>CM021101.1:673646957-673961913 GCA_007115665.2 Sequoiadendron giganteum
CACATATGTGTGGAAAACAACCTAGTGTGCCACACCTATGAATAGATCAATGTAACAACCCCAAAACCAGGTAAACAAAAAATTTTCTATTTTCACTAATAAGATACAAGGAAATACAATTAAACGACAAAGTAAATAACTTTTCTTTTCATTCTAATTGAAAATTTCATCATAAAGAAATAAAAGACACGATACATCATTGTTCTATTTTCCAAGTAAATAACAGAGTACGCTTTCATGATTACTTTTCTTCAAAATAAAAAGCAAGGTAAGAATCTTACAAGTTTCAAACATAGCTCGGAAGCTTTTGAGCAAATAGGAATAAGACTGTCCAGGATCTTCCCTTTCAAACCTTGGTTCATCAGAAGTCTTAAGGTGGAGGGGAAACATCACTCAGGTGCTTTTCCACCAACCACGGACTTATATTGCGGTCCCCCGCACGTTTACTGTTAAGTAGACGGCCCTCCCTTCTTCGAGGAGATTGGTTGGGTAACCGGTTCTGTATGACCAACTAAGCATAGTGTGTAATCTTACATAACTAAATCCTTGTGTCCTCACAATCTCAATCTAGCATGTAACCTGGATTACTGTGAACTGACAGTGTAATTCGTCTCACAGTCTAAGTGGACGTTAGGTATACTACACTACTTTGGCCAAAGCATTTCGGCAGTACTTATACTGACGGTCATCTATCACTTGCACTAAGTCAGGTTTGGTTTGACTTAAGGCTGCCTTATCCTACGCGTAGGTTGAGTCCTTCAGTGGGTAGTCAATCACCCTAGACTTCCTACTTCAACTACTTAAACAGGAAATGGAGTACAGTCAACAAGGGGTCCCTCTGGTACTTCCCAACATGGAAATCTTTATCCATGGAGTACGTAGCTTTCTCTAGTTAACCTATTTAACTCTAAAGCTTTAGACTACCTTGGTTCTGAATCCACCCTCGTCCTAGTATTAATAACTAATCCCTTTCCTTTACTTAAGGAATTCAAGTACTATTCAAGCAATACAAATTATAAGGTACTTTACTAAAAGTAAACAAATATTTCCCTTTCAAATTCATCTATGATTTCAAATTGATTCGTTTCAACATGCTTTTAAGTTATTCCAATTCATCAAGTTCTCTAAGCTATTTCAAAAGCTTTTCTAAGGAAATTAAACTATTCCCCAATTTGACCAGCTCTTTAAGCTATCTCTTAAATTCAATAAGCCTTTTCTAAGGAATTAAACTTATTCCCAATTCAGCAATTTCATAGAACATAGAGGTTTCTTATTATTTTTCCTTTCATAAAGCAAGACATAATCAAGCAATCTAATCATACATTTTAAAATAAATGACAGAAAATCTATCAACATATATCTCATGCCTGATTTCCTTTTGCGTATGAGCTTGATCGGTAGCTTCAATCCTTGCTCCACCGTCCTTCGCAGCCTTCTCTCAGCTTAAGCAAATACTACTTTCAGGTAAATGCAAAAAGTTGTTCTCAGCAATACTGTCTCTCAGCAATATTGTCTCAATTGCAAATGATTTTCACAAAATGGCAATGGCTCTCACAAAAATGGCAATGGCTCTCATAAAATGACAATGGCTTTCATAAAATGGCAATGGCTCTCATAGAATGACAATGGCTTTCATAAAATGGAATTTCAAAACACAGAAATACCACAGCACTGTATTTCGAATTTTCCAAGGCAAGGAGAGTGAAATGAAAAAAAATTGAGTCCCTTTCAACAATGAGTGAGAACCTATTTATAGGTTTTGAATTCTCATGTTTCCTACCTTGTAGGCATGAGAATTCGACACCTCTCATTTTGAAAATGTCAAAATCCGCAGTGGCAGTCGAATAGCCAAACACATAGCAAAAGAGTTGATGATTCAACATAATTTCTCAAGAATGTTTCAACATATCACATGCCAATTTCGTGGATCAACCACGTATAGGTTTAGTCACTGGGAAAAGCCCTCAAAAATGGCGAACTGAAAGAACAAATGGCGTTTGAATTTTACTGCTGAAAACGTCAAGGGTTACGCACAGACAGTTCAGGCCTCCTTCCACCCACGCGTCCCAGACCGGTGGCGTTCAAGCATCCGCGACCAAGTCTAAGCTACGCGAGCTGGGCGCGGTTCAATCTCCATTGTTTTCCACTGTTTTCTGGTTCAAACAGTCGCGCGATTTCTTCCCATGAAGAAATCCGCGATTTTTCAGTTTATTCAAACATTAACTTTAAATCTTTAAAAAGTCTATAGTTCATACTTACATTTCCTTAAATGATTTTTATAAATTTCCATTGGTCTTTACAAAATTTCGAAATTCTTTTTCCTTTTAATATTTTCCAATTATTTCAATATTTCGAATTTCCTTTGTATGGTTTGCAAAGTATTTACCAAAGACTATGAAAGTCTTATTACCTTTATTTCCAAAGGTAAATAAACTCAAATACCTTTATAAGATAAATGTAAATTTAAATGCCAAAGATTATAGTTTATATAAAATCTTTCCAAAGTTTTAGATATTTTAATATTCTCATTAAAATGTATTAATATATTTTGTATTATATTCAATACAATATTATTATAGTTTTTAACTTACCTTTCTTTAAATATATAAATATATCTATATAATATTCAAAATATTATATTAGATATATTAATATATTATATTATCGATAAAACTATAATAACATCGATATTAAATATATTAATTAACTTACCCAGTTTACACTTAAATATATCTATACATGTTTATTTTCAAATCTCCAATTACGTGTATTATAGGCCAGTCAGAGCACCTCTAATAGACGTAATTGCATAAACACGTATTTATACATTTAACCGTAAATTCCAGGCATCAGTAACTTATCAGTTCACATTTCACATTCAAGGCTCACAGAACAGTAAGTCAGTCAATCAAGGAACACCACTCATAAAGCATGAAGAAGTAATCATAACTCCTAAGCCTAAGGATGACTTATCATGACAACTTAATCTGACTCAGTTCCTAAAATCCTTAGTGAAGTGTGTGTATGCTCATACGATCAACTTTACCGGTTAGTCGACCAAGTTCCTCTTCCTGAGTGATATTTCCCCTCCACCTGGAGGAATAGCTCCTGTTCCTGCATCCATGGCACAAAACCACGGCAGTCAAATGCTCACAATATTTGCAGTATATATAAATCAAATATATAAAACAAGACTAATTATTTTCCTCTATTCATTGTTTTATTCAAGAATAACATCAATCAAGAATACAGAATGAGCCAAACATAACATGTAAACAGGATTTCATATTGACAACAAAGTTCAATCACATTTATTCATTCAAAACCTTCCTTACAATCAGAATGCTCTAAGCATTACTAGAATAGTAACTATACAAATTCCGGGGTGTAACATACTCCCCCCCTTATGATTCATCGTCCTCGATGACCAAAGGTATTATTCAAAGCATAAAACTAAACAAAATCTTTATTGTTCAGCATTCTCAAAAACTTCAAGAATGTCAGGAAATCTTCTACGGATTTCCGTATAGTCCTCCCAAGTTGCTGAGTCTTCCGCATACTGGTCCCACTGAACCTTGCATTGCGAAACTTCACGGTTACGTAAGTGTAGCTTACGTATTTCCAGCACCTTGACGGGCTCGAGAGTTATTACTCCTGGATCCCTTACCTGTAAGGCAGTCCAATCAATAACATGATTATCTCCAGCAATATACTTTTTAAGGTAAGATACATGGAAGACATTATGCATTCTAGCAAGAGCGGGTGGCAAAGCGATTCGGTAAGCTACAGGGTTTACTTCTTCTAAGACTTCAAATGGTCCAACATAACGTGGAGCCAATTTAGAATTCTTTCCAAAGTTAATGGAACTTTTGTGAGGTTTCACTCTCAAAAGTACCTTGTAACCTATGACAAAACTTCGTGGCATTCTCTTAGCATCTGCATAACTTTTCTGTCGACTGTTAGCCTCTGCTAACCTTTGCTTAATAACCTTAACTTGTTCTTCCATTTCTGCTAACATTTCTGGCCCAAGACTTACTCGATCCTCAAGTTTATCCCAACTTATAGGAGTTCGACACTTTCGACCATACAAAGCTTCAAAAGGAGCCATTTTAATTGTAGAATGATACGAGTTGTTATATGCAAATTCAACCAAGGATAAATAGTCTTCCCACTTATATTGCTGATCCATGCAATATACCCTAAGTAGGTCTTCCATAACTTGATTTACCCTCTCAGTTTGCCCATCCGTTTCCGGATGATATGCCGAGCTAATGTTTAACTGCGTTCCCAATGCAGAAAACAAGGTTTGCCAAAACCTAGAAGTGATGCGTGCATCCCTATCCGATATAATCTTCTCAGGAATACCATGCAACCTAAAAACTTCCTGTACAAACTTTCTTGCTATGACCGGTGCTCCATCGGTTAGATTCCCTGGTATGAAGTGTGCTACCTTAGTTAGCCTGTCCACTACTACCAAAATGGCGTTATGCTTGTTCCTAGACATTGGCAATCCTTGCACAAAATCCATACTTATAACCTGCCATTTCCTTTCAGGAATATCATGAGGATACAACAATCCTGCTGGATGATGATGTTCAGCTTTTACTCTTTGACATTCAAGGCATTGAGCTACATAATTTGCGGCATCACCTTTCATTCCTTTCCAGAAATATAATGGTTTCACATCAGCCATCATTTTGGTTACTCCAGGATGTCCAGAATATGGTGCCTCATGAATTTCTTTCCATACAAGATTTCTCAATTCTTTGATATCAGGCACATACATCCTATCCTTGTACCTTAGTACTCCACTGGATTCGAATTGATACCCTTCATACCTAGAGTCTAAAGGATTCTTAATGAGTGCCTGCTTAACCTGTAAGTAAAATTCATCCTCTTTGCATTTCAAAAGCACTTGTTCCTTGAAGTCGCTTTGAATTGTCACAATAGATGCAATATGGCGTCTTCTACTTAAGGCATCAGCAACTCTATTTTCCTTTCCTTTAATATAATTAATATTAAAGTCATAATCTGCTATTAACTCCAACCATCTTCTCTGTCTAGCATTTAGATTAGGTTGAGTAAAGAGATATCTTAAACCATTGTGATCTGTTTTCAATTCAAATGGCTTCCCGAGCAAGTAGTGTCTCCACATCTGTAAAGCATGTACTACTGCTGCCAACTCTAAATCATGCGAAGCATAATTCATTTCATATGGCTTTAATTTCCTGGACTCGTAAGCAATTACTTGTCCTTCTTGCATCAATACACATCCTAATCCTTCTCCACAAGCATCAGTTATGACTGTGAAGCTTCCTTCAGGATCTGGTACTTTTAGAATTGGTGCGGTGGTTAACTTTTCCTTGAGAAGATCAAACTCCTCCTGGCACTTCTCATTCCAGGCAAATCTCTTACCTTTCTTTTGTAAAGATGTTATAGGGAAAGCAATTTTTGAAAAGTTTTCCACAAAATTCCTATAATATCCAGCTAATCCCATAAAACTCCTTACTTCAGACACGCTCTTGGGTACAGGCCATTGCATAACTGCTTCTATTTTTGCTGGGTCTACTGCTATTCCTTCAGCTGAAATAACATGGCCCAAATAGTGCACTCTTTCTTGAAAGAAAGTACACTTGGACAGTTTCCCATAAAGCTTGTGCTCTCTTAACCTTTGTAACACCATCTCAAGATGTTTACAATGTTCTTCTTCATTCTTGGAGTAAATCAATATGTCGTCTAGAAAGACTAACACAAATTTATCCAAGTAATCTCTGAATACGCTATTCATGAGATTCATGAAGGCTGCAGGCGCATTAGTTAAACCAAATGGTAGAACTGTGAACTCATAATGTCCATAGCGAGTTCTAAATGCTGTTTTGAAAATATCTTCATCCTTCACTCTCAGCTGGTGATATCCGGATCTCAGATCTATCTTTGAAAATACAGCTGCACCTTTCATCTGATCAAAGAGGTCATCAATACGTGGCAACGGGTACTTGTTCTTTACCGTTGCTTTGTTTAGCATTCGATAATCGATGCATAAACGTAATGTACCATCCTTCTTTTTGACAAATATTACTGGTGCTCCCCATGGTGATACGCTAGGTCGTATTAACCCTTTGGACAAGCAATTCATCCAACTGTGCCTTCAATTCCATGAGCTCAGTTGTAGTCATTCTGTAAGGTACCTTAGATATTGGTTCAGATCCTGGCACAATGTCGATTGAAAAATCGAACACTCTCTTTGGAGGAAGACCTGGTAGTTCCTCTGGAAATACATCAGCATAGTCTCTTAAGATAGGATACTTCTCCATATCTGATCTGCCTGTTTCTTCCACTTCTCCATCTTCAAGTTCTTGAGAACTTTGAAACACAGAGTTTCCATCTTCTTGGCCTAGTTTCTCAATTTTGACTGCAAAAAGTTGACAACCTTTCTTCTTGGCTTTCATCAGCTGCATTGCTGTGATCTGCCGAACAGTCACTTTCCTGGGTATCCCTTGGATTTCTACAAGGTTTCCTAAATCATCAAGGCATTTTACAGTCTTGGCTTGGCAATCTACAATAGCCCTATGTCTCCACAGCCAATTCATTCCTAAGATTACATCATAGGACCCTAGAGGTGCGACATATAGGTTAACCTCAGTGGCAAAGTTGGGTAATTCTAACCTAGCCTCAAATAGACATTGGTCAACCCTTGCTCTTGTTTGGTTTGCATACTCTACATTCCATGCCTTTTCCATGTATCCTGCCTTCCTAGACAATTGTCTAGTTACCTTAGGAGAAACAAAATTTTCAGTTGCACCAGTGTCGATTAAAACAGAAATAGGTAATCCGAAAAGGTTACCTTGAACTTCGATCGGGGTGATTTGATGGTCCGCCTGCCGATCGTCCACTGCAGCATGAATCCTCTGCTGGAACATCGCCTGCTGCGAAGGCAAAGCATTTCCTCGTGACTGAGAGCTAGAAGTCTTATCAGGGCACTCACTTGCATAGTGGTTTCCCTTACAGATAAAACATCCATCCCTTGGTCCTTTCTTTTCAGGAATTATTCCTGACTTGCTTGTTCCATTTCCATCCTTGTTGGTGGTGTCATTCCTTTTCCTGTCTCCCTTGAAATCTTTTCCATTGAAGCGAGACCGCTTCCCTTTTTGCTTTCTGGAAGTGAAAGTGGAGTCTTCCTTCCTTGATGCCGTCTTGTTGCTCCCATCACTGTCCTTCCTCTGATCCTTCCTATCTTGATAGTAGGAATCTGCCCTAAGCTTCTGTTCTTGACGGATAGCTTTTTCATATACAAGGTCCATAGTGGTTGGACCATGCATGTCAACCTCTCTTCCTATCCGATGATTTAAACCTAGAATGAACTTCCGAATTCGGAATCGTTCATCCTTGAGATAAACTGGCACATAGCGGATAAGGCGAGTAAATTTCTCCCAGTACTCGTGAACCGTCATGGTTCCTTGTTTCAGCTCCTGGAAGTCGGACAATTTCTGATCATAATACAGTTGAGGCAACCACCGGTTACGGAAGATTTCAACAAACTCGTTCCAAGTTAACTTCCATGAACTTAGGTTGAGCTCCAGCTTTTTATTCATCCACCAGTTAGAAGCTTCTCCAGCCAACTGGTAGGCTCCCCAAGCAGCCTTGGTGACTTCATCGTAATCTCGGATTTCGAAGTACTTTTCCATTTGGACAAGCCATGCTTCGGCTTCGTCACCCCCAGCAGTTCCATCGAACTTGGGTGGATAAATCTTCTTCATATCCCTTGTTAATTCTCGGGATATCATCTTTCTGTTCTTATCCCTGGAATTGGTAGGAGACTTCTCTCTTTCTTCATGGTGTGAAGAATTTTCTTCTAACTCTTCTATAGTTATATCTTTTTCTCCTTTATCCTTGGCTCTTTCCTGCTCAAGGTTGGCTAGTCTAGCCAATATCTGGTCTAGCTTAGCTTCCATCTCAGCCGGTGGCAATTCTTCTTGCTGATTTGCTTTGGATTTATTTCGATTTCTTTCGTATACTTGAACCATAAGTTAAAGAAATTATAACCTGAAATTTAATTTCAAGTTAGATTAATTTTTACTTTACTACTAAGTAAACATATAATCAAGCACCTTCAAACAAACAGAAGTTTTCACACAAAAATATTTGACATTGATTGATAGATAAACCTTGTTTTATTTATAGTAGGAGGATTTCAAAGAATCCATAAGATTTACATAGAACGACTATTCAAATAGTCGAGGGGTGAATACCCTTCCGATTCATTCTCGGATACATAACTAAGAGGAGTGTATCCTACAGATTGAGAGAGTTGTATTTCTCTTTCAATAAGTTCTTCCCTAATCTGATCTTCCCTATCCCAAAATGGATAGTAACCCTCGGATTTATTGTCCGATACATATATTCGGGATGCAATATCCTTTAAGTTATCTTCTTCTTTATGGTCCATTTGTTCATGAGACCATCTCTCCATTGGCGGTGTCCTTGGTGTGTATTCATCGGACTCTTTACTTGAAGATATCATAATTACTTCCGGCATTGGGACAACTCTAGGATCCCTAAACATGAAGGCTGGACTGGAACTTCCTTCAGATGGCATATCTCTAGATAGAGATAAGGGTTCAGACCCTTCGGGTGCAACGGAGGGAAGGTAGTTGTACATTGCCTCCAGTTTCATCTTTCTCTTCTCACTATGGATTCGGGAAAGTGCGTTACTGAAGGTTTCAGTGTCACTCAACCAAATTGCGTTGTCGTAGTTGGTTCCTTCAATTGTTTTCACAATTGCCTCCTTTTCCTTCTTGGCCCTTAGGTAGCGTTCGTTTCCGATCACGGACTTTCTTGCCGTAAATCTGACACGTACCATCCTGACACAAGAATTTTCACAACATTAGGTAATGTTGGAAATGGAAAATTTGGTGAACTCATAGGTTCCAGAGCTAAACCTGGTAGCTCTGATACCACATGTAACAACCCCAAAACCGGGTAAACAAAAAATTTTCTAATTTCACTAATAAGATACAAGGAAATACAATTAAATGACAAAGTAAATAACTTTTCTTTTCATTCTAATTGAACATTTCATCATAAAGAAATAAAAGACACGATGCATCATTGTTCTATTTTCCAAGTAAATAACAGAGTACGCTTTCATGATTACTTTTCTTCAAAATAAAAAGCAAGGTAAGAATCTTACAAGTTTCAAACATAGCTCGGAAGCTTTTGAGCAAATAGGAATAAGACTGTCCAGGATCTTCCCTTTCAAACCTTGGTTCATCAGAAGTCTTAAGGTGGAGGGGAAACATCACTCAGGTGCTTTTCCACCAACCACGGACTTATATTGCGGTCCCCCGCACGTTTACTGTTAAGTAGACGGCCCTCCCTTCTTCGAGGAGATTGGTTGGGTAACCGGTTCTGTATGACCAACTGAGCATAGTGTGTAATCCTACATAACTAAATCCTTGTGTCCTCACAATCTCAATCTAGCATGTAACCTGGATTACTGTGAACTGACAGTGTAATTCGTCTCACAGTCTAAGTGGACGTTAGGTATACTACACTACTTTGGCCAAAGCATTTCGGCAGTACTTATACTGACGGTCATCTATCACTTGCACTAAGTCAGGTTTGGTTTGACTTAAGGCTGCCTTATCCTACGCGTAGGTTGAGTCCTTCAGTGGGTAGTCAATCACCCTAGACTTCCTACTTCAACTACTTAAACAGGAAATGGAGTACAGTCAACAAGGGGTCCCTCTGGTACTTCCCAACATGGAAATCTTTATCCATGGAGTACGTAGCTTTCTCTAGTTAACCTATTTAACTCTAAAGCTTTAGACTACCTTGGTTCTGAATCCACCCTCGTCCTAGTATTAATAACTAATCCCTTTCCTTTACTTAAGGAATTCAAGCAGTATTCAAGCAATACAAATTATAAGGTACTTTACTAAAAGTAAACAAATATTTCCCTTTCAAATTCATCTATGATTTCAAATGATTCGTTTCAACATGCTTTTAAGTTATTCCAATTCATCAAGTTCTCTAAGCTATTTCAAAAGCTTTTCTAAGGAAATTAAACTATTCCCCAATTTGACCAGCTCTTTAAGCTATCTCTTAAATTCAATAAGCCTTTTCTAAGGAATTAAACTATTCCCAATTCAGCAATTTCATAGAACATAGAGGTTTCTTATTATTTTTCCTTTCATAAAGCAAGACATAATCAAGCAATCTAATCATACATTTTAAAATAAATAACAGAAAATCTATCAACATATATCTCATGCCTGATTTCCTTTTGCGTATGAGCTTGATCGGTAACTTCAATCCTTGCTCCACCGTCCTTCGCAGCCTTCTCTTAGCTTAAGCAAAAACTACTTTCAGGTAAATGCAAAAAGTGTTCTCAGCAATACTGTCTCAATTGCAAATGATTTTCACAAAATGGCAATGGCTTTCACAAAAATGGCAATGGCTTTCATAAAAATGGCAATGGCTCTCATAGAATGACAATGGCTTTCATAAAAATTGAATTCCAAAACACAGAAATACCACAGCACTGTATTTCGAATTTTCCAAGGCAAGGAGAGTGAAATGAAAAGATTGAGTGTCTTTCAACAATGAGTGAGAACCTATTTATAGGTTTCGAATTCTCATGTTTCCTACCTTGTAGGCATGAGAATTCGACACCTCTCATTTTGAAAATGTCAAAATTCGCAGTGGCAGTCACACAGCAAAAGAGTTGATGATTCAACATAATTTCTCAAGAATGTTTCAACATATCACATGCCAAATTCGTGGATCAACCACGTACAGGTTTAGTCACTGGGAAAAGCCCTTAAAAATGGCGAACTGAAGAACAAATGGCGTTTGGATTTTGCTGCTGAAAACGTCAAGGGTTACGCACACACAGTTCATGCCTCCTTCCACCCACGCGTCCCAGACCGGTGGCGTTTCAAGCATCCGCGACCAGGTCTAAGCTACGCGAGCTGGGCGCGGATTATTCTCCATAGTTTTCCACTGTTTTTCTGGTTCAACAGTCGCGCGATTTCTTCCCATGAAGAAATCCGCGATTTTTCAGTTTATTCAATCATTAACTTTAAATTTTTAAAAAGTCTATAGTTCAAGCATTCATTTCCATAAATGATTTTTATAAATTTACATTGGCCTTTACAAAATTTCGAAATTCTTTTTCCTTTCAATATTTTCCAAGTATTTCCATATTTCGAAATTCCTTTGTATGGTTTGCAAAGTATTTACCAAAGACTATGAAAGTCTTATTACCTTTATTTCCAAAGGTAAATAAACTCAAATACCTTTATAAGATAAATGTAAATTTAAATGCCAAAGATTATAGTTTATATAAAATCTTTCCAAAGTTTTAGGTATTTTAATATTTTCATTAAAATGTATTAATATATTTTATATTATATTCAATACAATATTATTATAGTTTTTAACTTACCTTTCTTTTAATATATAAATATATCTATATAATATTCAAAATATTATATTAGATATATTAATATATTATATTACCGATAAAACTATAATAACATTGATATTAAATATATTATTAAATATATTAATTAACTTACCCAGTTTACACTTAAATATATCTATACATGTTTATTTTCAAATCTCCAATTACGTGTATTATAGGCCAGTCAGAGCACCTCTAATAGACGTAATTGCATAAACACGTATTTATACATTTAACCGTAAATTCCAGGCATCAGTAACTTATCAGTTCACATTTCACATTCAAGGCTCACAGAACAGTAAGTCAGTCAATCAAGGAACACCACTCATAAAGCATGAAGAAGTAATCATAACTCCTAAGCCTAAGGATGACTTATCATGACAACTTAATCTGACTCAGTTCCTAAAATCCTCAGTGAAGTGTGTGTATGCTCATACGATCAACTTTACCGGTTAGTCGACCAAGTTCCTCTTCCTGAGTGATATTTCCCCTCCACCTGGAGGAATAGCTCCTGTTCCTGCATCCATGGCACAAAACCACGGCAATCAAATGCTCACAATATTTGCAGTATATATAATTCAAATATATAAAACAAGACTAATTATTTTCCTCTATTCATTGTTTCAAGAATAACATCAGTCAAGAATACAGAATGAGCCAAACATAACATGTAAATAGGATTTCATATTGTCAACAAAATTCAATCACATTTATTCATTCAAAACCTTCCTTACAATCAGAATGCTCTAAGCATTACTAGAATAGTAACTATACAAATTCCGGGGTGTAACAGAAGATAGCAACATCATTAACCGGCCACTACTATAAATAGAAACCCCTCCAAAAACCCCAACACTGAACTCCAATGCTGGTCACTGAGTCCCCTAACCACATCAACTAGCCTACGAGAACTCTGAAATAGGCTAATTGAACTCAACATTGCTTAGGAGCGAGAAGGGGACATTACAGTCTGCCCTTCCCAAGATTGCTTGCTCTCAAGCAATCGCAACTCAGGATGTTGTAGTATCTGCTCACTCTCCCATGTAGCATCCTCCACTAGTAAATTATTCCACCTAACCAAATATTCCTTGACCACCTTTCTTCACAGTGTTCGCTCTCTGACCTCTAATATAGCCTCAGGAATCAAAATCAACTTGCCTTCCTCATCCAAAGGAGGCAACTCTGTAGAGGGAATCACATTCCGTCCAAGGGCCTTGTTAAGGCGAGAAACATGAAAAACGTTGTGCACCTTTCTATTCTTGGGTAGCTCTAACTCGTAGGTCACCTCTCCAACCCTCCTAATAACTCTGAAAGGACCATAGAAGCGAGGTTTAAGTTTTTCTAACCCACTCTTCTTGAGAGTGGACTGCCTATAGGGCTGCAACCGCAAATAAACCTTGTCTCCAACCTCAAAAACTCGTTCAACACAGTGCTGATTAGCATATAGCTTTTTTTGATTTTGAGCATGTTGTATATTCTCTCCCAAAGACCTCATGATGTCCTAACTCTCCTGAAGAAGATCTCTGGCTCTAGGCACTCTACAATCACCAAAAAGTAAATCAACAAAGCTTGGATGTAATGTCCCCATTTTTAGCACTGCACTTCTCAGTGATTGATGGCCTATTCCCAGGGTGTTGTCAGCTAGTCAGAGGCAGAATTAGGGTTTCCGACTGTTTGGTGGGTTCTCTTGAGGATTCAGGGTTCTGCTTGTTGGAGTTTGGGTGTTTGGATTCTGGTTTCTTTTCTGGGTTTTCAAAGAGCGTCGCAGTGGTATGTTTTTCTTGGCATTCTGAGCACCTTCATGAATTTACTATTTTTAGTAAATTCTATTTTTAGCAGTGGTTCAGTCAGCGTCAGCTCAGTCAGCTTTCCTCGTCTGGCAGTTCATTGGGTAATTCTCATTTTTGGCTTAAGGGGTTCATTTTGGAGAAATAAGTTATTTAAGTCAAAATGTTTTATTATAAAAAATACCCCTTGGCCTAGTGATATAACTTAACAGTTGTTTTAAAGAAGGGGACTTTGAGGGGTATCTTCTCATGAAGGAAATATTTTTATATTTCTAAAGTTTATAATTGCTCAAGGAAAATGGACGCCTAATTGAAGGAGTTTATATTTTATAAAAAAAAAAGAAGTGATTTATATCTCTCAAGGAAGGTACGCCATTTTGAAAAAAGGGTTTTGGTCAAAGATTAAACTTAAAAACAGCTTGGGATTAGGGCGCACTTTCTAGAAGCTTCCGGAGTCTTCTCTTCATTCTATAAAGGAGGTTCCTTCTCTTCTTTTGGATTATCTTATGTTTATGACATTGTTATGCTGTCGGAATGGCTTTGGGACTGCTTTGAGGAATGAAAGCCTCCTAGCTTGGCTCTTCTTCTTGCTTGAAAGACATCAACTAGTTGAGAGGTTTAGTTGTAGTTGGTTTCCTTTCATTGTAGTTGGTTCTTCCCACACTCTGTAGTTGAGTTATTGTATTTTCTGTCAATTTTAGAGTTGCTGGTTTGTATGGCCGTAGGTTGTTTTTACTCACAACTCAAGAAACAGAAATAATATTGTTCTGGGTACTGTTCCAATCTATTTTCCTATGTAGGGCGACCATATGTGAAAGTTTCCAGAATTTTATTTGAAGTCTATGAATTATCTAAAGTAAATCGCCCTTGCTTGCAGGCAATTTCACTTTGTAAGTGCTTGGAAGTCATGCAAAATAAATAGGGGTCTTTGTGAGAAGTTTTTGTGATCCATCTTCATTGTCATCATCATTAGAATGTTTTGCAACTGATTTCAAGTTAAATGAGTGAGTATTGAGAGAGATATGAGTATTTAAGTGAGTTCTGGAGTTGCTGGTTTCACCATTTTTAACTGCAGGTCTGTCATATCAGACTTAGTAAAATTATTAATAGGGCTGGATTGTCTGTCTTAGTCATATTAATCATTCTGGAGTAGCTCTACATTTCAGCAGTTTGATTATCACTATAATCCATCGTGCTTGCAGGAGATATATTACATTGTAAGGCTGTTAGTAGTACTAACCAGCCAATATTCACATTTGTAAGCTCTTTATTATATTTCCCACTATTAGTGGAAGAGGCTGGCTTGCCGCCTATTTACTTTGATTTGCATTGTAATATCTTACATCTTCGCCCTATGGTAGCTCCATTCCCACTCCGGGTTTGAAAGCACATTCTGGGTGTTGAGTTTACTTTCAGCATAATAGAAGATAGGGATCCTCTGACCATATGCTCGTCGTCATCCGGCGCATTCTTGGTTAGAGTTGAATTCCGCATCGTTTGGTTTAAGTGCTAACCCTAACGGATGTGTGTTGCTTTGCTCATTGTAATTGGAAATTGAAAAAATTTGGCTCGGAATATTTCATTGGAGCTTCATAACCATATAATGCCATGAATGGAGACATCCAAATAGACATATGGAAGGTAGAATTATAGCAACACTCTCCTAGGTGTAGCCACTTAACCCATGCCTTCTTCTGCCCTGATACATAGTTGCGTAGATAACCTTCCACCCACTTGTTCACCACCTCAGTTTTCCCATCAGGCTGAGGGTGGTAACTAGTGCTAGGGGTCAGCTCCGTACCACATAATCTGAATAACTTCTGCCAAAACAAACTCATAAGCTTATTGTCCCTATCACTAACGATGGTCTTGGGTGTCCCGTGAAGTTTGAATACCTCCCTGAAAAATAAATCTGCCACTTGCACTACTGTAAACCCTACTGATATAGTAAAAAAGTGTGCAAATTTAGTCAATCTGTCCATAACCACATAAATACTTTCCTTCCCCTACACCTTCGGAAGCCCTATGATGAAATCTATTGATATGCTTTCCCATTTCTGAGTAGGAATGGGAAGGGGCTGCAATAAACCAACGGGATAAGTATGCTCATTTTTGTTCTGTTGGCATACTAGGCACTCATGAATGTACTTAAGTATGCCATCTTTCATCCCTTTCCATGAGAATCTCTCACAGATCTGCCTGTAAGTCTTATATTATCTTGGATGACCAGCCATCGGAATGTCATGGAATGCCTTAAATATGTGCTCTCTCACTTTAGAATCAAGGGTCAACCATATTCTATCCTTAAAATAAATGAGGCCATCCTTCACCTAGTATCTATTATCCTGTAAAGACCCATCAAGTATGTTGTTTTCTAGAGCATTCTTAGCATAATCAGCCTTTGTCTTTTCCTTCCAATCTGCTGCTATGACTGAAATGAAGCTCAAATGTGGTCTTTTGGACAAAGCATCAACGACAATATTCTTCTTCCCTTAGATATATTCAATGTCAAAGTCATATCCCTGAAGTTTGCTTACCCATTTTTTCTACCTCTCATTGAGATCCCCCTGATTAAGAAAATACTTAAGGCTGTTATGATCTGTTTTCACTACAAATCTACCCCCTACAAGGTATTGTCTGAACTTGGCAAGTGCATGCATGTTTGCCAACATCTCCTTGTCATAAATGGAGTAATCTCTCTCACCTCCTCTCAACTTCCTGCTCTCAAAAGCTATAGGGTGTTTATTTTGCATGAGAACTGCACATATGCATTCACCTGAGGCATCACACTCAAGCTCGAAAGGCTTGGAGAAGTCTGGAATGGCTAAGACTGGGCATGTGCTCATCAATTGCTTAAATCTATCAAATGATTGTTGCGCTGATTCAGACCATACAAATGCCCCCTTTTTGGTTAAATCAGTAAGTGGGGCAGCCAACTGTGAGAATCGCTTGACAAACCTTCTATAGAAACTACAAAACCCAAAAAATCCCTTCAACTGTGTAAGGTTTGTAGGTGGAGGCCAATCAAGAATTGCTTTGATCTTTTCAGGATCAACACTAACTCCCTTTGAGCTGATAATGTGCCCAAGATACAACAATTGCTGTCATGCCCAATTCACACTTGGACTCTTTAGCAAACTGTTAAACTTGATCAAATCTATCAGATTATATCCTCAAATTTGAACTAGAAATAAAAGGTTGATGTCAAGTTAATTTTGTTGTATCTATGAAGCCCTAAGTCTGAAAGATTCTGATTTATATTTTCGATCCTGAAGAGCAAAGTAATTTATTGATATCGATTATTTGCTATAGAGGATCCGATCACTCATAAATATGGGCAAGGAGGGGCACGACCCAAGATAGAGAGATGCGGCTTTCAAGAGACGTATCTCATGAGCGACATGTCCTATGAGAGGACATGTCTTTCATTGGTAGTCCTTTCGTCTATAATAGCTAACGATTAGCCTCTTAATAATCAAACATAATTTATATATATGCAATTTGATTTAGTTCGATCTGAATATACTCATTTTATATTTTTCAATGCAAATCACAAACCTATACTTAGGATCTGGAGATTTCGATATAAATGATGATGATGCATAAATGCAATCATTATTTATATCTGACCGTAGCTATCTATCTTCAACACAAACAAAGACTCACTCTCCAAAATACACAACACCTCATCTAATTGTCTCAAGTGCTCCTCCCATGATCTGTTGTAAATGAGAATATCATCAAAAAATATCAAGACAAATTTACGCAGCTACTGTTTGAAGACTCTGTTCATGCAAGACTGAAATGTAGCAGGGGCGTTAGTCAATCCGAAGGGAATAACAAGGAACTCAAAATGTCCATAATGGCATCTGAAAGTTGTTTTCTCAATGTCCTCTCTAACTCTAATTTGATGATATCCAAACCTCGAGTCTATCTTAGAAAAATAGACTGACTGCACCATGTAGCTCATCAATGATCTCATCAATCCGTGGGATGGGATATCTATTTTTAATAGTCTTCTTATTGAGTGCCCTGTAATCTATGCACATGTGCATAGTTCCATCCTTCTTCTTCACTAACACCACTGAAGAAGCAAATGGACTCTTGCTCAATCTGATATGCCCCATTTCCAGAAGCTCCTTAATTGCCTTTTCTATCTCATCCTTGTGTCTCTTAAGGTGCCTGCATGGTGTAGTGATTACTACTTTAGTGCCCTCCTCTAGCTCTATGATGTGCTCTATACCTCTATTAGGTGGCCTCCCAGGAGGTATGTTGCCAAATACCTTGCTTCGCTTAGTAAGCAAACCCTGTATGTTAGGTGGATATGAACGTTTCTGCTCCTTTGTAACCGCGTGCACGACTATATACTCCGTTGCCCACTCCACATGGCCATGTCTGAAAAGCCTCTCCATATGCTTACAAGAAACAACTCAAGGCCCTTCATTAAGTATCCCTCTCAATACCACGTTCTTACCCTCTGATTTAAACTTCAGCTCTAAGGTCTAAAAATTGAGAGTGATCTCTCCTAGGGAATGTAACCACTGGATGCCCATCACTACATCTATATCCCCTATGCCAACAACATAGAAGTCATCCTTGAACTCTTGGTTACCCAACTGGATGCTAAGTTGTGGAATCATCCTAGTGCAATTAATGGTAAAACCATTTGCAATCATCACTTTGAACCCATCTACCTCTTGTGTCTAGAGTCCCCTACGTGCTACAACTCCCTCATCAATAAAGTTATGTGTGGTCCCTGGGTCAATCAAAGCTATCATCCGCTGACCCTTAAGGACTCCTCTAATGCATAAGCACTCATTCTTATAAAAGCTATATAGCTGGGCAAGTTTACACTCCTTTGATTCCCCTTTTTCAACCTCTTCTTGTGACTCTTCTTCCTCCTTTTCATCAAAATCAGATTGCTGGTCTGAACTTTCGAAGCCACTTTCTTCTGCTGAATAGTACTCTATTTGATGTATTAAGCCCCTTTTTCACATACATGATCCTTAGACCACTTTTCTCTACACTTGAAACATAGGCCCTTCTTTCTAAGGTCATTTAAGTTGTCTCCATCAAGCCTAGTGACTGATTTTTTCCGCTGTGAAGTGTCCTTAGTGAAAGGTCTCTTATCTTTTTTGTGCATAAAAGGTTTGGATTGAATTTTTGCTTTAGGGGCAGCCCACTCCATACTTCTTGCTTTTTTCATGGCCTTCTGCAAAGTTGGTGGGTCAAATGCCTTAATCCATCCCTTGAGTGGCTCCATAAGACCTTCACTGAATAAGACCACCATTTGTCTCTCTGTATACTTGTAACCATCACTGAAAGCCTCTGAAATTTCGCTATGTATGCCTTTACCGTGCCATACTACCTAAGTTAGGCCAGCTCTCTGAAATGAATCTTGTGGTCCTTGTCAAATCTTTCAATGAGTCTAGTGGTGAACTCATCATATGTAGTGATAGACTAAAGACCCAATGTAACTAGGCCATGGTACCACCAGTCATGTGCTACCCCGTCCAAATGTAAAGTGGCAAATTTAATTGCCTCTTCCACCATGGGTCTAAGGGCTACCCTAGCTGAACAACTGTCACTCCCATCAAAGTGTGCAAGTGTAACCTTATTGATGGCATGCTGTAAGTCCCTCTGCACAGCCGGTCCTCTCTGATCATATCTATTTCCGTTTCCATTCCTTTTTCTCTTCTAGTCCAGGAATTCATTGTAAGATAAGTTCATCTTAATAGCTTCAGGAAGAGTGTCATACTCAACATATCCTTCTCTTAAGCTGTCCACAAATGGCATAGAGGTGTCTAGATTGGGTTGAGGTGCCTCCGGAGTTAAGAAAGTGGGCCAAAAGGGCCTAAAAGAGATGAATGTATCAATTGCAGTGCGTTGTCCCCCATTACCACTTTGCTGGTTTGAAGCACCATGTTCTTCTGTATGCATTGTGTTGACCTGTGGATTGTTAGGAGTAGTTTGCACTAGTACATTTTGGCCAAGCTTTCCCAACAAATGAGACATCATGTCCATCATCATATCAAATTTCTTCTCCATCCTAGCTTCAGGACTCTGTGATCTTGCTCTCCCTTTTCCTCTTTCAGCCATATTACTTATTGTTCTTTCCTCACCACCAGGTTGATCTAGCTGCATTTTTGTATCCTGAGAAGACTCCCAGTGAGCCTTAAGAACACTTGATATTGTCTGACCTTCCAGAATAGGTGGGGGCTGCCAATGACCTTTTCTAATCTCCCTTTGTACATATCTCTATTCTCTTGCGCTCATAGAATGTAAAGTGTTGTTTCCAAATGTTTATACAGGATGGCGGGAAGGATTTGGCTCTGATACCATTGTAACATACACCCCTAAATTTTTTGAAAGTCTCTGTTTGCTGTTGTGCTTGTTCAATGATGTTGTTTTTGTTTCAAATGCGTTTCAGGTGTATACAACATAAATAGAAGATTGCAAGTACAAATAACACAAGATACTAAAGCCTTTTTCAATAGAGATTGCAAATAAAAACATAGGAATTCATTTTCTGTTTTACATCAGAATAATACAATGTATATATCAGACCTGGTAAAGCTTGATACAGCAGCAATGAAGCTCTCAAATTGGCACCGAGCAACACCAAGCTTTTAGTCTTCAAAAACCATATTTTTCCAATGCCTAGTCCACCTTTCTCAAGCCCCAAAACCCAGCAACTGAAGACCAACACGTGCTGGTCAAAACTAAACTTTCATGGCAGCAAGGGCGTCCCCTCTTGAAAGTTTGATTTCCTCTAATAAATTCAAAACTCCATCAAAAATCTCAAACTTGTTCTTGAAATGATCGGTAGGAGATGAATCTTCTAATGCACCAATACCCATTTTGATTCTTCACTCTATTTTAGAGCTACGAGCATAAACATGGATTCTGATCCAGAAAAGCAATGCCCATAAAATGCAAATAAACACACCAAAATCTTCACCCAAACACTCCAAATTGAAAAACAAGCAAAACACACCAATAAAGACATCAAAATATCTAGTAAATCTTCATTTCCCAATCACCAAAATCGTACTTTGTGAAGCTCTTGTGATCCCAGCTGTAAAAACTCTCAATATCTAATTAAGATGGATATTTCACCACCAAAACCAGCCCATACGAAGAGGGTTTTCGTCCTCAGTTCGCAACCCAAGCAACTTGGAAGCGATCTGGCAACATTTCGCTATGTTGTCAAAGCAACAATGTGAAAATGAGAGCCAAAATGAAAATATAAAGAGGCTAGGGCAGCTGGACTTGAAATGCCTTTTAATTTCCTCCTAAATCAACGCCCTTCTCCTCTTTTGAAAAATAGAACATTTTAATCCATTTTTCCTTCGTAGGCATCCACACATGAGGAGATACAATATTAATTAATCTTTAAAAACAACTTAAAGTTGTTTGTCTAGGCTCAAGGTACACTTTTTTGAATGACCACTTTTCCCCTCAACTTAAGTTTATAATATAACTTTATAAAATAACTTAAGTAACTGAATTAAACAAATATCAAATACTACAACCTTAGGCTCTCTGAAAAACAACTGAGAAATAATACTGTTGCGTGTAAACTGGCCTAGGACCAACTCCTCCAAAGATGACTTATTATAAATAGCATTGCTAAAAATAGTAAGTATACACCAAATGCCAAAATTGAGCGAAACTGAAGACCACTGAAGAACACTATGACCAATTGAAGATAGCAATAACATTAACCGACCACTGTTATAAAAAGAAACCCCTTCGGAAACCCCAACATTGAACTCCAATGTTGGTCACCGAGTCCCCTAACCACATCAACTAGCCTATGAGAACTCCGGAATAGGCTAATTGAACTCAACATTGCTCAGGAGCGAGAAGGGGACATTATAGATTTTGGTGGTTACTTGCTATTTTTAGTACTTACTAAAAGTAGTAAATCTAATTTGGGTAAGTTGGACCGGGTCAGGCTATTCTCAGCAACACATTTTTTGTTGGTATAAATTTGCTAAGGTTAAATCATTTTAAAATTTGATTAATTCTTTGAAAAGTGGAAATCATAAAGTGACTTTATATTTAATTATTGAGGGTCAAAAAGGGGACATAAAAGTACCCTGGTGCCTAGTGTTATGACTTTAAGTTGTTTTAAAACAACTGAAATGCATTTGAAGGCTGAATAAGGTGAGTTCGCCCAAGCAAGGTGATGAGGTAAAAATTAAAATGAAAGGCTAATGTTTTTGTGTAAAATCTGATTTAAATCAAATAAAGCAAATTTTGAGGCATGGATTTTAGGGTTTAGGGCTTTGGTCACCCTAACTTGGAGAAGGGACTATCAAAAGTTCTTTTTGAAGCTCATTTGCTCATGGTTGAATTTGACGACATACAACGATGTTGGTTTGCTACCAGAGGGTCTAAGAACGGGATTAAGGACGAAAACCCTTAGTATCCAATGCTAGTTTCGACTGTGAAAGACCTGTTCAAACTGGTGAATGGTGGTTTCAGTTAGGAATCACATATGGGCGAAAAAGATGAAGATTTTCCACTTCTTTTGAGGAGATTTCTGTTTGGTTTTGGTGTGGATTTTCTTGCTTTCAGTTTGGCGTGGTTTGTTGGTGATTTTTGGAGTGTTTCAAATCAATTTCTGGGCACTTATTTTCTGGACCTGAACTCACCTTTTTGCCCATAACTCAGAGTTGCATTGAGAAATGAAAATGGGTATTGTGCCAATGGATGACTATCTTCATGGCGATTCTAAAGAGCCCTAGAATGCAATTTTTGATTGTCATTTGGATTTTATAGAGGAGATCGAACTTATTCAAGGGGGGATGGCTTTGCTGGTGAAGAATCTCAGTTTCCTATTTGCTGGTAATGACTGTCTGATTGCAATTGAAGTCTGTTTACAGTGTGTTCTGCTGATGGTAAACAAGGAGATAAAAGGTTTTTATCTTGTTGCTGTTCGTGGCTTTTGGGGAGCTTTAAGTTTGCTGTGTTCTATCTCTGAACCAGGTCTGAAAGACTTCTTTATTTCTGATATAAAGATTGTAAATCTGATTATTGGTATATTATAAGTTCTGAGTCTTTGGGGAGGCTGAAATTATCTTTCTTGCAAGTGTTTGGTGTTATTATCTTTGCATTCTGTTATAAAAGGTTTAGCTTGCTTATATTATGAATGACACTTGAGAAAAAACAAACAAACCAAAATCAGAAACCTTCACATATCAGTTGGGATAAAATCAGAAAAAAATATTTGGGGGTTGTTTATTACAAGGTATCATGACATTTGTTTGATCATCCTTCTTTAGTTGATGAGATCTGCCTTTGACTACAGAGAATAGATCATTATTGTTGCACACTTAGAAAATACTTACTCTAAGATCATCATAACTAGAATAACATGTCATATTTTGAAAATAACTGTTTTGACATACAAGTAGAAGAGAGGTCACTACATAAGTAGAAGAGAGGTCACCTCTCATCTTGTGCTCAGGATAGTTTACTAATGCCACTTGTTTCATAACCAATAGTTATTGCTTACCTTTGCTTTCAGATGTTGTTGGTGCTTCTTTTAGATAGGTCTGGTTTTTCTTTCTTTAAAACATTGTGAATATTTTTTTATGGAAAGTGAGTTTGTGAGTTTAAAAGGAATAGACTCAATTTAAGAAAAAAAATCAGAATGCATTTTAGCACAAAGGGTTTAAACATTCTGCATGTAGGAACAACAAGAGTAAAGTAAGATGGCTCAAATTATTTTAGGGTGATGATGGCTTAAATATTTGAGTTGTAATTATTATTCAGCGTCGCTAATAATTAACTATGATAATAATTATGGCAACCCTCCCTCCAGCTGAGTGTCACATGTCCACAAGTGACATAGGGCAGAGAAAAGTACAAGGGGTTGATGCATATATTACATATTCTCCGATTACTCTCCGAGTAGCCAAGAAATCTCCAAAAAATTTGCCTGTCGAGTAATTTCTGCTTTTACTCTCGGGCAATATGCAGATGGATTTTCTCCCGTCAAATTATCGAGTAATCACCAGTAGCTCGCAAAAAACCCACAAACTTGGCAAGTTTGTGTGTGTATAAATATGTCTGTGTGTGTATATGCATGCAAATTTGGCATCCTATGTATGTTTATAGATATGTATGTGTCCATAGTACAGTCTTGAGTATACACATACATAAATATCTACACACATTTGCCGAGTATTTCCCGAGTCAAAATTTTTGGGCTTGCCGAGTACTCTCCAATTCCGAGTATGTAAACTATGGGTTGATGTATTAATAATATTCTAGAAAAAGAACGAAGTAAGCTTAAATGTTAATAAATGTACATGTTAAACAATCATTAAGTAAAACAAATAGCAAGTAAATCCTAGTACGAGGTTTTCAAGTACTAGAATATGAATGACCTGCACGAAGATGTGACATGTAATAATAAATGGATGTTGATGGATGAGATCTTCAAGGTGCATTGATGTTACTATAGATGATGACAAGTTGATGTTATGGGTCCTGGCCAAGTGATGTTATGGTTGTTGACTGAGTGATGCTATGGTCTAATGATTGAGAAGCTATAGGTGACCGACCATAGTGACTGTAAAAGGAAAGCAGTGATATGTTGTAGGTTTGCTTGTAGAAAAGTTGTATAGAAGGAACAATTACTAGAAACTTGCGAGGAGACATTTGGGAACCAAATAGTGGCTACATATTACCTTGCAACAATGATGGAGCAAGAGTAGAGTAGCAAGTCACAAAAGCTACTTGCAAGTGGAGAAGTTGCTGGTAGGAAGATGACAAACAATGTCCAAGGGTTTTCACTATTGCTTGTTTTATTGCTTATTTTTTATAGAGAGAAAGAAATCATACCTAATGCAAAACAATGTTGGAGCTATTAGGCTCATCCACTGCTATTCTTGTACTGTAATCCATTGTTGGTGACCAAGAAAATTCAATTTTGGATGCGAAGTCCTTTAGTTTGAACAAGATGTTGAAGAAATGTTTCCTTGCCTAGGGGTTTCTTATAAAGCTTGAGACAATGACCATTGATCAACAATGAAAATATTACAGGGTCAATGACCACTTTCATTGGTCAATTTACCCCTAATTTAACCAATTTCGTATTCTCTATATTAATTAAATAATACCCTATTATTTAATTAATATTCAATTATCTCAACCTTAATCCTAATACATTTCTTCTATTATCCCTAAATCCTAGCCTAAAGAAAATAATTACCTTTAATTATTTACCCCCATCCCATTCATCCATTAAATTGAATAAAAACCCTTATTTATTTTATTTAATCCTCAAATACCCTTTCCTTCAAATAATTATCTTTAATTATTTACCCCCATCCTATTCATCCATTAAATTGAATAAATACCCTTACTTATTTAATTTAATTCCCAAATACCCTTTCTTTCAAATATGAATTAAATTTAATTATTTAATTCTTATTTTCCTCACTTCATGTCCCATCCTCCAACTTTCCCACTTGCCCTCTAATCCTAATCCTAACCACTCACCTAATCTACCCCCTAATCATTTGCACACACTTGATTAAGTGGGTCAACCCTCCCCATCACATCAAGCACATGGCCCTTTGTACATGTGACATGGGCTTGGTACCATGTCACATGGGCCTTGTCTCATCGTAGTACCCTTATCCCTCTCAACTCATCTTATTGTGCCACTTTGCACAATCTCATGAGTTTAGAGATCACCTCTCAACCCTTGGTCTCCATCAAGCAATTTTAACACTTCATCCATTTTCCTCCTATCCTATATATCCATCACTTAACCATTTTATCAAAAATCTTACTCATTTTCACATGGAGTGTTGTTGTTTTGCCGAAATTTCTAGTGAGCACACATCCAATCAACAATCTTGGGCAAATTTGTTCAACGGGAGGCTCGTTATGTTGGTTTGAGTTTTCTAGCTTAATCTTGAGTGTTTTTTTAATTTTTGTTCTTTGATTGGTTTTTAGTACTTAAATCATTCACATTGAACACATTTTCACAGCACACACTAAGTTTGTTAAAAAAAACAAGAATGAGCACACCTTTGCAGTTGGTTTGTTGCAGCCTTCGCCCATTCCCAATAAAAAATGGGAAAGTATCTCTATGGATTTCATCACATGTTTACCTAAGGTGCAAGGGAAGGATTGCATCTCTGTTATTATTGACATATTGACCAAATTCACACACTTTTTTGCTATTTCTGCAATGTTTATAGCAATCCAGATTGCTGATTTAGTTTTTAAAGAGTGTTCAAGTTGCATGGTAAGCCTAAGAATACTGCAAGTGATAGGGACAACAAGTTCTTAAGATTGTTTTGGCAAGAATTTTTCAGATTGAATGGGATTTTACTCACTCCAAGTACCAACTATCATCCACAAACTGATGAGAAAACTAAGATTGTCAATATATGGTTGGACGGGCATCTCAAAAATTATGTTTTAGGACATCAAAAAGTGGGTTAGATGGATTTTACTTATCACATGTCAATCAAAATGTCTCAATTCATGGTTTTATATGGGTATGAGGCTCTTAGCTCCATTAACTTATTGTTTGGTGATAGTAGAGTTCCCCAAGCCAAGGATTTATTGCAGCAGAATCAAGACATCATGAAATCCTTGAAAGATAACCTCCAACATGGCCAAAACCAACAAAAGTTGTATGCAGATCAACATCGTGTTGAGCATTCATTTGAGGTTGGAGATATCGTATATATGAGATTGCAACACTATAGACAATCTACACTCAAGAAGAGTGGATCAGAGAAGTTGAAGCCACGTTTCTATGGCCCATTCAGAATATCCAAGAGGATTGGAAAAGTGGCTTGTGAGTTGGAGCTACTTGAGAGTAGCAAGATGCATAATGTCTTCCATGTGTCACGTCTCAAGAAGGCACTTGGACACAATGTCACTGCTTCTTCCGAGTTGCCCCCTTTGGATAAAGAAGAGAAACTAGTGCTTGTTTCTGAAGTAGTGATTGATTTCAAGGAGTGTATGTTGAGAAAGTGGACCATCAAAGAGTACTTGGTCAAATGGAAGAACTTACCTATGGAGGATGCCATTTGGGAGAGTGATAAAATTTTGTAGCATCTAGACTTGCAATTGCTTGGGGACAAGCAATTTTGGGGAGGGAGGACTGTAATGTCCCTTTCTCAAGCCTAGTCAGTTCGATGAACGTTAGCCTACTTCTTGAGTTCTCGTGGACTAATTAGTAAGTAAAGGGGACTCCAAAGTTCTTGGAGGATGCAGTTTTATAGTCACAAGGTTTTTATTCATGGCAATGAGCTCTATGGGCAATATTGATCTAAATGACACTCTCCAAAGTGTTTTGACTTTTGGGGTGTTCTTCAAACTTCTTGGAGAGCATGCCTATTTATTCAAGTCACTAAATTGACTCCTATCATTCTCCTATCGCTTTAGTATCATATTGACGTGTTAAAATTTGGATTCCGATGTGATGCAATATTTTGGAACTTGGTGTGGAATATTTTAATTATTCACTTAAGTTATAATGTTTTATTATTATTTTTGATATGTGTAATATCTTTTCGGAAAGGTATTTTTATCCCCTATTTGGACACCTAGGAGGAATAAGGGGTCTTTGCACATGAAAAAGATTATTTTTTTTAGAAGGGAATTTGGTGGAAAAATGAGTTATATTAATTATTTTCTAAGATATCGGTTCTTCCCCCTAAGCCCCCCCGGTCTTGGTCTGGTCCGGGTCCGGTCCGGCTCATAGACTGTGGGTCTGGCCAGATGGAACCCGGTTTGAACCTGGGAATATTTTCGCCCAATCCGCGTTTTTTTGAAACTTTTTGCAAATTTTTAATATTATTTTGACTTTTAAAGAATTAAATATTCCTCCCAACCCTAATTCATGCCTCCTAACACATCAAATAGGTAAAACCATACTCATTTATCAATTTGTGAATGAAAAACAAGATTTTTTACCTCCATTGCTGAACTTTTTTTCTTGCTTGCACAAGCACGAATAGAGTTGAAGGTTGATCGTTGATTGTTCGAAATTGGTTGTTGTGCTATTCCTAAGCACTTTCAAGTGTTCGTTTGTTGCCAAGAAGATCGTAGAGGAAGATTTCTTCAAAAGAGGTAGGTTTATTGAAGTTTTTTGGTTTTCTTTTTACATTTTTTTCACAAATGAACTCTTTTGTTTTGTTTTCATTCTTCTAGGTGTCTATTACACATGTTCCACTTTTTGAAATGAATTAAGTTATTTAGTTTCAATACTTTGAAATCTTGAATAAATGAAATGTGTCGTGCCTTAGGTATTATAATGGCAACCCATTCTACCTCCTCAGGCTCAAACCAATATCGTTTCAAAACAGACCCAAAATCTCCCCTTTGGAACTATATTGAAATGGTTCAACAACTTCCAGGTGGTGGAGCATATGTTTGGATTTGTAGTCATTGCAATGTTCAATATTCGAGCTCATGTAGTTGAGTGAAAGGGCACTTGTGCAAGATCCTTGGATTAGGCATCAAAGCTTGTTCAGGTCTAGATAAAAAAGGCATTCCAGAAGCCCAAATATTGGCATATATTGATGAGAAAGAAAGAGCAGACCAAGCATTAGGCCGTCTTAAATCAAGTCATCCTTTGATAAAGAAAGGATCTCGAGGGATGAAGCCTCCTTCTCATTTTCCACCTATAGAGAGCCATCCATTTATGTTTGTACCTCAAGAGCAAACCATGCCCTCTATAAATAAAAGATCAAAGGGACTGTTGGAAATTTCATTTCATAATGAGGCAAGAGAGATTGCCGATCAAGACATAGTGAGATGTGTCTATGCCAATGGATTGGCATTCAACGTTGTTTGCTCACCATATTGGCAAAAAATGGTGAAATCTTTTAATGAGACTCCAAAGGGGTATAAGGGCCTAGGTTTTGAGAAGGTGTGTTGCACCTTATTAGATAAAGTGGTGAAATATGTAGCAAACTCTTTGAAGCCCATAAGGGATTCGTGGATCGAAACATGGGTGACCATCGTTTCTGATGATGAAAAATGCAAAAAATCGCCTATTGATCAATGTTATTGCAATGTCCCCTAAAGGTGTTGAAGATAGGTAGCTTCGGTCAGATATAAATGATGATTGCAGTCATGCATCATCATCATTTATATCAAATCAACCTCATCCAATTATAGATTGAAATATTCTTTTGAGGATATAAATTATATATACAAATCAATTTGAACTTAATTGTGTTTGCTATGTCAAGTTAACAAATTCAGTTTTTAAGGGGGACGAACTTAGACACGTCCCATGAGAGACACGTCTCATGAGATGTGTCTCTTATGAGATGCGTCTTCCTTGAGACGTGTCTCTCATGAGACGCGTCCTTCCTAAAGTCGTGTCTCTCTTGAGACTTAGGACGTGACTCCCCCCTCCATATTTAATATGGTTCGATTCCTCAAAAGAAGAATATAGAAATCGAATAATCTTCTGTAATTGAGCATTCACAGTAAGAAGAAATCTAGGACAGAAAATCAACATATAGTTTTCACATAGATTTATTTAGATCATCCTCCTGAATCTAATCTCATAGATTTGATTAAATTTAACATGGTATCAGAGCCACATTGAGAAAATCCGAATTAAATCTAAGATATCAGATTATTTAGAAAAATCTTATTTTTTAGAAATCAGATTCACATCACATTCTTCATAATGTCAAGTGTGATCAGATTTGAAGATCGTCTTGAAGTTGCAAACAACTTCACATCGTGGAAATTCAAAATCATGATGATTCTAAAAGAAAATAAGTTAGATTCATTTGTGAAAGAAAACAAGAGTGAACCTGAGGATGATCCAGAGAAAACTCAATGGATTGAAAACAATGAGAAAGCTATGAAAATTTTAGTAGATGCAGTTAGGGACCACATAGTACCTATTCTGTCAAAACATGAGACTGCATACTTAATGTTTAAATCCCTTGAGAGCACTTTGAAATAAACAACACCAGTGGACCCTTGCATTAAAAAGGCAACTTAACAATGTTCAAATAAACAAAGGAGAATCTATTAAGGCATACTTCTTGAGGATCATTGAACTAAGAGATCAACTATCAACAATTGGATATCAAATTGATAGCAAGGAGTTAACTCTAATAGTGTTAGGAGGCCTACCAAACTCATGGGAGTCATTTGTTCAAGGACTAAGTGCGAGATCTAAACTCCCTAAATTTGATAGGCTAAGAACAGACTACTTACAAGAAGAAACGAGACTCTTAACAAAAGAAAACAAACAGAAACCCATAGATGAGAATATTCATGTGCTCAACACAACATCTAATAACAACATCTAATAAAAGGGGCAAGAAGAATTCTTATGGGAAAGGATCATTCAAGAGAAAGAGAAATTCCTATGGAAAAGGATCATTCAAGAAGAGGAAAGACATCTCTCAAATACGATGTTTCAGATGTGATCAATATGGACACTAAGCAATGAAGTGCCCTGATAGAACAAAACAACAAGCATCCTTTGCTAAAGTAGGAAAAACAAATGCAGACTATGACTCTGAGAAATTTGTCTTCTATTCAACCTTATCAAGTCAAGTATCTAACAATATCAACAACTAGGTAATTGATAGTGGTTCATCAAGGCACATCACAAGGTTCAGAGAACACCTAGACACTATGACTGAAGAAACTGATGAAGAAGTAACTATTGGGGATGATTCTGCACATCCTGTAAAAGGGGTTGGAACTTGCTCCATCAAATTGAAATCTAGTCTTTCCCTACAACTCACTGGAGTCTTATTTGTACCAAGAATAAAGAGGAATCTAATCTCCATCTTTGCCCTTGAGGACAATGGATATAGGGTTACCTTCATGGATGGAAAATTTCTAGCATGGCCAAAGAACTCCACTATAAAGAAAGCACAAACCATAGGTATAAGACAAGGTTATCTTTACAAACTGTGCACTAACATCAAGCAAGCCCTTGCCCTTGAGACTTCTGATTCAAATGAAATTTGGCATTGAAGATTAGGACACATTCATTTCCGTGCCCTACCCTCTGTAGAAAATCTAGTAACAGGTTTGTCTAAATTAAAACAAATCCATGAAGGAGCTTGTAAAGGGTGCGCCCTAGGAAAGAATACAAAGGGATCCTTCCAAAATAGTCTGAGTAAAACCAAAAATGTGTTAGAACTGGTCCACTCTGACTTATGTGGACCCATGTCTGTACCCTCCATGGCGGGCTTCCTATATTATGTAATATTTATAGATGACTTCTCTAGGAAGACCTGGATTTATTTTCTTAAATGTAAAGAGTCAATAGAAATCCTTAAAAGGTTTAAGGAGTTCAAAGCTCTTATTGAAAACTTCTCTGGGAAGAAAATCAAATTTCTAAGGACAGACAATGGGAAGGAATACACCTTTGAAATCTTTAAGGAATTTTGCACGAATGCTAGGATTAAGAGGGAGTTCACAGTAGCCTACAACCCTCAACAAAATGGTGTTGCTGAAAGGAAAAATATAACTTTTGTAGAAGCTGCTAAAGCAATGTTGTTTGACCAGAACATAGAAACCTCATTTTGGGCAGAAGCCTCTAGAACTGCTGTATACATCCAAAATAGATGTCCACATTCTCATCTAGATAACAAAACTCCTGGAGAAGCTTTCACTGGCATAAAACCTGACATCAGGCACTTAAGGATCTTTGGTTGCTCAGTCTACATTCATGTACCTAAAGAAAAGAGATTCAAACTAGAGCCTTTTGGAAAGAAAGGTGTATTTGTGGGATATAGTGAAACCTCTAAAACCTACAGAATATTCGTACCCGGGCAGAAACAAATTGAACTAAGTAGAGATGTCATATTTGAGGAAGACATCGCATTCAAAAGGGCAAGAAGTTCAAGCGAGATGGAAATTCAAAACTCCCCTAGAGTCTTAGAAGAGGAATCTACTCCTGAGATTCAGAGGGAGTATCCTGAAGAAATCATAAGTGAATTTCAATCTACATCAGAAGAGAATCCCAATGACAATAACAAGAAGAGACCACTTTGGGCTAGGAAGATGATTAAAGAAGCTGAGAACCATGCAGCACCAAAGGGAACCTTTAGGGAAAGTAAAAGACCCAAAAGATTCTCAAGCTATGTTGCCTTAATGAATGAAATCATAAATTCAGAACCCACTAGTGTTACAGAAGCTTTCAAACATCAAGTATGGAAGGATGCAATGACGAAAGAGTATCAGTCCATCTTGAAAAATAATGTATGGGATATAGTGCCTAGACCAAAAGAGAAATTTGTTGTCTCTTCCAAATGGCTCTTCAAAATCAAACATGTTGCTGATGGCTGTATAGAAAAACACAAGGCGCGTTTTGTGGCCAGAAGCTTCTCACAAAAGGAAGGCATTGATTATGAAGAAACATTTGCACCTGTTGCCTGGTACACATCTATGAGAGCAGTGATAGCTATTGCAGTAGCTAAAGGTTGGAAGATCCATCAAATGGATGTGAAAACCGCCTTCCTGAATGGGACCATTGAAGAGGAAGTTTATCTAGAGCAGCCTGAAGGTTTTGTGATACATAAACTTGACTCACATGTGTGCAAATTAAAGAAAGCTCTATATGGACTCAAACAGGCTCTCAGGGCTTGGAGAAGATCACCTCATTGCTCAAGGTATGAAGGATCTAACTTCAGAATTTGACATGAAAGACTTGGGCATTTTACATTACTTCTTGGGCTTAGAAGTCTGGCAGAAATCAGATGGCATCATACTAAATCAAGGAAAGTATACTATTGATATTCTGAAGAGATTTGGGATGTTGGATTGTAGACCCATGTTTACACCTATGGAAACCAACTTACACAAATTAAAAGAAGAAGCAACAAAATCTAAGTTTGTAGATCCCACTCTATATAGACAGATAATTGGATCATTGATGTACCTGGTTAACACCAGACCTGATATTTGCTATGCAGTGAATGCTCTAAGCCAATTCATGTGTGAGCCAAAGGAAATTCACCTTATTGCTATGAAGCACATATTGAGATATCTTCAAGGCACTATTGGATATGGTCTTCTTTTCAAAAATGACCAACTAGATCTACATGGATACTCTGATTTAGATTGGGCTGGAAATGTAACCGATCGGAAAAGCACATCAGGATGTTGCTTCAGTTTAGGATCGGCTATGATCTCTTGGATCAGCAGAAAACAGTTTTCAGTAGCACAAAGCTCGACAAAAGCTAAATATATTGCAGCCTCTATGGGGGCAAGAGAAGCAGTATGGCTCCGGAAATTGCTAGTGGGACTCTTTGGTGAGCCCTTGAATCCTACTATTATCCATTGTAATAATCAGAGTTGCATTAAACTTTTAGTAAATCTAGTATTCCATGATAGATCTAAGCATATTGAGATCCCTTACCATTGTGTAAGAGACATGGTAGAAAAGAATGTGATCTAGTTGGAGTATATTAGTACAAATGATCAAACAACAGACATTCTCACCAAGCCTCTCTCCAGAGTTAAAGTTGAACACTTCAGGAAGAAACTTGGTATGGTTGAAATGTAATTTGATATTATGATTGAAATTCAAATTGTTTAGTTGTATTAATATAATTAAAAGATGTTTAATGTGTAGACTCTTTTGTCATGTGTGTGACTCCATGACTTTATGGGCCCTCTCTCCCCCTATGTACATTATTGAAAGGTGACGATCTTTCTAATAATGAACACTTGTATTTGACATTGTATAGTGACGACTCTACAATGATTAGTTGAACTATCATGATAGATATCATGTGACTTGATATCTATGGACATATCATGATAGTATCTCGTGGACATTTTGATAGATATCGTGAAGACTTGATGTCAGTTGAAGATCATTATGATTCTTATGAGATAATCATGGTGGATAAATATATCCGTGGATATGCCATGAATTTTATGGTAGACATCATGAGACTTGATGTCAGTGCACATACCATAATGAAGATGTGTTATGAAGAATGTCATGTGACTTGACAAATTTTTGGAGCATTTCATATCTTCTGATATCACGAGTTAGGTGATATCACTATATACTTGGTTGAAATTATCTTCCCTAGCTAAGAGGGAGTGTTGAAGATAGGTAGCTTTGGTTAGATATAAATGATGATTGCAGTCATGCATCATCATCATTTATATCAGATCAGCCTCATCCAAGTATAGATCGAAATATTCTTTTGAGGATATAAATTATATATACAAATCAATTCGAACTTAATTGTGTTCGCTATGTCAAGTTAACAAATTTGGCTGTTAAGGGGGACGAACTTAGACACATCCCATGAGAGGCACGTCTCATGAGACGTGTCTCTTATGAGATGCGTCTTCCTTGAGACGTGTCTCTCATGAGATGCGTCCTTCCTAAAGTCATGTCTCTCTTGAGACTTAGGACGTGACTCCCCCCTCCATATTTAATATGGTTCGATTCCTCAAAAGCAGAATATAGAAATCAAATAATGTTCTGCAATTGAGCATTCACAGTAAGAAGAAATCTAGGACAAAAACTCGACATATAGTTTTCACATAGATTTATTTAGATCATCCTCTTGAATCTGATCTCATAGATTTGATTAAATTTAACAAGGGGCAATGTTTTTGAGAGTAGTGGATTGTGAAGGACAGGTGAAGGATGGTGCATTTATTGCTAACATCCTTTGTCAAGCTATTGAAGAAGTGGACCATTAAAATGCTGTGCAATTTGTAACTGACAATGCAAAAAATTGTAGAGTTGTCGGGTTATTGGTTGAGGAGAGGTATTCACACATTTTTTGGACACCTTGAGCTGTCCACTCCCTCAACCTATTGTTACAAAAATTTGGAACCAAAATTGAGTGGATCAAACAGGTTTATGTTGAGGCCGAAGACATCCAAATGTTCGTCACCAACCATATGTCACAAGGCATATTTAAACAATTCTCAAAATTGGAGTTGTTGAAGGTAAGTTAATTCTCAATATTTAAAAAAAAAAAATTAATTTTAAATTTTGATTTTTGTAAATTTAAATTATATTTTATTTTGATTTTCAAACAGGTTGCTAAGACCTGTTTTGTCTCCAACACAATTGTGTTGAAACGACTTGTGAAGGTTTGTGAGGCACTCTCTAATATGGTCATCAACCCTAATTGGTCCTATTGATGTGCTTTTTGTGACACAGCGAGCATGTTTAGAATAAAGAGTCCAAAGATGTTCTATCCTCTCTTGAAAAACTACCATGTATGCTAAGATTGCAAGAAAGATCATACGGCAATTCCAATGTTTCTTCAGTCAACTCTTGACGTGTGGATAAGCTCAATGGGCGTTGTGATTTGCTAGTAACACAAAGAGACCTATGTTTGACAAATTACTCGTGAGTGAGGACTTAGGTGGATTTGACATTGAATGCTTTATCTTTTTTGGGATTTTCAATTTTGAGATTCTAAAAAAAAGAAAAAAGGATAGGGGTTTAGAGGTCCTATACTACTCCTATGAAATCAAGAGACGGTAAGGATTAAGTGAAACTAAGGACAATACTTTGTTTTGCCACGCTTTACGACAACTACACAAAGAAAGTGCAATCTTCTAGGATTTGTGCTTAAGATTTTTGTACTATGAATGATACCATCAGGAGAACAATATAATTCAAAGTAAGCATTGAAGCATCCACATTATGAGCTCAGTCTAACTTTACGCATTGAACGAAAATCATCCATTCAAAGAAAGTATGAGCGAAAGTTTCACCAAATCTATACTATCAATCTATCATTCATCTAACATGCATTCGAATCAAATACTACTTTAATCTACTCTAGGTGTGTCGGTTGAAAATTTTGTATACTTGGGAAAGCGTACAAAATTGTGGTTTCAGCCACAGTACGTGAGATAAAACTCTCCTAATTAAGGGAAGGCTCCCCCTTTGCTTTCTATTTTAACAATTTAGAAATTAACTCTAACTATAAATCTATTTTAAATCTGGGTGAAACTCTATCTTGTTCTCTTTTTTCAGAAAAGACACTTATTCTTTTCTCTTATTTCAGAAAAGAATCACAGCTGAAAGCATAAATGATTGATGAAGTAAACAAATAAAGAAGCAAAGTTTCCATAAAGGCACAAAGTCCTCCGTTGCTCCTCCGAGACGGGAAAAAAAATTAAAAGCACAAAGTCTTTGACAAATTACTCTCCTATCAACCTTTTTAGATGATTTTCTAGCAACCAAGTGCAATATGTAGTAGCTCAAAGTCTAATTACATGATGCACTTTTTATGCACAAACATATAAAATAAAAACAGCACAAAGTCTGCAAGTTACCCCCTTTGCTTGAGGGTTCTACAATAGTTTCAAATGTGACAAATAGATCAAAGTCTGCAATATCAAATCTGAAAACCAATCTAAAACTCCAAACACAATAAGCAGCTCAAAGTCTGCAAAATTTAGCTTGAATCCCTCTTATATAAAACCACAAAACTCACAATCAATATGCAGAAAATGTCGTCACATAACACCTTGAATCAACACAAAGTTTGAAAACAATTTGCCTCTTTTAATTGACCGTAATTTGATTTACATCTAAGCTCAAAGTCTTAGAGTGCACATACAAACTGGCAGAGTTTTGTTGCATTGTCAAAAGATAAGATATTACAATAGACCTCCCCAAGTATTTATAGGAAAGAAGCCTTGAGAAAAAGGTGGGAGGATCCCAACAAACTTGAGAAATTCTCTCAACCACTAACTAACTGCAATTGACTTATTCAACATTACAAGTCCTATTGTAATGTAATTACATGTAATTACATTTTACAACTTTGCAAATGATATGATTACTTGCAATTACATTTTTCCATTTTACATGTAATTTGTCAAAATTAAATTACAAGTACACAATTGAAACTATTTAAGTGTCCGAAGACATGACTTGAACTACATCATCCTTGATTGGGTCTTCATGCTGCTGTTTGGAAAACATGTTTCCATCTTTGTCTTGAAAGCATTCTATGTTCAATCATGTCACTTGTTCAACTCCTTGTGTGGCTTCGTCATGTTGTTGTTCTTTCTTTGTATCATTCTCTAGCCTTGGAATTTGCTTGAAAAATAAGGAGTCATTGCAATTTTCAATTCGCAATTTTAAACTTGCAATTTTAGTGAAAAAACCGGACTTGTTGTTTGGTAATGAAAACCCGAAATTAATCCAAGGCCCATTTTCGCAAAGATGGAAGTGAGGATGAAAACGGAGATGAGTGTGAATGAGTGAGGTGAATTTGGTGAAGGCAAATGGAAGTGAAAAAAGGCAAATGGAAATGACTTTTTGTTGAGATGATGACCATTGAGACAATGACATTTCCTTGACACGATGAGTATGATCCTATTCAGCTGCAAAAGTCGTTTTAGTAACAAAACGTGTTTACTAGAAACCATGATTCTGCTGTGAAAAGCCACGTCTTCTATTTGTTTGAAAATCAACTTCGCACAATGCAAGGGACAAAGACGTTTTTGGCTGAAATAAGACATCTTTTGATATTTCGAATATGAAGAGAAACAACCTCAAAAACAAAAACATGTTTCTTCTTAACACCATAAAAAACGTTTGCCAAAAAGATTTTTTGAAAGACATTTGGAAAAAACACTTAGAAAAGGACGCTAAACAAAACGTGATTTGGCTGAGAGGTAAAACACGTTTTTTTGTTTGTTTGCTGTTAAAGAAAGCGACTTCATTTATGCAAGGGAATGATGAAGTCTTATAAACAGCTCAATAGAAGTAAACACGACTTGACAAGAAGCAAGAACGAAACTATACAAGGAAAACGTGTTTCTGCTTAATGGACATTAGATTAAAACACAAAAACCAGAAAATAAATTAAAAAAAGACTAAGCACAAATGTGATTAGATAAAAAGAGAATGAGAAAATAAAACAAAAGGAAAGCAAACAACATACTTAGAGATGTGAAGTTGAAAACGAAAAATGGAGTGAAAACCCTAGATAACTTCCTTAATCTTTCAGCAAAAACGAGAGCTTTAATAATCAAGCTGAGAAGATGTGATTTCAGTTGAAGAATTTATGGAATCTCCACCAAAAAGGTAGACAATCCAAATTGAACTCGAACTTCTCTACAAAATGGGGCGAATTTCTCCAATCGGGTTTTCCAACACAAAGACAAGTGAAAATAGCACAAAAAAGACCAAAATCGGGTTTTTAGACTCTTTCAGCAACTTGTCTTCTTACTCATGGGAAAAATAGGAAATTTTTGATCATTTAGCAATTTTAATTTTGACAATTTAGCAATTTTATTTTTGTCACTAAAGCCAAATAGGAACTTTTTGATCATTTAACAATTTTATTTTTGTCAAAGAGTCAAAAATAGGAACTTTTTAATCATTTAGCAATTTTATTTTTGATGACTAAAGCCAAATCGGAACTTTTTGATCACTTAACAATTTTATTTTTGTCAAAGAGTCAAAAATAGGAACTTTTTGATCATTTAACAATTTCACTTAAAGCACCAAAAGCAATTGGACCTTTTTGAGACTTTGACAATTTCACTTAAAGCAAAATCAGAACTTTTACTTTGACAATTTTTGCTTTAAGACTTGAAACTTCCTATTTTTGCTGTGCTGTCTTAAAAACCCGAAATTGGCAAAAAACACAAGAAAAATGATTCGGAAAGTTTCAAAAACGGAAAGTGGAGTTGATGAAAGGATGCCCAAGGGAACCATCAATTGAAATCCAAAGTTTTACAACCTCAACACCTCGTAAAACGTGCTTTAACACAAAAGATCCCTACTTGCAATGGTGATCAAAAATCCCGAAATTGGACAAAACAAAGGGAAAAACATGTCAAAATGCTCCCAAATTTCGCAAAAGGCAAAATAGGAAGGAGACCAATGGCTGCACAATTCAATTGGAGAATTTTGGTGTCTTGAAATGCATGCCATAGAGATTTATGAAGAAATTTAGGCGAAATTTCATATGGGTTGTCCAAATTCTCAAAATTGAAGACAACAAGGTGGAAGAAAAATATGTAAGCATGCAACCACTTGACAATAGAAGGATTCAAAGCAACTCATGCAATATGAACTTTTATTCTCGAAGCAATCATAAGCAACAATTTCATAAGTTTCTCTCCCATACAATGAAATGAAAAACGAGAGTTTATATAGAGTTTTGGAACTAAAATAAACAGCCAAGATTGATCCAAGATTAACAACACAGATTAAAACAAAATAACCCTAATTAGGGTTTCCCGAAAGACAATCAGTGATCAATGAGTGAAGTGGTGTGAGGAGCTAAATTTGAGGGGGCGCATCCTTATCCTCCTGAGTGGCATTGTACTAGTTAAATCTGGAAACTATTGTGCTAACTTCCTTGATTGTGACAAGTGCCAGCATATTGACCTTGTATTCTAGCAAGTCCAAATCATCTGCACATTCTGCAAAAGCAATTTCCCACTCTGATTCTTGTCGCCAGAAGGTATGTTGCATGGTCAAGAAGTCGGCTGCCTCAGTCAAATTTTGCTTAAGGATTGGCCCAATGGTGGCGAAGAAAACCTATTGCACTCTGTGCTTCAAATTTTCAAGTTGCATGTCATTTGCTCGAACAATGTCTTTCTCCAGTGCATCTGCAACCACAAGATCCTGTTTCGGATTTCCTTCGTCCGCTCCTCTACTCTGATGGTATCCATCTTCACCTTCTCCAGGACTTCATTCCATGCAATCAAAGCCAAATACCAACCATTAAAATCATATGCTGCACCTACTGCAATCACCTTTCCATCGACTAGTTCCTGCTTCGGGACTCCTTTCAGCACTTTGAGACATGGAACGATTATGTCCTGGATGTCCTAAATACTATCCCACGCTTCCGCCAAAGCTGCAATCCTTGAAAGTAAAGAGGAAGTTTTCCCATATGCCAATACTAGTTTCTCTACAAACACAACCACTTCCTCACTTTTTCCAATTATCCATTCTTTAGTTTCTTTGGATGTGGTCTTCTCTTCTTCGAAAGTCTCCTAGGAAGAGTTCAGCAATGGAGGAGCTGTCGAGTTGGCTTGATCAAGAGGCTTGGTTAAATGATGAATATACTCTTTTAGGTGCTCAATCTCCTGTTTGTATTCCTTTTTGTTTGCGACCTCCTTTTCCAGCCTCGCTTTGATAGAATTAACAAAATTATCCAAGTCTTCCACTTCTTGACCCTTTGTGGTTGGGCCCAAATCGACAGTGGTGATGGCATATTCTTGAGGAGTAATCTACTCCCTTGACTTCTCAACTGTCGGTACAACAATTTGTACTGTACGATGGCCGGCTTCGTCTCTTTGAATGGTGGAGAACATTCTGGCAGGCTTCTTTACATTAACTGCTTCCAATCTGGCCAAGAAATCGGCCATGTCGTCTTCCTCTGGGATTTCTTCTTGTTCTTTTATTTTTAATCTCTCTGTCAACCAATCAAGGATAGTCGGCTGCTCGGTGCCCTCTTCTTCCTAAAAAACCTGTGCACCTGGAATCTCTTGAATTCCTTTGAGGGCGGAAATCATTCCTTCTTGGAATTTGCTGTCCAGAATATCAATTTAATTGCCAGACTCTAATATTTTTGTGCCTGTGGGAGATGGGGGTTCATCATCCTCTGACTGGATAGGAATGGGAGAAGGAATCCTTATGTCTCCCAATGACTCATCAATATCCAATATCTCGTGCATGTTCGCGGACACGGCAGAATAAGGAGGTTATGGTCTTTGCCTCTTTTGAATAGGTTCTTCATCTACAATCTGCTTTCCTTTTGTCTCCTTACTTTTCTTGGGATTGGTGCTTTCGATTGGCTCATCACCTTGGGACGTGTTGGTGTGTGTTTTGAATACGCCACCATACACAGAATAAAATGCCCAAGGACACTTTATCCTCTCTTGAAAAGTAATTGTAAATACCTAGAAGATAATACAATAACTCCAATGTTTCTTTTGGCCAGGTTATGACATATGGACAAGGTCAGTGGGCGTTGTGATTTACTGGTAATCACAAGGTGACTTACATAAAATTCATTCCTCGAGTTGAGGACTTAGACAGTTTTATCATTGAAGCTCTTTTTGATGTGTGTTTCAGATTTTCCAAAAAAAAGGGCAAAAGGATAAGGGTTTAGAAATCTAAACTACGCCTAAGAACTCAAGAGACGATAGTGACGAGATAAAATAGGGTAACCACACTTTGTTTCGCCTCCCTTTCGACTGTTAGTGTTTCTTAGATCAGATTATTTAATCAATTGAATAAAAGAAATGCAAAACATAAGACAATGAACACAACAAGATACCCTGGGAAAAACCTCCTCTTGAGGGAGAAAAACCCAGCAAATATATCTCTTATATATTGAAGGAATAAGAGCAGAAATCTGCTTGAACTCAGGCCCAACACAATGCCGAATTTGATACAATGAATAATAGCATCTCTCTTAGATGCAAAGATACAAATGAATATGTTTCTCCTTGAAATCGGTCTGCTGCTACAAAATGATGATCTGCTGTTCAAGTATGAACTTCTTCTAGGTATGCGAATCCAAGTATGAGCTTCTTCTATGACTGCGAATTCTGCTCTGCCAAAATAGCGAACTTCTTTGTGTGTATTCGAATGTGTATCAACATCAAAAGGTGACTTTGTATATATACCTTCTTGGCGCCTCTTCATATAGGTCGGCCTTATGATAAACATTTAATAATAAATAAAGTCGGCCAGAATAAGTACATTGAATAACTTAATTATAAGGTCGGCCCATGTATTAGTGAAGACCGACGCTGAATTAACATCAACACTCCCTCTCAGCTAGGGATGAACTACCATCTGCACAAGACACATTATGTTAGAATGAAAACAAAATAAAATATCACCTCAACGTGATATTAACCATTATGGCTACTCCCATAGATGGTAAAAACTCATCACGGATTCTCTCACGTGATGTTGTCATGGAGTCACACACATGACATCCACCATAGCTTCTCCCAGAGGGTGGAAACAAGGGCTTTCACCTCAACTCTCTCTCATCAGAGAATTGCATTATCAAGGACTTACACCTCAACTCTCTCTCAGCAGAGAATTGTATTAACAAGGGCTTGCACCTCAACTCTCACTCAGCAGAGAGTTGCATTCTCAATAAGGATCACTGATTACTGAGACTCTTTCTCAGTCAAGGCTGCATTCTCCACCATACCAAGTTTCTCTCGGAAGTATACAAACTTCATCCTGGCGAGAGGCTTGGTGAGAATGTCTGCCGTTTGCTCTTCAGTGCTGATATACCTCAACTGTATAGCTTTCCTTTGCACCATATCTCTAATATAGTGGTACTTGATCTCAACATGTTTTGTTCTGTCATGAAACACAGGATTGACAGAAAGCTTCACACAGCTTTGATTATCACAGTGTATGATAGTAGGCTCCATTGATTGACCAAACAATCCTGCAAGGAGCTTACGAAGCCACACTGCCTCACGAGCTGCCACACAAGCTGCAATATACTCTGCTTCAGTTGTACTCAAGGCCACTGAAGACTGTTTCCTGCTACACCAGGAGATCATAGCAGTCCCCAAACTGAAGCAACAACCAGAAGTACTCTTCCGATCTGAGACACATCCTGCCCAATCAGAATCAGTAAAACCATGCAGCTCCAAATCCACATTTGAAGAATATCTCAACCCATATCCAATTGTGCCACATAAATATCTCAGGATATGTTTAGCTGCTACAAGATGTATTTGCTTTGGTTCACACATAAACTGGCTAAGTGCACTCACTGCATAGCAGATATCAGGTCTAGTGTTAACTAGATACATCAATGAACCAATCAACTGTCTATACATCGTAGAATCCACTGGTTCTGAACTAGCTGCAGCTTCTTTCAACTTATCTAAATTAGACTCCATGGGTGTAGACATAGGTTTGCAGTCAAGCATACCAAACCTTTTGAGAATGTCAACAGTATACTTGCCTTGACTTAGAATCATCTCATTTGGCTTTTGCCAAACTTCTAAGCCAAGAAAGTAATGCATAAGACCTAGATTCTTCATCTCGAACTCTGAAGCTAATTCCTTCTTGCATTTTAGTATTAGATGTTCTTCACCAGTAATGATCAAGTCATCAACATATAGAACTAAAATCAATGCTTCACCATTTACTACCTTGAAGTAGAGGTTAGAATCTGCATCATTCTTTGAGAAACCCAAACTTGAAAGGTACTGATCAATTCTTTCATACCAAGCACGAGGAGCTTGTTTAAGACCATACAAGGCCTTCTTCAACTTGCAGACATGAGATTCTTTCTCATGTACCTCAAATCCTTCTGGTTGCTCAATGTAAACCTCTTCTTCTATTATGCCATTTAGAAAAGCTGTCTTTACATCCATTTGGTGAATCTTCCATCCTCTAGATGCGGCAATAGCAATGATGGTTCTAACAGACGTGTAACGAGCCACAGGAGCAAAAGTTTCTTCATAGTCAACTCCCTCTTTTTGTGAGAACCCTCTAGCCACAAATCTAGCCTTGTGTTTCTCAATGCTCCCATCAGCTGCATGTTTGATCTTGAAGAGCCACTTAGAAGATACCACAGATTTGTCTTTGGGTCTAGGAACTATATCCCAAACATTGTTCTTAAGTATAGACTGATACTCCTCAATCATGGCATCTTTCCATACTTGTTGACTAGAAGCTTCTTCAACATTTGAAGGTTCTGACTCAATAATCTGACTCATCAAGGCAACATAGCTAGAGAACTTGTGAGGTCTCTTGCTTTCTCTGAAGGTTCCTCTTGGAGCTACAAACCTTTCTGCTTCCTGCATTGTCCTGCGAGCCCAAAGGGGTCTTTTCTTTCCAATCACAATGTCTAGAGGCCCATCAGTAGGATCCAAAGGCTCAGCTGGATCAATATCTTCTTTAGGTTCTGTATCCTCCTCCAGATTCTCTGGGATATGGTCAACTTCCATATCTTGAGGAGGTTCTTCTTCATCGACCTCCATCGGAGTGCCTTTGGACTTTCTATAAGCAACATCTTCCTCAAATGTGACGTCTCTACTAATCTCAATAGACTTCTGTCCTGGAATGTAGATCCTGTAAGCTTTTGATGTCTCACTGTAGCCTACAAGAATTCCTTTCTTCCCAGAAGGTTCTAGCTTTGTTCTCTTTTCCTTTGGAATATGAACATAGACTGGACAGCCAAAGATCCTCAAGTGACTAACTTCAGGCTTCACGCCTGAGAATGCTTCTTCAGGAGTTTTATTCTCTAAGATCCTGTGGGGACTCCTGTTTTGAACATAGACGGCTGTTCTTGATGCTTCAGCCCAAAAAGAGATTTGTAAGTCTTGATCATGGATCATAGCTTTCACTGCTTCCACAATAGACCTATTCTTCCTTTCAGCAATACCATTTTGTTGTGGATTATAGGGAACACTGAACTCCCTCTTAATCCCTGCTTCAATACAAAAGTCTCGAAAGGTGCCAGAAGTGTATTCTCCACCATTATCAGATCTTAATACTTTGATCTTCTTCCCAGACAGATTTTCAATCTGCGCTTTGAATTCTCTGAATCTTACTAATACTTCTTCTGATTCTTTCGATCTCAAGAAATAAATCCAAGTCTTTCTAGAGTAATCATCAATGAAAATAATATAATACAAGAAACCACTAGATGATGCAATAGACATTGGACCACACAAATCAGAATGAATGAGATCAAGAATACATTTAGATCTACTTTCACTGGAATGGAACATACCTTTTGTGTTCTTGCCTAGGGCACATCCCTTGCATGTACCTTCATGTTCTTGATCGAATTTCGGAAGACCGGTGACCATCTTCTCCATGATAGGTAGAGCACGAAAGTGAATGTGAGCCAATCTTCGATGCCAAAGTTCACACATGCTGGTACTGTTATGCACAAGTGCTTGAAGAGGACGAGTGCACAGCGTGTAGAGACATTCATGTCTAACTCCAATCACTTGAGCAGATTTGAAGCTGGAGTTCTTTGCCCATATAAGAACTTTCCCTTTAGAGAAGGCAATTTGATAACCTTTGTCTTCTAATGCTGAAATTGAAACAAGGTTCCTCTTTATCCCTGGTACGAACAGTACATCATTCAATTCCAAAGAAATTCCAGAATCCAAGTGAAGAGTGGAATTTCCAAACCCTTTTACAGAATATCTAGCATCATCTCCAATAACAACTTGATCACTAGAGTTGCTTTCCATTAAGTTTGAAAGGTGACTTCTGAATCCGGTGATGTGTCTAGAAGCACCACTGTCAATCAACCAAGTGTAAGAGTCCGTAGTAACATTGCTAGACAAGGCTGAATAAAATAGATAATTACTGGAGTCCTTTTGTGGAGTGACTTCTTCAACATCTGCAGTGGCAACTTGAAGCTTAGGTCGTTGAGGGCACACCCTCGCAAAGTGACCATACTTATCACAACGAAAACATTGAATCTTGGACATGTCTCGTTTTCTTTTGAAGGTAGGAGCATCATCATTTCCATCTTCTCGATTCCTTTTGAAGAATCCTTTCTTAAGGCCTTTTCCTTTGTTTGATGAATGAGAGGTAAGAACTTGTAATTCTTCATTCTTAGAGCTTTGACCAATCCCCCTTGCTGTTAGTCTTGACTCTTCTTGAATGCAATCAATCCTCAATCGATCAAACTTAGGAAGTTCGGATCTTGCACTGATTCCTTGGATGAATGCCTCCCATGAAAGCGGAAGACCATTGAGAGCAAGCATAGTCAGTTCTTTATCATCAATCATATGTCCAATAGTGGAGAGCTGATCTTTTATCTCTGAAATCCTCATGAAGTATGTAATAACAGATTCTCCTTTCTCCATTTTCACATGATGAAGTTGTTGCTTCAGAGCAAGGGCACGACTGGTGTTGTTGATTTCGTACATCTCTTCCAAGGTTGTAAACATCTCTCTTGCTGTATCCAACTTGAAGATAATTGGTACAATATGATCTTTGACGGAATCAACCAATGCTTTCTTTGCCCTAGTGTCTTTCTTCCTCCATTGCAGCTTCTCTTCTTCCCCCTCAGGTTCGGGAACTTTTGTTTTCACAAACTCAGCCAAATCATTCTCTTCCAAGGTTAGCATGAACCTGAATCTCCATGATATGTAGTTCGAGATCCCTTCGAGTCTATCCTCGATTTTCAGACCGTTCACCATCTTGAGAAATTTGGAAGATAGACTGAAAAAGAATAAGTGTTGCGAACTAAATCTGATCACGATCTTTTTCACACCCGCTCTGATACCATGTTAGTGTTTCTTAGATCAGATTATTTAATCAATTGAATAAAAGAAATGCAAAACATAAGACAATGAACACAACAAGATACCCTGGGAAAACCCTCCTCTTGAGGGAGAAAAACCCAGCAAATATATCTCTTATATATTGAAGGAATAAGAGCAGAAATCTGCTTGAACTCAGGCCCAACACAATGCCGAATTTGATACAATGAATAATAGCATCTCTCTTAGATGCACAGATACAAATGAATATGTTTCTCCTTGAAATCGGTCTGCTGCTACAAAATGATGATCTGCTGTTCAAGTATGAACTTCTTCTAGGTATGCGAATCCAAGTATGAGCTTCCTCTATGACTGCGAATTCTGCTCTGCCAAAATAGCGAACTTCTTTGTGTGTATTCGAATGTGTATCAACATCAAAAAGGTGACTTTGTATATATACCTTCTTGGCGCCTCTTCATATAGGTCAGCCTTATGATAAACATTTAATAATAAATAAAGTCGGCCAGAATAAGTACATTGAATAACTTAATTATAAGGTCGGCCCATGTATTAGTGAAGACCGACGCTGAATTAACATCAACATGGACAACTACGCAAAGCGGGTGCAATCTTCAAAGGAAGTGATAATAATTTTCATGTTTGAATTGAAAACAAACAGAAGTTAAGCATCCACAATTTAATGGCTCAGACTAACTTTGCACATCGAATACAAATCATCCATTCGACAAAAGTATGAGCTAAATCTTATCTACCACTGCTATCAAATCTATCATCCACTTAACAAACATATAAATGAAATACTAATCTAATTCTACTCTAAGTGTTGAAGGAGGAATATTAAACCTTGCACATTATTTGAAAACAAAAGTGATTCTAAGCAAATCATGCACTAGAGCTTTTATTGACGGAAATAGTCTTGTCGCAACAATATTATACTACTCACTTCACAAATTGTAAATGAGAGTAATCAAGTTTATATAGAGTTCATGAATTTGAATAAACGGCTCAGATTAAAAATGAGCCAACGGCCAAGATCAAAACAAATAAACCCTAATTAGGGTTTCCTAAAATGACTTCAGTAAACAGAGAGTTGACAGGGTGATGTGGCGCTTTGGAGCTATTATCAAGGAATTACATCTCGATCCTCCCGCGTTGCCGTGTGTTCGATGAATCTGGACATGATCAAGGCAACTTCATCCATGGTGACCTGAGGAAGCATTCCGATCCTGAATTCCAATCCGTCCACACTCTCGGCGCATCTGGCAAAAGTATCCTCCCACTTTGGCTTGGTCTTCTCAAAAGACCCTTGGATGCTTAAGAAGTTCGCCAATTTGGCCCAATCCTGCTTCAGAATAGGTCCTGTGATGGCAAAGATGCCTTCTTGGACCTTCCCTTTCAAAAGCTCTAACTGCAGGTCATTCTCTCGTAGAGCCTCCTTATCCAGGATATCAGCAATCATGTTGAGGAGTTTGGCCTGAACTTCTTTGACCTGTTCTTCCAATCTGATACCATCAACCTTCACCCTCTCCAAGACTTCGCCTCGTGCCGTCAAGGCCCAATACCAGGTGTGGAAGTCATAAGCTGCTCCTGCTGCAATAACACCTCCGTCTATAAGCTCCTGCTTAGGAACTCCTTTCAGAATCCTAAGGCAAGGGATTATCCTATCTTGCACATCCGGAAGGTTATCCCATACTTCTGCCAAAGCAACCAGCCTAGAAAGTAGGGCGGTGGACTGACTATAAACCAGAGTCAACCTCTCCACGAATGCCTCAGCTTCAGTCCCCTTTGCTGCTATCCATTCTCTGGCTTCCCGAACGGTGACCATGTTTTCTTCTATCTCTTTAACGGGCCCCTGTGAAGAGTTTGGAAGTAGAGAAGTTGTCGTGTTGTCTTGATCAAGTGGCTTGATCAGGTGCTGGATATACTCCTTTAGGCGCTCAATTTCTAACTGGCACTCCTTCCTCTTGGTTACCTCCTTTGCCAACCTTGACTTGATAGTGGACACTGAATTGTCCAAGTCTTCAATTTCTTGGCCCTTCGTGGTTGGGCCCAAGTCAATGGTTGTGATGGCATAATCTTGTGGAGCCATGTCCTCCTGTGGCCTATCCACTGTAGGCATTGCGATCTCCACTGTCTTGTTGCCGGCTCCATCTCTCTGTATGCTCGAGAATTTATTTGTTGGCTTCTTAACGGCAGTCTGCGTAAGTCTGGCCAAGAAGTCAGCAATGTCATTCTCTTCTAGCTCCTCCACTGGCGCCTGTACTTTCAGCCTCTCTCTTAGCCAATCCGGGATCGTCGGCTGCTCTATGCCTTCATCCTCAGGCCTGTCTTCTCTGTCAGGAACATCCAGAATTCCCCTAAGGGCTGAAATCATTCCTTCCTGGAAATCCTCATTTTGGGTGTCCACATTTTCATCATCGGACTCCAATATTTCTATGCCCGTGGGGGATGGTGATGCATCTTCGTCCGGCTGAGGCTCCATATTGTTTTCCGGAATCGGGGAAGGATCCCTAATGTCAGCCAGTGAAGCGTCTACAACAGTCAGCATCTCCTCAATATTCCTAGATGCGGCCGAGTGGGAAGGCTTTACCTTAGCCTGCTTCTGAACTGGCTCCTTGCCTACAGCTATCTCCTTCCTTTTCCTGGAAGTGGTGGCCTCTATCATCTCTACGCCGTGGGATGCGTCCGCATTGGAAGAATAGGATTCTGCCTCACTCAACATATCATAAGTTAAGGTTATCCTTTTTCGCCAGAGTTCCTGAATCTGTTGATCAACCCACCACTATGTATACTTGACGACTGGTCTCATCAAAGTATTCAAATCGGCATGCTCGGGTTCTGACCATCTGACCACCGGCAAAGGCAAGCTCTCATCAAGGTGCGACTGTACCTACTGTCCATCTTCCTCCAACTGATCCGGCACTTGGCAAAGTTCTGTTGCTCTGATCAAACTGACAGGCAATCTGGACCACATCTTTCGCCTAACTTCAAACTCGTTCGCAGCATTTGCCCAAAAATCTTCCAGTTCGACCCTATGCTTGTACCCCTTTCCATCCACCATCTTGATATGGTGATGCGGGTCGAAGTGGCTCCTAGATGGGTAGGTAGCAAAAAGATAATGTTGAATCTCGATCCTGGCACTATCTGCTGCCTGTGATGATGGGCAAGACTCCAGCATGTTCCCTATGAAGAAGGGAAAGGTTACTTCCGCCTTTTGCTTTGTCCGTTGGAGGCCCTGAAATTCTTCTAGCTGCCTTAGTACTTCCAACAGGACCATCTTGTTAGTTGGGAAAATGGGCAAACGATATGGGCTCCCAGTGAATCCCTGGATTCTAATGTACGTGTATCGGGGATACTGGATAAACCATGACCCATATTTTCCAATCAGCTTCTTGGCCTCAGGAATCAGCCGTTGATGCGTCCCTCCCTGGAGTATTCTGGTGATATACATGAGGAAGGCGTCATGAGCTTTCCGGAAGTGCGCCTTTTCTTTCAACTGCAATTGTGGACAGCAGTCATATGGCTTCAGCTCATTTGATCCACCGCCGACCGTGCCCTTGCATATCAAGCCTGCATACTTGTAAGTCCTAGCCAACATGTAGATGACATAAGAACTCATATAAAACGTTTTAGTTTTCTCTAAGTTGACAAGCTGCTCGTGGAGGTTGTTGCTAACCATTCGTGACCAGTTAAACATCTTTACGCCCTCTGTGATGTCCTCAATAAAATAGTACATCCATGTCTCAAATGGCGCCCCCAAAGGACTGCCTGCTATTCTGTTTAGCAAGATAATGATGTCTCCGTAGTCTTCCTTGAAGTCCGTATGCATCAACTTCTTGGGCATTTTCTTAACCAACGGCCTTGGTTTGTCCAGCCATGACTTGTTGATGTTGGCGGCACAAAGGTTAGGCTGCTCATCATACAATCTCTGGGCGTCTTCCTTAGTCTTGTAGGTAGTCTTAGGATACTTAGGAATGCCAAAGGCTTCTTGTATGGCCACCTCTCCCAGATGCGCCAATATTCTTCCGTCAGGTGCCACAATTTGTCTTAACTCAGCATTATAATGTAGCGCACACTCCACCATTAATTCAGCACACTCCAGTGTAGGCGGAAATCCGGCAGCTTGGAAGATACCATTTCTCACCATCCTTCTAGCGGCAGGCGTTGGCAAAGGTCCATTATGCCCATATATTCTCTTCTTAAATTCTTCGAGGTCAATGTGGCCAAGGTTGGTGTCCGAGACGTCTTTCCATTTGGATTTAATTCTAGTCTCTGGCTGCGATCCTTTGCTTGCAAACTTCATCTGTGCTTTGCTAGATGTTTCTCCTTGATCGACTGTCAACCTGCAAGTACAAAATGCTTAACATTAATATAAAAACTTTTAAAATCAAATTACTTTGGGTGTAGTTTGGACAAAATCGCACTTTTCAGCTTATTGAATTGAAATTTCTGTCAAAAAGCAAGCTGAAAGTAATAAATTTGCCTATCTATGAATGAAATTCGTGCCGGAAATGAAGTAGAAGATAGGAATGAGGTGTAAACATATTGTCAATTAACTTCCAAACCTCAAAGATCGTGTTCTGGCTGCAAATGAATTTAAAAATTCACAAAATCTACCAGAAGAAGTGCGCCAAAGCTGGGAAGTGGGATTTTCAGCCAAGAAATGACTTATTTCTTCCTAAAAATCACGCCTGTCAACAAGAAATTGCTACCTCGATTCTCACAACAACGTTACTTGCACTAAATTTTCCTTCGCAAACGATTCCCAAAAGATTCGAGAGAGATAGCCTCTTCTCAGCCGAAATTGTGAAGAAATGAGTTGCTGAAACTCATTTTATGGCTGAGAAGTGCGATTTTCCTCAAGGAATTGCTTTCTTTTTCTGATTTTCTTCCAATTTTTAGAAACGTTTTTCTTCTCAGATCGGCAAGTTTCTAATTTCACTTTCAGTTGTCGAGGCAAGTTTCTAATTTTCATCTCTGTGCCACCTCTGTTTGAGATTTTCGAATTTCTCAAAAAATTGCCTAAGTGTTGGAGAAAATATCAAAAGATATTAAATTAATTGTTTAAAATTAACTTTCCAACGTATTTTAAATCTTCAAATCATGGCAAAGTTAAATTCATCTAAGGCAGAATAATTTAATCTTCCGAATAATCTCCAGACTTCGAACTTTTTAATTAAAATTCCCTAAGTGTCGGGAAATAATTAAAATATTAAAATATTAAATTCCAACCCGTTTAAAACTGATACATGGCTAAATTTGTTTGTCCATGGCTAAATATTCATTTTTCAATTGGCTGCCTAGCCAAAATGTGCTCAACGATTTGTCTACCAATTTCCAACTCTTCGGGTGGACTTCTGACCTTTCCGGACGTTTTACTTAGCCAAATAATTCATTTTCTCTCTCCTTCTGGGTTGGGCGAACTTGGAGATTTCTGTGCCATTTTGCCATTTTTTATTCATGCCTTAGGAATTTTTCCAAGCTGAGAGGGGCGGACTTCATGGTTTGCCTTGCCTTGCATTCTTCATTTCTTGCCAAAGAATTTCATTTCGCCCTGCCGAGGAGTAATTTTCATGCCGTCCTAACCTCTTCTCTCTCTAGACATTTCTTCATTTTCATGCCTTAGAAAAATTTATCTTCTAAAGTTGGGAAAATTTCTCATAATTCCTTGCCAATGGCGTGTTTTATCTTGTATTTGTCTAGGGCGGACTTCACCCTTCTCTTGCCATGGCGAGTTTTGGTCTTGCCTTGTTCAATGGCCAATGTTACTTGTAATTTCACCATTTAATTCAATTAATAGCGAATTTTCTATGTAATTTCACCCCTTCCAAACACCTTGGAGCGGACCCCTTCATAATTTTACCCTTCTCCACACTTCTTGGGGCAGACTTCTCATATCTCATGCCATTTTCCATATGGCGGACTTCATAAGTTGTTTGCCATTTTCCTCTAGGCTGGGTGGACTTCACATTTTCCATGCCACTTAACTTATGGCGGACTTCATCATGCCTTAGCCACTTCCTATCTTGCTGGGCGGACTTGGAGACCTTCATGCCATTTGACTTTCTTGGGCGGACTTTGACCTTCTTGTGCCAAGGGCGGACTTGGCTTCTCCTTTGCCATGGGCGGACTTTAGCTTCCTTGTGCCATTCGTCTCTTCCAAACATCTTGGGCAGACTTCATGGTTTTCATGCCAAGGGCGGACTTGGCATCCTTCTTGCCTATGGGCGGACTTTGGTCTCTTTGTGCCATGGCGGACTTTGGGCCTAGCTTGCCAGTGCCTACCTTTGGCATGCCAAAGGTAGGGCGGACTTCCTATACTTCATGCCACTTCTTCCTTGAGGGCGCCATCTTCATACTTAGCCATTTTTCAAATTTTTTTTTTTTGCTATTTTACCTTGATTCTTTTGACATCTGGAGGTGTGCTGATTTCTTGCCTGATGGAATCCAAAAATAGAAACTTTTCGAAAATAGAAACTTTCTAAAAATAGAAAAAGCAAAAAGCATCCCTAAAAAATAGGAACTCCAGAATGGCCTAAAAATGCCGAAAATCAAAAAAGCAAAAAGCAAAAAAGCAGAATCCCTAAAAAAATAGGAAGTGTCAGAATTGACCGAAAGCAATGGCGTTCCTCGTCTACTGGGTCTTCTGAGCATTTCCATGATGTTTAAGCATTCAAACGGGTTCAAAATCTCACTTTGGTCGGACTGACTCTCAAAAAATTATTCAAATTTAGGACTCTAAACTGGCGATTCAGAGGGCGACATCAAAACTTGGGGGTCCCCATTTGCAATGGGGTGATGTGTGAAATAGGTCACAACAGGACGCACCAGCATTTGAAGAGTAAGATTCCACTTCGCCCATCAAATTGTAAGTCAAAGGCACACCCTTCAGCCTTAGTTCTTTGATCTGCTGGTCTGCCCACCATTGCGAATATTTGACTATCGACCTCATCAAGACAGACAAGTCTACAAGTTCTGGCTCTGACCACTGTATGGGAGGAAGAGGTCGGCTCTCATCGAAACCTGGCTGAATATACTCGCCATCATCTTCAAGTTGATCTGGCACTTGGAAGAGCTCGATTGTCCTGATTAAGCTAATTGACACTCTGGACCATAGTCTTCTTCTAACATCAAAATCATCTACAACATTGGCCCAGTAGTCTTCCAGGTCTACCTTGTGTTTGTATTTCCTTCCATTCATAGCCCCAATGTGAAGGTGGGGGTGAAAATCAGTTCTGGACCAATATGACGTGAATGGATACCATTGTATTTCTAACCTCACACTTTCTGCTACCTGTGCCAATGGACAAGATTCTTCCATATTCCCAATAAAGAATGGGAAAGTGATGGCTGCTTTACTTTTTTCTCTCTGGAGGTTTTGATACGTTTCTAGTTGTTTGAGAACCTCAAGCAAAATCATCTTGTTGGTGGGATGAATCGAGAGCCTGAATAGACATCTGGTGAATCCCTGAATTCTGATTTAAGTGAACCTCGGAAACTAGATGTACCAGGATCCATATTTTCTTATAAGGCTCTTAGCCTCATGGGTCAACCTCTGATGCGTCCCCCTCCTTGCAATATCCTTGTAATATACATTAGGAATGCATCATGTTCTCTTTTAAAGTGAGATTTATCAACCTGCTGCAATTGGGGGTAGCAGTCATATGCCTTGAACTCGTTCTCTCCGTTGCCTACAACACCTTGGCAGATCAATCTCGGATATCTGTAGGTCCTTGCCAGTAGATAGATAACATAAGAACTCATATAAAATGATTTAGTCTTCTCCAAATTTATCAGTTGCTCATGGATCATCCTCGACCAGTTGAACATTTGAACGTCGGTGGTGATCTCGTCAATGAAAAAGTACATCCATGTCTCGAATAGCGCACCTTGAGGGTTGCCCACTATCCTCTTCAACAACAAAATAATATCGCCATAATCTTCCTTGAAGTCTGTCCGGCGTAATTTCTTGGGTATCTTCTTTGTAGTAGGCCTTGGCTTTTCCAACTATGTCTTGTTGAGATTGGTTAAACACTGCTCCGTCTGGTCTTCAAAAAGTTTCCTCGCACCTTCCTAAGTCTTATACGAGGTTTGGTGGTAGCTGGGAATGCCGAATGCCTCTTGGATAGCCACTTCTCCGAGGTATGCTAAAATTCTTCCATCACGCGCAATGATTTGTCTTTCTTGTGGATTATAATGTCCAGAGCATTCTACTATCAACTCAGCACAGTCGGAGGAAATCCAACTGCTTGTGGGATACCATTCCGCATCATTCTCTGAGCGATGGCTGTCAGCAGAAGTCCATCTTTTCCATACATTCTTTTCCTGAATTCCTCGAGGTCCACATGTCCAAGATTGGTGTCCGTGACATTCTTTCACTTGGAATTAACTTTTGATTTTGGCTGAACTCCCTTGCTTGCGAACTTCATCTATGTCTTTTTCGAAGACTCTCCAAGGATGGTCATCAACCTACAATAATTATACAAGAATTAACATTATTGCCGAGACTTTTAAATCTGATTTTTTTCGAGCCTCTATTCAAATTTTTTTCACTTTTAGCTTGCTGAAAAGATAAATTTCTGTGAAAAAGCAAGCTAAAAAATAAAAATAATAACACTTAGTAAATTTTGCGAGGATAAATAAATACAGAAGAAAATGATAAGGAATTCCATCAAACTCTAAAATTTGGAATTATACTCTTTGGATGGCAATTAAGCTTCGAACTTTGAAAAATCTATCTTTATCACCGAAAAAGCAAGCTATTCCTTTGAAAATTTGGATCTTCAACTCAAATTTTCACTCTTTGCCTTGAGAAAATCTCCAATAGTCTGTCTCTCAAAAAAAATTCTCTCTCTCGTGATTTGGAGAGCTCAATTCTCTTTTCAATCAAACTTCTAAGTGAAAATGACTTGCTGAAACTCATTATAAGATTGAGAAGTTCAATTTATTTAGCAGTTTCATCTTTTTCTCTTGAGTTCATCGAACTTAGACTTGTTTTCTTTTCGTTCGCCAAGGCAAGTTTCTAATTTCTTCCAATCTTCCCGATTTTCTTCATGGAGTTTGAAATCTTCTAAGTGTTGGAAAATAATCAAAGATTTTAGGTGTAGATTTTTCGATTTTCCAACCTTTTAAAATCACTTAATTATGGCAAATTTTATTTATCTCCTGCCAAAGTCGGACTTTCTAGTGGTTTCACCATGTTTTCTTTGGACTTCGAAATGTTTTTTCCATATTTCCTCTTGTCATTGAATAAATTTTCCTAAGTGTCGGAAAATAAATAATAAAATGTCCAAAGTATTAAAATTCCAACCTTTTAATTCTTTTCCAACCCGTTAAATTATTTACCCATGGCTAAATATTTATTTTCCAAGTTATATTATTCGTTTCATTTAGCCAGGCGGACTTTGAAGTTTTCTCGCCATGTTGCATTTTCTTCATGCCTTAGAAAATTTTATCATGCTGGGGGGGTAGACTTCACAGTTGGCTAGACTTCCTTCTTTTCTTCCAGGCGGACTTCACAGTTGGCTAGACAATCTCCTTCTTTTCTTCCAGGCGGACTTCACATTTGGCTAGACAATCTCCTTCTTTTCTTCCAGGCGGACTTCACCTAGCCTTTTCATCTCCATTTGGCTTGGGCGGACTTTAGAATGCTTTTGCCAAGTCTTTTTCCAAGGATGGCGGACTTTGAAGTTGGCTTGCCATTGACTTTCCAAGGATGGTGGACTTTCCAATGTCTTTGCCAAGACAAGGGCAGACTTTGGAACCTTTTTACCAAGTCTCTTCTTAGGTTGGCGGACTTTCCAAGATGCTTTCCATTCTATGGCGGACTTTAAGATGCCTTGGACATTTCTTTTCTCCTCAAGGGCGGACTTCAATGTGTCTTGGCCATTGACTTTTCCAAGGTTGGGCGGACTTGCCAATTTCTTGGACATTGTCTTATCTTCCTTAGGGCGGACTTGCCAGGTTCTTGGACATCTCCATGGCGGACTTTGAGAAGCTCTTGCCATTTTCCTTAGGCGAATTTCTTCAAACTTAGACCATTTTTCATCTTTGATTGTCATGAATTTGGATCACCACCTTCGCCATATATCTTGATTTTTTCATGATTTTTGATCATTTTCAATGTTTGCTTGTTTTTTGTTGCTTTTCTTTCTCTCTAGAGGAAACATTGACTTCATGATCGATGGGACCTCGAAATAGAAACTTTCTAAAAATAGAAAAAAGCAAAAAAAAAACATCCCTAAAAAATAGGAACTCCAGAATGGTCCAAATGTGCCAAAAATAAGAAAAGCAAAAACAAAAAAAACAAAAAATCCCTAAAAAATAGGAAGTGTCAGAATTGACTCAAAGCACAGGCGATCCTCATCTTCCAGACCTTCTGAGCACTTCCATGGCATCTATGCACAGTTTCGGGCTTAAACTCTCTACTTGGCTCGGGTGACACCTCAAAATTCTAACATGAAACTCTCGGAGTAAAAGAACATATGAAATTGCAACTTGGAGCGAACCACTAAGGGTCCCCATTTGCAATGGGGTGATGTGTGAAATAGGTCACAACAGGTCCATATGGAGGCAATCTAGCACTGAAAGGGCAACTAAGGTTAAGCAAATGATTCTAGATGACATTTGGTGGGATTGTGTTGAGTATCTCCTTAGTTTCACTGAGCCCATACTAAGCATGATCCATTACACTGACATGGATGGACCTTGTTTGGGCGAAGTATATGATGGCATCGACTCAATGATTGAGAAGATGAAAACCATCAATGCAAAGGATGAAGAGCTTGAAGAAACATTCTTCAAAGAGCGACATCAAATCATTGTAGAGAGATGGAACAAAATGACCACTCCATTGCATCTTCTTACTTTTGCATTGAGTCCCAAATACTATAGTGCTGAGCTACTTTTTGTTTCATCAAGAGTTGCTCCATATAGAGATGCTGAAGTGGCTCAAGGGTACAAGGCAGCACTTCTTAGACTCTTCACTGATTGTGACCAACATGATCTAGTGAGGGTTGAGTTCATGGGTTTTGCATACTCCAGTGATTGTGGTCTTGATGCTCTTTGAGACAAGTATAGGGTGGATGCTCATAGTTGGTGGTACTTCCATGGCCAAGAATACACACACCTCCAACCTCTTGCAATAAAAGTTTTATCCCAAGTAAGTTTTATAGTCAAAGTCTTTTATCTTTCAAATTTAAGTTTTATATTTTGTAATTTTAATTTTATTTAGTTAAATTATGTTACTCTTAACTATTTAATTTGGTCTTAATAGGTTACTAGTTCATTTTCTTCTAAGAGGAATTGGAGCACATACTCCATCCACTCAATAAAGCACAATAGACTACATTCAAGAAAGGCAAAGGACTTCGTGTATGTGCATTCAAACTTGTGCCTCATTACACACAAACAAAGTTCCTACAAAGAAGGAGACACAAGGAAGTGGGATATTGAGCCAAAGCATCTTGACTTGGATGCTTTTACAAGCCACTTAGCTGCACTTGATATTGATGATGACTATGAGCCTGAGGCAGCTAGTGAGCATGAGATTACTAGTATCAGTGCTAGTGGCAATGCTTGTGCGAGTGCTACTGACACTATTTGTAGTTCTAATTAACCACAACATGTAGCATCTAATATAGATGTTCATGATGATATTTTTGATGACCCATATGGTTGATCAATGATCAATGATGGCTGATTGTAAACACTTGACATTATTATGTTTGAACTTTAATTTATATCGTGACATTTGAGTATCACTAATATTTTATTATTTGACTACGAAAGTGGTGGTGTATTTTTTCTATGTTATTTGACTATTAATATGGTGGTGTATTTTGAACTTAATAACTACTGCAAATATGTATATTTTTCTGGTTTTTATATGTTTTTGTATCAACGAACCCAAAACAAAGTTACAAACCCAACCCCAAAATCTTTTTTGCCCAAACCCACAAACCGAACCCTTGAACCTGAACCCAAACCCGAACTAGTAACTTAGATTATTTTAAATTGAAGATTTTCCCTCCCAAATTCTATATAAGGAGGCGTTGGGGCTCATTGTTGCTCATGTTGAAGAATGATATTGTTATGCTACTAGATTTGCTCTGGGTCTCCGTAATCTTAGAGGACGAAATCCATCATAGATTTCTAGTTTCAAAATTGTAAGATATTCCCTAGGTAGACCGGTGCAATTCCAGCCATTAGTCACCATTGGTGCTGATTGGAGTTTGAATTTTGGTTTTCTAGTATGGATTATTTTGATGTGTTTTAGAATTGCAAATATTATGGTGAAATTTTCTTTCAGATTGTAGGGTTGATGAGTGTGGAGCTTGGAATTATTTTTAGTTTGGTGGCTGTACCATTTTGACTTTTGCTTGGCCGTACCAAATCAACCAATCATGTTGTACACCTTGGAAGAGGATACTACACCAAAAGGATATTGTTTCGTTGATGTTTACAGACCCGATCACACCTGTTAGCAAGGAATATTCTGCAGTTTTCAGGAGAATAGAAGAGTTGTTGTTGGGATCTTATGTACCAAGCCATACCACTTCATGGAGGTGGCGTGAGGGTTTACAAGGAGAATCACTCCCTTTTTCCTATCTTTCCTTGCTTGAAAGTTGGCACCTAGATATGCCTTGACCATTATAGATCATTTGGGAATGCTCTTTGTTGTTTGGAGCATGAATTTGAATGATATTCAGGGTTGGGTAAAGGATAACAGTGCTGCCATTTCCATATCAAACCTGTAAATGCTCACTCATTGGTCTCATGGAGTTGTTTGGGTGAAAGACACAGCGTTGGACTTGTGTAATGCACTCCACATCCTTTATTGATGATTTGGTTATGCATTGTTCATGATTTCTGGGTCATTGTTTCACCATAGCAAGGTTTCAAACCTCTTTCAGACCTGCACCAACCATCTATTTGCCAATCACCTTAAGATGGACTACAATCATATCTGGTTTAGATCTGCAACAATATCTGTTACAATGATAAGATGGACTACAATCACCTTAAGATGGATTAAAATCATATCTGGTTTAGATCTACAACAATATTTGTTACAATGATAAGATGGACTACATCATATCTGGTTTAGATCTGCAACAATATCTGTTACAATGATAAGATGGACTACAATCACCTTAAGATGGACTACAATCATACCTGTTTTAGATCTGCAACAGTATCTATTACAGTGATACGATGGACTACAATCACCTTAAGATCAATATATGGACTCATAACCTATGTCACATAGTTCGCCAAATCTCAAGCATGAGATTCGGATTTTGGTGAACTTGTATTTTTTTAATACAATTTGTTGAAATTTGTCATCATATTCGTACAAACGCATTTTCCACTTAAAATATTTTTAAAAAGCATTTTTAAGGTTTTTAAAAAACACTTTTTAGGGTTTTGACGAGTTTTTTTTTCTATAAAACTATGCCCTTCATCGAATCAAACACACAACACTAAATACTAATCGTGAATCGTGATTACTTAAAAATATTAGCTTGAGCAATGGCTGGAGCAGGAGATGAAAATTGTAGAGGATCAGACAGAGAATTTCCCATCTTCTCCCGTATGTATAATAAGCGATATGTTTACGTCATGGGTTCACAAATACAACGCCAAATTTGAGCTTCCCACTGTGGTTTTCCACACCTCGGGAGCTTTTAGTATTCTGTTTTACACTCATTGATGAGGCATACACCACAGAAGAATGTGGAAGGAGATGACGATATTTTGAGGTCCCCAACCTTTCATTCCATTTCAAGCTGCGTAAATCCGACCTGCCATTCCATGTGCGCATCCCGAAAACTAATCCCATGCAGTATTGTACTATTATAAATATCACAGTCCATAAGTATTATACTATTATAAATAAAACATAAACATATATTATTAAAAAAAATATCACGGTATTAAACTATTATAACTATAGAAAGGGAACCCAACTATTATATGTAAGAAAATATGGACACAGAAAGAAGCTAAAATAATTAAACACAAAAATCTGGTGCTTCTCTTTGTTATTTTTATTCAAATACACATCATATATATAGGATTTTTATCTCCTACATTATAGGAACCTCCTAAAACAACTTCCTAGATATATTGAGTTGTTTTAACAACTCAACACATACGTACCACAAATACAATAACAAATTAAACAAACCATAATAATATTAAGTTGCTCCTTGACAACTTAATATTATGACACATATATCAACACCCATAATAATTATGTGAGTTATTTGTTTAACTCACTTAACCTCACACACTCTATGTAAACAATAATTTCCAACACCCCCCCTTAGTGTGAACATGGAGAGAAAGATCGTCACACAACTTGGAAATAGAATCGTATGCCTATGCATACTTTTAGATCTGCATACTGCTATCTGGACCTTGCTGCACATGATCACCTACATATGAGAACTTATCCCGCTTTCACTTCCAGCTTATCACTGGCGAACCATACTTCCAAGAAGTTTGACAGTCAGAGGATCTCTATAGTCAGCTGCTCTCCTATACAACTGTTTACAATATCGACAATGTCCACATTCTCCACCTTAGCACTTCCAATTGCAATATGCCAACTCTTGTGGCTCATGATCTTGATTCAAACGAAAGGCTCTCTCCTCCCATGGTTTTAAACAGGCTTACCACAAACCTTGACATGAACATAAACTTCCACTCGTTTGTTCACCTCATGTGATTTTTTGGATCCTCCCACAAACCCTTTCAAGATCCATGAACTTCATTACACTGGTGCTTTTGTTCACCACTATGCTTGTACAACAGGGAAGTTACATAGAAATTACCATACATACAACAAATGGGAATAAAACATTTGTTATATTCCCCCCCACAAAGTGAAATTCCACTTATTCACACAACCAGGAACACTGAAAAACAAAACATATAATATGCATACTAGAAAATAAAGTGCCAACAAAGCTGATGAGCGACCCTGTCGTTGGTGATTGACGAGAGGACGCTGATTGTCCTCCTTCCTCCGTTGCCTCCTGCCTCCAATTGTTTTGATTTAGAGAACATATTCCTCCTCACTATCTTCGTGTGGAGGATCTTCAGTAGCCACCCCATTAAGGCACTCTTCATCATCATCTGCAGCCAATGCCTTATTTATATTTAGCTTTCCATCAAGGAGATCCTTAGCACGCTGAGTACAATTCATGGCAATGTGTCCCTTCTTTTTGCAATAGTAGCACGAAACTTTAGCCTTGGAAAAACGGTTTCCCTTGGATGTAGAAGAACTAGATTTGAAGGAACGGTTGAGCTTGTTTGTACCAAACATTGCAGTTTCCTCTAAAACTGGGTCCATTTTCTTAGCTCCTTCATCAATTAGAGTAGATATTGTATCTTCTAGGCTAGCATTTACTTTGTTCAATGTGAATACAATATTACTATAACTAGGAGACATGCTATTTAACAAAATAACTTTAGCATCATCATCATCTACTGTAGCATTTATCTCAGCTAGTTGATTTAATAGAGAACGAAACTTACTGATATGTTGAACAATATTATCACCTTCCACCATTTTTAGCCCGAACAATTTCTGCTTTAAGCTTGTTTTTGCGCTCACTACTTGTGATCCAAACAAAGAATTCAAACCATTCCACACTTCCTTTGAGGTCTTTTTTAAGTTGATATGATGGAGGTATGCATTTGACAGTCCAAGACCAATCAGAGCTATTGCCCTTCTATCCTTTGCAGTCCACTTTGCGATTTCATCAGCATCAGTTGGCTTTGTTGTTGCTCCACATACCACATCCCAGAGATCCTTTCAATAAGGATCAACTATAACTTGATCTGCCAGGTGTGGAACTCTGAACCTTCAAATTTTTCTATCAATACACTATTTTTCTCCATTTTTTTTAAAATACTATTTGACCCTCTCGAATCTAAATAATATTAAAGGTGTCAGATTCCACCAAAAATGCACCTTAACCCTTTTACAAATTTGACACGACAATAATTCTATAAACTCTACAAAAAAATAACACTAGCCTTCCTCATTTTAATATATATAAAAATAATATTAATCTTAAAAAAAAAAAAAATCTAATTAAATCCCCACCAAACAAAACTTCTAATATAGAATATAGCAACTAGCTGATTAGCATAGTATGAAATACCTCCAGTTGTTTATAATGTCATCCTTGTAGTCACCACATCAGGCCCACTCACACGCTTCAACCTCCAAATGCGAACGCCGTCCTTCACAGGTTCAGAAAAACACCTCTAAACACAAAGACCGATTTCAAATAGAAAAACGTTTCCTTATGCCACCGAAAAATGGCACCAAACATTGATAGGACGGTATCTATTGCCAGCCATTGCCGATCTCCCTCTTATTTGTTGATAAAATCAGATTCACCAATGAATCATGCCTTTGATCTCAACACAAGCCGATGAATAAAGAATACAGGTTGTGCAAACATGGGAGGAACCGTACTTAGAAGAGGCACCGATGTAACACGCCGGAGGAGGAACCGCTAAGCTGATGCAGATTAATGAGCTGACTAATGAGAATGCCACAACCACTGAGTCAAATAGAATGTCACTGTGTCTAGATCATTCGAACACTTGAGTCAGGTACAACGTAGCAGAGCCATGTGATCTGCCCACTGAATTGAGAAAACACCACCTTCAATCACCAAATAAAAACTAGAATCGACAGCAAATGATTATAATATTAAGAGGAGAGTGCCAACTTTTTCACCCGATCTTTGCTAACTCAACATGGACTTCATTAGCTGGCGTATCATTCAATACGCAAAGGTGCTGCTATCTGGAAGGACTATAGTCAATGAAATACTCAATGCAAACTCACGCTGATCTTACCTCGCAGCCTCTACTTTGATTATTTGTCTTATTATGATTGAGACATAGGCGCTTTTGATGTAATCTTTCAGCTTTAGCCGGCAAATGGATCTGAATCCACGGGCTCCAACGAACCAAACCGAAGCTTCTTCCTTTGATAACAGTGCATCGCCTTTCCTCTAGTGTTGAATTCACCTCATGCGGAGAGGAAATGATTTACCTCATTATCACTAAAAAATAGGCACAAAGAACGATGGCGCTCTAATACCATGTAAGAAAATATGGACACAGAAAGAAGCTAAAATAATTGAACACAAATAATACCGAGCTTCTACTCATCTTTTTCATTCAATATATTTACATATATATAGGATTCTCAAATCCTATTTTGTAGGAAACTTCCTAAACAACCTCTATAATTATATGAGTTGTTTTTAACAACTCAACATATATGTACCACAAATACAATAACAAATTAAACAAACCATAATAATATTAAGTTGTTCCTTAACAACTTAATATTATGACACCTATATCAACACCCATAATAATTACGTGAGTTATTTGTTTAACTCATTTAACCTCACACAGTCTATGTGAACACTAATTTCCAACATTATAAAAATATATATATGTTTAATTTTATTTTTTCATTTCTAGTTTTAAACTATATAAATTAAACATATATTATTAAAAAAATATCACAGTCCAGAAGTATATGCTTAATTTTATTTATTTTTATTATTAAACTGATAGTATGATAATATTAAAAATATATTATTAAAAAAATTAAATATATATAGATTAATATATTAATAAACATATAAATTATAATAAGGCGAATTTAATGCCAAATTTTTTTCCGAATTTTTTCCTTGCTGACTTCATCCGAATTTCAATGTTGCTGAACTTGAATTCGAATTTGAACCTTGTGACTTAGCTCATAACCACCTACTAATGCATGATGGACTTCAAAATCACCATAAACTGAGTCTTAACTCCATACAAGGTTGAATACAGATGTTTATAATGCCAACACGACACCCAAGAGCTCACACATCCATTGTACAACTCCAAAATACACCTACAACTACTCTCACCATGAATGAACTAGCTGCAACACACTTGCACTTCAAAAGTGGAGAAGCATTGTATGACCTCCCACGAGTCTCGTATGAGGGAAATGGCAAACCAATTGACAAATTGCTATATTTAAGTTTGGTTCTCCATTTCACAGGAAGAGCAATAAACGGGACCCTTGGGAATATTGACTAATTGTTATATGCTAAGTTGCCGGTTCTGGTACGAGATCGGGTATGGGTACGGAATACAGGTATGTTGGTACGATAATTTTTTTCTTTGGGTACGGTACATTTGGGTATGGCTGTATTATATATATGTGCAAAAAAATCATAGTTCCACGGAGTTTCGGGGATGGGGACGGGGGGACGCATTTCCGAGATGGGAGACAGGGGGCCTAAATTTGGGGACGGCGAGGGGACGGCGGCGGGGGGTTGGCGGGGGGACAGCGCTGAAATACATATAGTACTTGAAAAATTAGCTATAAAAAGATGTATGACAATATAATTATATAACTATAGAAACCTAATGAATAAGTAAAGTTAACACATTGAAACAAAACTTAAAAACTTAAAAGTTTAAACACAATAACACATTGCAATGATATATCATTTCATTTAATTAGTGAACCACTGAACATTGAAAATCAAAATGTAAATATAGACATTGGAAAATGCAACAAGAACTAGATGTTTCATAATTTGAGTTTCATAATCATGATTCATGAATCATAATTACAATCAAGTATCACTGTATCATCAATGTTCAAACTTCAAACTTCAAAAACAGAGTACGAAATGGTAAATACTAATAGTAAATGGCTCCAGGCTAATGGCCTGATGCCTTTGGAAGTCTCCTAGAAGTTTCCTTGGAGTCTCCTTGAAGTTTCCCTGGAGTTTCCTTGGCTGGAGGGGACATCTGAAAGTTTCCCAGAAGTCTCCCAGAAGTTTCCCAAAAGTCTCCTAGAAGTCTCCCAGAAGTTTCCCAGAAGTCTCCCAGGAGGAGACTTCAGGGGGATGGCGGGGGGACTACGGAGGGACGTTTCCTAGGCGTCTCCCTGTCTCGGAAACGTCCCCGTCTCGGAAATGGGTGGTTTTTCCGGGGGGACGCATCCCCGTGGAACACTGAAAAAAATTAAAAATATACAGAATTGTAAATACATTTGATAGTATGATACTTCATCAATCATCAATCATCATGATGTCAATCAAATGCTGATAATCATATCTGCTGCTTTAAGTTGAAATATCCAGTGTTATGATTCTGCAGAAAACTCTACAGGACACTAATTTAAGGTCCAGATGCTTTGTTGGGCTGTGTAGCAAAGAAAATTCAAGCACATACATTTTCATTGCACTACAAGTCCCATGGTTTTTTATTGCAGACTCTAGACTGGCATTGAAATGATATGGTTAGAAAGTAGAAAAAAAGGTATAATGAATACAAGGTAATTAATATTGCACTAAAGAAAAATAAGAGTGTTGTGGAGAATGCTGAGTATATTGTGCACTACACGTCCTGTAAATGAGTAAATGGAAGGGACAGTTAAAACTTAAACATAATTAGTGTAAGGATCATTTAACATCCACTCATAAATGAAGGTACATTCTCTTGTTTATACGCTAAACAGAAATTAAAATAGGTTGAAAAGGTTAATTAAGTTTCAATAAATTGTAGTTAATAGAACCCACAGAGAACCCTGCTGCTCCCAGCCGCTCCCCAAGCCACTCCCGTACCCAAATGCTCCCGAAGCAGGCACGGGAGCAAAATCCAAGGAACCCGGTAACTTAGGTTATATGTAATTGTATTTCATCAAGAAGCAAAATGTATGAAATCTCTAGAAATACATGATCCTCAGGATTTTGAAGTTGTACAATCAGAAGCTCCAACATCTACCACGAGTCTATTATTTTGTGGATAACTTTTGAAGAGGTGGTCCGTAAATATATCATGCTTTTCTAGGGTGCTTTTTGGGATTTCGATATTGGAGCTTCTAATACATATTTTATTTTATTTTTATGTATGTGTGAAGGAGAGAATTGTTAGTGCTCCTCAGATTCTGAGAAGTGAGCTTTATAAAAATATATATGTTACTGCATTTGAAGGAACTTGATTGGAAAACATGGACTGGAGAAAGATATGCGAAGATACTGGAATAATCTAATAAGTTACAATATGGGCATTTGGTATGTCCCCAACAATGTGGCTGACATATGGAGTTCAGCATGTATGTTTCCATGATAGATTGTGTGCTGGGATCTAGCAATCTTTTTGACAGCATATACGCAGTTGTTGCTTTTGGTAGAAACTGTCGCTTCAGAATACATTATCCTTTGTTTTAATATGTTTCACAAAATCAAAGTTTAAGGCATGTGTGAACATCTAAATGGTCAAATATGGTTCTTGGATAAACATTACTGGGTGTATACATATTTAGTTTGGTGTAAAAATTGAAAGTCATGACAATATAAATGATTAATGTGAGAAACAAGTGTGTCTACAAACCTACTTAAAAATGTACCTGTCTCACCAATCAATGAGATGGGACACAGCCTTTCACATTGAAAGTTTGTAAAGATTGTTTACTTTTCTTATCTAGTTCTACAAAATGTCGAATTTAGCTCTGCGGGTTTTTTCTTAAATATGTTTTCTGGCTTAGCAAGAGAGAGATTTTGGAAAGAGGAAAAACTGTTTAATCTGGACACTTGGCATGCGCAAGTTAGTACAAAGCCTTCCACTCAGAAAAAGTTAAGAAAAAATGTGAGGATAGAGTTTTTAGAGGACATGGGGTTGGGACTAGATCTATGCACTGCCAAAAGTTTGATCACTACCTCCAAGAATCCCAGTGGCTAGTACAAGGTGCCTATGCATTGAGTTTGATTGCTACCTCTGAGAATCTCTATGGATACCTGAAGGCGCCCACAGATATAGATTGCTACCTCTGATGGCTACTACAAGTTGCGCAAGAGCCTGTGAGAATAGAGCCTGGGCTGATGTAAAACTTATCATTCCTCGTTACTTGCCCCAAACCTTTTGAGCATGTTTTGTAGGATCATGGCGTAAGGCATATGTGAATATTAAAATGGTCAATGTGATGGTTCCACGTGTAAAACAAGATAGCTGGGTATGGCAATATTTACCTTTGGTGTAAAAAGTAAAAGTCCTGACATTAGAAATGATTACAGTTAGAAACATATCAATAACCCAGTTGGAAAGTTTTTCATGCCAATCAATGAGATGGAACACAAATGTTCACGGTGAAAGCTCTTGAAAGTTGAAAGTTTGAAACAGCTTGTTTACTTTTCTTATGATGTAGCAGGACATATTTGGATTTAGCTCTGCATATTTCTTGCTTATATGTTTTCTGATTTTCTATGAAGTTTGGAATAGAGTGCAATCTTTGGATAGATGAAAATGGTGAAGTGAGTTTTTAAATCTTTTGGTGTACCATAACTGAGAAAAAAACTGTATGTGTCTATTGTCAGGAAATTAGGAATTGGTATAGTACCATATTGTCCTCTTGGTGGTGGATTCTTCTCAGGAAAAGCACTAGTGGAGAAATTACCAAAAGATAGCTTTCTGGTATGTTTCAAGTTACATTCATGAATTGACTCTCTATATGGTTCTTGTCCTGATTGAACTTATTAAAGATTAATGAAGAACGTGAAAAAAATTCCTTTACACATTTTTCTTTCTGCTCTATTCAAAATTTCTTTTAGCATCACGTTTATTTTTTATTGAGTCAGGTTAATCTTCCACGATTTCAAGGTGAAAATTTTGAGAGGAACAAAGTTTTCTACTACCGCCTTGCAGATTTAGCCAAAAGGCATGGTTGTACGCCTGGTCAACTTGCTCTTGCATGGGTTCTGCATCAAGGGGATGATGTTGTTCCCATTCCTGGTGAGTACTTTTGCCATATTCTGTTTCGCCAATGATTATGTTTTGACTTGTAAGAATATTTTTTCTAGTATATCCTCTGAAGTGCTTTTGTTTGACTTTTGGGCAGGAACCACTAAGACCAAGCACCTAGATGAGAATATCGGTTCCCTGAAGATAAAACTCTCTGAAGCAGATCTGCAAGAAATTGCCGGTTCATTGCCAGCTGATGAAATTGCAGGTTCCCGAACTCCTGATTTTGCCCAGAATATGACGTGGAAAACTTCAGATACCCCACAGAAATCCTAGAGTAGATAACTGCTTCGGCACAACTACCACACTAGCAGATAATTAATAAAAAATTCTTTGGTACCGTCAGATATATACTTGGTTAAAGTTATGCTAGTTTTGAAAGGTTTGGTTAACTATATACTTATTTCCTCTACATTTTAATTTGGAAAGGAAATTGGGAAAATATTCAAGACTTCTAAGGGTTGAAACAGAAAATTTGGAAAAAGTACGATCTGCTAGATTTTCACAAATTTGTATATACAGAATTTTGTGATGTCGTTCTTATAACTCCCAAAATCCTGTTATTGACAAACCATGAAGAGTTATGAACTAGTCTTGACATGATCTACCATTTCAAGAATATACTACAAATTTCCCTTTTCTAGATCCCAATTTCACAAATCTCTCCAAGCCCAAGATACAAGACCCTAATGTGCTTTCCAGCTCCACAAGTTGCACCTGCAACTCTCAAAGCCTTTAAGGATTACCCCTAGACTTTAATGATCTCCATAAGATCTACCTAACCCTTTCTAAGACTATTGAGATTAGATGCCATAGACAACAATCTCATTTAAACACATCAAAATATGGTAACAAACAGATATAGAGACAACAATCTCCATTGCACATCAACATGCAATGTCAAACAGAGATAAAGGGACGCCATATGTTGGTACAAAAACATATTCCAATTATCACTTAAGCACTTCAACGGTAGATCATAGGGAAATATTCGCATATATTTATATAATATGAATTCCTTTTTATGTCATATCTGATTATACAAAAGCAGATTTCTGTTTAACGCATCATACCATATAATGGGACAATGAATTATGAACTCCTTAGGTACATAAAGGCTGTACCTAATGGGAGCCTATAATAAAGCCACCCAAGGATGACCCCATAAATTATTGTCTAATGAGAATAATGAATCTAAGCCTGAGCCTTTATGCGTTTCCTTGAGTGATGCACGTATTGTAGTAGTGTGTTCCCTGTAATCTTGTGGATTTTATGGCAGCAAGATTAAAGTAATAGTTGTGGAGGGAGATAAAGTACACCCACAAAGATATCTAGGGTAAATAGTTTAATTTTAATTTAAAACTATAGATAAATAAATGTCAAGATTGATAATTGAAGCAATTAATGCCAATTGAATTGATAAATAAACATGTGGTGAAATTGAAGTCAGAAGGACTAGGATTTGTGATGTGAATATACTTGTTGAGATGTTGCAAAACAAAGACCTAACAACTGAAATCTGAAATGAAATTTGTGATCAAAAAGTTGAGGTGACTGGATTCTGAGTTGCTGAATGTCTAGGATGGAATTGCTTTGATGAGGATGAACTTATGGGACTATTATCTTGTCTAAAAATTTGTGACCTTGTCTAAAGTATAAATGGTGAACTTGTAAAGAAGATTTGTTTGTCACTATTTGGTCTAAAGAAAACAATGGTGTTCAAGAACATAGGGGAACTTGCTAAGCTAGGGTGTGGAAGTGTGTTAACTTCCCCTCATGGCTTGGTCTAGCCACTAGATCGAGTTAATGGTAGAAAGTAAAAGTGCCCTTGGAGTTAGATGTTGAGTGTTGAGGTAGTCAGAGAAGGTTGTCGTGAACTAGCAAAATATCAAAGACAAATATGTGAATGTGTTGTTCTAAAATGCTCTTAATTTGTATGATTTATAAAATGACCTAGATGCAACTCTTTTAAATACACACCCTAGACACATAACTCAAGGCCTTCTAGGACTCCTTTAATAACATAAACATATGTGCACATTAGTTAATTGGAAGACACTCCTAATAACATATGCATGCGTCCAAATTAGTTAATTCTAAAAGGACCATTATAAACCTAAATATGCATGCAAAGTGGTGTAAAACAAGAGGGGAAAAATGCTAGGGTATGCACTTTTTTATTCATATTTATCTCTCATTGTGGTGTATGTGCAAAACTGAAGTATGCATCCTTACCAATATAAAAATAAGTAAAATAATAATGCCATAAAGGATATGGGTCTTCAAGAGATTGAATTGTTCGATTAAATGTTTGTTCTCAACTTGTGAAGTCTATGCAAGAATTGAAGATCAAAACAATAATAATATCACCCCATTGGTTTGTGTGTACTACAAGGGAGTGCACATAAATTAAGGAGAGATCAAATAATGTTGTAACTAAAAATAGAGTGTGATCAATGTTATGAGGATAGAGATACAAAGATGGCCCCATGCTTTTGCCTTCAATCAACAAGAATGGAAGCATAAAATTGACACTAGGAAACCATAGCTTTCCCAACAAGTGGCAAGATCAAGTGAAAGCATGAAAAGCACATAGAAATAAATATAATATGTAATCAAAGTTGGGTGGGTCTATCTTAATGGGGCCAAAATATATCTTTGGAGCAACACCTTCTATGGGACTATCGATTAGAATATGATGGCATATGATCATAAATTGTTTCCTTATAAACAAAGAGTTTACCTAATTGCCAAATGTGTTGTATGTTTTGAAAGAACAAAATTATGTTATATGGATTACCTTTCATGTCTTCTCACTTAAGATTTATAGGTGAGTAATTGTTTATGTATTTTCCTTCATGTTCATCTTGTTTGATAACATCATGTATAACATCGCTGTGTGTGATATTTGGATCATTAGAAGTATGATCATGTCTTCAATAATAGTCTTGGAGGTCCTAGAGATGTATTTGCATTATCATAAATAACCTCAACTTATATCACCATTTTGTTGATAAGATCTTGTATTTTGTGTTTTCATGTGATACACCTATCCATATTATGTCCATGTATGTGGTGATAAGTACACAAATATTTGGCTTGGAAATAAAGTGAGAGATCTTAAAACATATCGATTGACATAAGGCAAAGTAATGATTAGTTCCAAGAGTAGTTTCAATAGGACATGTGGAGGATCCTTCAATTAGTAATCTCTCTAAATCCTTTTAGTTTAATGTGTGCCAAATGGTCATTACTGTGGTTGACAGTAGATTCACTCTTATGTCTTTCATTTTTACGTTTGGCTTTGACAAAAACTCATCAAAATAATGAGTGTTATAGATACTATGATGTAAAAGATCATTTTCTAGTAAGACATGCTCACATTTTCATACACCAGCACATAATTTAGTAAATGAAGTATAAGATGTGTAAAACGTCATTTCTTTAAGTGGTGGAAGTAAACCTTTGATGAATAAACTTTGAAGCTCATTATCTTATAATATGAATTTCATGTGAGCAACCATAATTGAAACCTAAATACACAGTCTGATTTTCTCATTAGCTATCTTAGTTTCAATGTCATAGTGACAATGTTCAAGAAAAACATATGCTAAATCTCACAAAGAAGCAATGGAAGCATGTGGTAAAGAATGAATCCAAGTACATCACGCCTCAAGATTTGTTGAAACAATCTAGCAGTTAATTTGTCTTCATAAAAATAATATTAACATATGGTTTTGAAGGAACTTATGTGAATTAACGGGTCACCTCTACAATCCTACAATATAAGAAAAAAATTGGTGGTATAAATCCAATTGGTGAAGGATATAAAAGTATGTCATGTGGCAATGGATTATGTATTATTTTTCTCTAGTGATCATTCCTTTGAGATTATTACAAATAATTAATACCATCCTCTATATTATCCAACTTGCTCAAGATGACTCTCAATTGATGAAAAAGAGGTGTTTTGTGGAGAAAAGCAATAGGCTAGACACAACATCATCACATTCAAGATTCTTTCGTGTATACTTATCATGTGTAATACTGGAGAAAGTTGTCAAAGATTGATCGTTAAGTGTTTGCACATTATTTTCATACAACCCTAGCAAAAATTCTAAGAGATCCTCAAGCGGTTCTTCTTCCCTATGAATGCCTAAGTCATGTATTAGTTTAAGTGGACATGCAAGTGTGGCATTGTGACAAACATTTATGTTACCATTTTCAAATGATACATCCTAAAATGACATATTAGGATTCGAAGGAGAGTCATAGATATCTAAAATGTTGTATCAACATGATGCATAAACGGAGCCATGCCATATCTTAATGAAGGGTCAGTAAAAGGTGAAATATGGGAATCAAGACATAAACATGTTCTAGGGCTAATAGTCAAGTAATCCATGCAAACATATGAGAAAGCATGGAATGATGTATAAGAATTATTATGTGGATGAAACTGTTGTTTTGTTTCACCAACTAAAATGTTTTCAAATTCATTTAGTAAAGGACCTAATCATGTGTATGCTCATAATATAAAGATATGAAAGAGCTAACATGTAACATTACATATTTGTGTCCACCAAATGTCTTTATCCTTGATGTTCTTAAATCTTGTGTATTAGAAATATTGGCAATTGGATCATCATAAAACAAAGAGCCATTGATTGACCATGAACCAGTGGATAAAGATGAAGGACCATCATGAGTTACATGGAGGATATCAACATCATATGGAAGTGAACAAGAACAAGGAGTATCATGTAGAGGGAGCTCAACATCATATGCAAGTGAAGGTGAAACATGTGTATCCATCAAGCACACATCACTAGGCTCCTAAAGGATTGATCAAATGTAAGAGGAAAACAATCATAAAATGTAGAAAGAATATACTCACTATATATAATGCCACATGAAGCAAGATCCCTATATATATCACTATAGGGTAGGGATGATCATAATCATGATTTGTCACTTGAGGTTATAATCATGATGACTCATTTAGACAAATGAAGAAAAAACATCTAAAATAGTTGGAAAGGTATGCATAAGGTCCATAAAGGATGAAATATTAGACAAGAATCAAAAATCTCATGCATAAAACATGTGACATCATCAATGTGATAAAATGAGGTAATACTATCAAAGATCAAAGGATAAGACTCATTAAAGCGTGAAAAACCCTCATAATCCTTGATATATGCATGAAGTGAATCCCAATATAGGCCTTTAAACATTATAAAAACCTTTTTATTAAGGGAGAATTTGGGAAAAGTATTGTAAACTTGGAAAACATGTAAAACCCTTAGTTAAGGATGTGAATAAATGTAATTACACAATTATTAATAGGTGTGATGGTTGATTTCCACCCTTTCGGATTTATATAAACCCATGAAATAAATGTAATAGGAGGTGGGTGTTTTTGAATCACTCAAGGAAGAAGGTTTGGTGAGTTAAGCATTGGAGATTGGGCAATCAAGGTATGTCCAACTCAAGGTACAATGTACACCTAGAATTGTCCTTGCAGGTTTTTGTGTTGAGTGGTTACACTGTTGTATGTGTTTTACATGTTACTGAACTATTTCCTCCTGAAATGTGCCATAGCTATGAGGCCCAAGACTATTAAGATCTTCATAGGGTAAGAATAGTCATTTTCATAATTTGATTCAAAAAAGTATCAAATATGTTGATATATATATAATATATAGAATATATATAATGTCATTGCTTTTGATAAGTTACAATAAAAATATTGTTTTTTAAAAAAAAATTATATGTGAGTACAATATAATAAACTTGTAAAATGTTTAAATTATTTTGAAAAAGTTGTCATTATATTATGAGAAACAATTTATGTTGTACTCATTGCTAGGCACGAGTACCATAAGCACCACATTTTAAGTTTGAAGGGCTCTGGTTTTTCAGATTGAGTATTTTTTGTCAAAACTTCAAACACAACATAGAATTTTCCTCCACCGTTCAAACACACTGTACCATAGTTCGTTCACTAGATTCTGCTTGAAATAAATGGTAATGCATCTATAGCCTTCATTGCTAGTGAATCTTGCTAATTCTATTCCACTAATGTGGGGCTCATAATCTTCATCCATGTAAATAACTTCTGAACTAATTTTATGGTGGATGATTGGAAATGTTATGGAGCCACTCCGGTCCTCTTGAAACTTAGCTAATCCAATGCAGTCTAGTCTCTATGAAGGCCATGGAAGCAATGGATGAAGGCTCCCCTGGACAACTGCTCTTGGTTGTGGCAATGTAGTAGCCCAAAAGTGGGACCAAATAGCAGTGCCGAAGATGCCTTACTGTCTTCAAATAGTGGTGAATCAGATAGATAAAAAGACTCAGTACCAGTGCCAGCAAAGAGTTTTAACCAGGTCACTTTCGTGAGAAATATTTGCTTCAGGTCATGGACATGAAGACTATGATGTGAATGCCATTCGTGACCTGAACCTTGGAAAAATATGGACTAAATCATCAAATTATAGTTCCAATGAAGAGATTAAAATGTGGGCTTGCCATCCTCATGAGTCACATTGTGATCAGGACAGGATAGATTTCTTAGCTATCACTACCAATGTTTGCAATGCACATGGAGCTACCAAGGCAAGGAAAATCCACATGATGGTCTGTATTCCATTTTGTATTGTACAATGTGGCAAGAGGTGTCATGAAAACCTTCTGTGGGTGATGTCTGAGCTATTTTTATTTGGATGCACAGATTAAGGAATTTGAGGAGTGATGATGCACAGATGGAGGTTGAAGATAGATCCAGTAAAATCAAGGCAAAAGCTATTGTAATTATCCTTCACTCACCATATTTCTTCTAGCATTGACATTTGGGCAAATTCATGGAGGTAAGCATAAGGCTATCTTCAATAAATTCATAGCCAAACATCATATTCCCATATGCAACTTCTTTAGGCATGGCCTGTATACCATTACCTGTGATAAATTTAATATAATGCAAAGAGGAGACACAGGGATAGGTCCTCCTGCCATAGTACAATGATATTTTATTAAGACTTGGGGTGCTGAAAAACCCATTTGGGAGGCTCTCATTGGTCAATAAAAGTATTTCCCTCCAGGATGATAATCGAGCATATGCAGAATGCCTAGGATAGTGATCAATGTATAGTATTTGTGTCTGTAGATACGTTGGTGCTTTGGTAACCCTTAATTTTAATGATTTATTTTAGAATGCAATGATTTGATGTGAATAATAGCCTAGGGCTTGCCTTTTAATATTATACCCTTGCCACTCATTCTGAATAGTGGCAAGCAAGAATAAAAGGATTGAAAATTAAAGAATTAAATTGTTAATTTAAAAAAAATAAAAATAATTTAATCACAATTTATTGTATATGATAGAGTTTTAAAAAATAGATAAAATAATTAATTTCATTTTAGAAATTATTTACACTTAATTAAATTTATTCAAGGCATTTATTTTTTGTCTTTCATATCATAAGATTAAGTCACTTGTTATAATTTTAATTTGTTTTAGGGTTTCATGTAAGATTTGATTCTTGTCTTTATAGTAAGGTCATCTTATTTTTTTCAATCATTTCATTTTATTAATTTTTGATAATATAGCAAAAAAATTATTGCATCTTTTGTGTGGAAGGTATTTGATCATGTTGGTTAGGTTTTTACTCTTGTAAATCTGTCCATTTTTCCAACATAATGTGAGAATTTTAAATTAATGCACTCTTTTTCATTTTTAAGATTTTTTTCAAGACTTTTACAAAGTGTCTCCTAACGCAAAACATACCACACAATTGTGCTTAGAAGGTCCAAAAATTTATAAATCCATACGAGACAAGATAAGGTTTAGTGATAGATTTTTTTTTAGCTTTTATTTTGGGAGGGTTGACTAGGCTACCATTGTATGAGTCCATACAATCATACAAATTCATATGACTGCACAACTACCATTAATATAGCTTCAAAGGCTATGCTAGTTACCTTGAAACTTTTTTTTTAAAATTTATTGCCTACTTAGTTGGGATTGGTCTTTTATTTAGGAAAAAAAAGTTTTAAAAGTTATATTTGAAAAAAATAAAATCAATGTCCTATGGGGCCATGAGGTACTTGCCCCTCATCCTTAGCATAGGTTATGTTAGGGTGGTAGTGCCTTGGGCTCCACCCTCTTTAATAAGGGCGATGGGGGCTTAAACAATGCTCCCTCCCCCCACAAAAAATAATAATAAAATAAAATTAACGACGGTTTTATTATTTCTAAAACCCACCATTTTGGGGGGAATTTTTAGTTGTTTTGCTATCTTTAAAGGCTCCTTAAAACTTGGGAACACTTGCAAACTTAGCAAGGAGGTATTTTTGGTAGAGTTTTTTTTGTCTAGTTGTAGCTCTAGATTTGGTGGACCTCCATGTTTGGCTATAGTTTTGTCAAATTTAATGTTGACATCATGATGATTAGCAGACACCTTGGTTTTTTTTTGCCTCCCTTCACTATTGATAGTTTGGTTTTTGAAGCCCATTTTTAGAGGCTTCATTCTTGCACATACAAACTCCTTTTTTAGAGCTATCGTGTTTGAAATAAGGCAGATTTTCATGCTCTTCACGATGGTACAAGTGATTTTTAGTTTGGATTTCTATTTTTTCATAATTTCATTTTTCTCAATAATCTAGTTTATAGTTATCATTTTGAAAAATCTGAAGGACCATATCTTTTTCATTTAGAATAATTTTTGGGTGTAATATTTTGGAAGTGTGTATTTTTTTTCTTACTTCAGGCAATGGTGATTTATGTTTCCTCTCATGTTTTAACATAATTATATTTTAGCACATGGTCAATTTTGGATATTATAAACATGTACTAAATGCAACTCTTGATTTGTAAATGCACGGAGATAAAATGCTACATATTATGAACGTATTTGGGGATTTTATACATCATGTTGTGTCATTATTATCTTTGAACCACTTTGTAAAGTGATATGGGAGGTTTGTTGTGTATGCTTTGTCATTTGCAATCATAAACTTGTCCACTTTCTTGCGAGTGTGCCTTATTTTTGTTAGAGTCACTCAAAGATTCAAGCTCCTAGGATTCCCTGCAATGAAAACTTCATTCTACAAGAGAGAGAAAAGGAAGAACATAAATTTATGATAATGGATGCAAAATAATTATATTGGTACAATTGATACATAATGTACATGAGGCCTTTCTTATGTAGGAAATGTGAGAGATGGGATTAGACAAGATCATGACAAGTGTCTTAATTCATATGACGTGAGAAAATTAAAGATAAAATCACATGACAAATAAGGACTTCTAGAAATATTCCTAGGACCTAAGTAAACTTAACATGTGAATAGGACCTACTAGGTGAACTAGTTAGGTAAAACACCTTATTCACACCGATAGGTTTTCCACAACCTTTTCTAGAATTGTAAGTCATATCTTATGTATTTTCTGATGTTGCTTCTTCACCTTCTTGTACTACATTGTAACATAATTTTAGTGCACCTATGATACCTATCCATTGTCAACATTATGGGGGTAATCATACTGTTGATGCTAATGCTTCCTTGGTTTTGCTATAGAGCGAACTATGTATCTATTTTTTGTTCTTATATATTAAACAAATGTAATGGACAATTACCCATGCATTTTGGTGAGACAAAACACATATCATATAAACACTCTTGCATGAAATTTTTTATGGAGGAAAACTTCCATCCTTATTTGATCAATATTATTGAGACTACTAACTCCTGTATTTTTTACTTATTAGATTATCTATTTATCAGTTGAGTAGTTTCATCTGGGTCACTCATGTACAGATTATTGTGTCATTTATATCTTTAACTATCAAATTGTTTCCTTGGTTAGCTATCTAATCATTATTCAAGTAGTACATTGATGGGGTCACTCATACAAAATTGTGTTTCTTTGAATTTTGATCTTGATCTTGAATTTAGAGGAATTTTTTTAGTTTTAATATTATAGTAATATTTTTATGATAGTTGTTTGTAATTTTATTTTTCTTTAGTTATGCTCTTTGTGTTTCTACTCTTTATAGGATAGTTGTTGGAGGCTTCTTAGTTCTTCACATGTTTTCTCTATTATGAGGGTACATATTTTGTACATGTGACAAAAGTAGTCATTAGGGGGTCATGTTAAGTCCTTCATTTTTCATATTTTTCTCTCGTTTGGAGAAGGATTATTTTTTAAAGGTTTATCTTTTACTTCATTTGTGAGAGAATTATGTATACATGAGTACCTAACATGACCTTGTAGTTATAACCCATCCTTACATCTTTGCATATTTTATTATTCTCCCTAGGTTGTACTTAAGGGGGATGTTAGTGTGAACATGGTACAATACCTAACTAGCTTTTCTTTAGGAATTATTTGCACCTAGTTACTTAAGCTTACTTAGGTCATTGTTTGTCTCACACTTGTCATGATTTTAGTTTATATCAGGGTTTGATTATTGCCTTTATAATAAGGTCATTTCATTGTTTTGTAATCATTCCATCATTACGTATTTATTATTTGTGGCAATATAACAATTCCTTTCTTTTGCATCTTTCATGTGGAAGTTATTTGTTCTTGCTAGTTAAATTCACACTATGATTTCTTCCATTTCTTGAACTCTTGTAAAAAATATATATATTTGGAGAGTATTATACAATTGAGAAAAATACTTTTGACTTTAAAACAATTGTTGATAATGCTCAACTACTTGGATTGGATCCTTATTTCATTACATTCCTATTTATCCATGTAAGGAAGCTAAGGTAGCAGAACAACTTCCTACACTAATCTTGAGAGGGGAATAATGCGTAACTTTTACAGATCTTTCAACAGTTATAGAAACTTAAACATAAATAGATATAAATATTAAGTATACCACAACACAATGATTTATGTGGAGAAAACCCTTTCGGGAGAAAAACCCCACACTCAAAAAGCCACCCAATATATTATTCAAAAATAAAAAAGATTACAATATACTTGTAGAGCAAGCTTCTTATAGGAGTATCACCACTCAAAATCTAGAGGCAACATGATTGTTATCAAACTCTCAAAATATATCACAATACTTAGTTGTAATACAACACCCTCATAAAATAGGGTTTCCTTCTAGGGAAAGTCAAGCTAATAAAATATTGATTGTCAGATTGAGACATAATGATGAACGGTCCATATTTACAATAATAAAATATAAATAATATAATGATGAACAACTATCGAATGAACATTACCTTATGTAATTGCAAGGTTGAGACACATTTTCCCAACAATCCATTCTGATGAAAAGGGAGACTCTCCCTTTCAAATATGATTACAAACACACAAAATATTCTATGCAAGAAGGCTACAATTACATGTAAAGAATTAAAAATGAAAGAGAAATCTGCAACTTTATTTCATTCAAATATGCAAATGGTTTACATCAAAATGAAGCTCATGGGCTCCTCTTCAATCCTACATGCAACACCTACAACAAATATGTCTTCAACAATCTAGCAGCATTTTGATAACATCTGGGTATGCAAACTCCACTTCCCCAAAGCCCCCTTCCCGAAATGAGCAAGCATCAATTTATAGAGAAAGTGTGAGTAGAAAACCATCAATGGTTTCCAAAACAACTTGCTAGAACCGCCTTGAAAATACCATGACCAACTTGGGGAGTTATAAAACCTGAAAATAGAAAAGGAATCCAATCCATGCAAGCCTTCACATGGGCACCTAAATTTTGACCAATCAAATTTGGGTTGTTATGAGAAGTTACAATCTCTTGCAGATTCCTTACAACCTGTTGGTTACAACTTTGCATGCAAAGACATGCAAGACTCTTTTCAGACCACCTTATGATAATTTATGACAAATGTACATGCAAACCATGCCAAAACCACTAAAAGACAAAACTATTTGTCCTCATCCTAAAGTAGACACTCAAATTGAATATTCCTCTACAAGATGCTTTTACCGCTTTACCGGGACCTATTTCCAATAAAAAATTACACATTTTCATAGTAAGAGAAATTGCATTGTTGCAAATTAAAATATTATTCTCCTAACCCCTAAGCCCTTATTGAAAATAAACAAAATTGAAATAACAATATTTTTGGTGATGCAAGATTGCTATTACCCCTAGATGCTCTTGCATCACATTCTCTAATTGTGACTTTATAGACCTTTTTTTGTCATTCATCAACCAATTTTTTCAACTCGAATTTGTATTTAATGCAAGCAATTATAATCACAAAATAAGAAACCTTAAGCCACTAGGAATCTAATCATGAAGCAAAATTGGAATATGATTTTGATGATCTATAGTTTAAATGATGTCATAGTCCATGGAAAAATGATTATCATAAAGTTCCAAGTGTTTTTTTCAATCTTATAAGTCTTGTGATCATGACAAATTTGGAAGGATTTGCACTTCTTGTTCAGGTTTTCTAAAAGGTACAAATTTTATATTCTACCATGCTTCCTTTACACATTCAACGGTGTTACAAGTCTCTGAATCTTTGGAGCATTGCTAGGTTTCCTACCTAATTTAGATATGAAAGTTCAAAAGTATGTGTTGACATACTTTTTTACATCCTCCTCCTTAAAAAGGTTTAACAATTTTTTATCTCTCTATTTTAATCTCGACCATTGGGAAAAGGCATAGGATTTTTAAAGACCAAATTTGTAAAATTACTAAACATAGATTTAACCATTCATTATATCATGACAATGTTAACGATTTATTGAACTCAAGAATATGGATGAAAAATTTGTACTATTGTTACAAGGGAGTGAGTACATAATTGATGGATTTTGGCCCTTCTTTCTCTTCATGAATGTAGGCAAGGTCCTTAATCTCTTTAGGCTTCTCATATATGTGTAGAGAATGTTTTAGTATAAATATTAATTTACCCAAGTCATATTTATTGCTCCCATCTTTTTGGCCACATTCATGTGAGAATTTTTACAGTTCAAACTTAGCTTTAACTTCCTTATGATGGTAAATTTTATAATTCACTCACATAAGTCTAATAGTTGGATGTTTTATGAAGCTCTAGGAAGATTTACTTATACATCATGAGTGCTCAATTAAGAGATGACAACTTTAATGGTGTTAATTCTTGTTAATATTTCTATTTGATTAAGTACACTCTTATACGAGAAAGTCATCTTCAAAACAAAGTCAGTGAACTAGTATTTTAATAATGATATTTTATATCCATGCTAATTTCTATTTGGTTTTGTGTTTATTTTGAAAAAGTGGTTTTACTATGCTTGTTACATTTATTTAAAATTAACACCTTGATTTTCTACATAAGTATATTTTAAGTTGCATTGTGGGCCTATAACCCATTGTCCTATGATTAATTTCTATTTCTTAAACTTTGGACAATAAGATGTTTAAATAAGTTGGTTGGAATGAAATAAAGTTTTAATAACATGTGAAATCAAACACATTATCTTAGGATTAGATATGGGGGCATGTCACATTCTAGAGGGGAGAAACAACCTCCTTTTTTTAGTGATATGGAAGCTCAAAAAGAATTAAATATTAATATAAACTCGTTATATACAAATTTAAGGCTGTTCTAGAAAATTAATTGAGCATATCTTTATCAAAATTAAAGAAAAAGTCAATTGACTTGGTTAGTTAAAAGGAGGAGTAGATCTAGTATTTCTCTATGAAGTTCTCTATAGGTGATAATAGTTTCCTATTGTTCTATTAGTAATTAAGATGCCTTGCAAACTATTTTGCACCATATTTTTATTATTATGTACATTGTTATTGGACTTGATCAACCCAATAACCTTGTAAATATGTTTTGTGAAGTATTGAATAGGATTGAGATCCTTAGAATGTTATATCATATAATTAAATACCATTAGTCTATTACAAGGTGATGTATGTTGGAATTATAGACATTGTGTGAGTATGTTTAGTGATATGAAATCTAAGAGTAATTGTGTAATTTTTTTGTTATTATAATTATGAAAGAATATTATCAATTAGTTTAAGTGAAATACAATATGTGGTTTAAATTATCCTTGTGATAGAAGCCTATTCAAAAGTTATAGTTGAGGCTCAATATTTGGACAAACTTTTTTGAATTTAAGATTATGAGTTCTTTAACTTATTTTAGTCAACTCCAGAAGAGGGAAAATTTGGATATCAAAATTAAATGAAACTATAACTTATCTACATAATGTTCCTAATGATTGAATATGGTTTTTAACCCTATGAGTATGATAAAATTATCCTTTATATAGGAAGAGAGGATAGTCATGTAGTCTAAAATGCATGATTATCATCTTAGAATACATTTTGAGTATATAGATTAGATGGTATTCAATAAATTGGGTGGCTACATAGCGTGGGATATTCATGTCATTCACTAAGTAAGCACTATCTAATCTCATGATAAGTCCCCTTTATGTTTTTGATTAAATAAGTAGCATTTACAGGGCATTGTACCCTTCACACAGAAAGCTCACAGGGACAAAAAGAACCTAGTTCAAACTAGAACATGAACTAGGAGAAGAACAAACGGGAACCACTAGGGCCCGACAAAACAAACCAAACATGCCACAAATAGAAACAACTGATAAACAGTTGTAGAACAAAAAAAAGGGACTAGACAAGCCCAAAACCTGAGGGGACTAATCTGACTCTCTTAACCCTAGGCCACAAAGAAGCGATAGATTTGGGGAGTCCCTTCTTCTTCCTTTGCACAACAAATCGGGAAGACTCAGAATCAAAATCCACTGAGCGAGGCAAGGAGCGGATCCTCAACAACCACCCTAGGCAAGGAGCCACCATGTAGTAAGGGAGCCGGTAGCGAAGAAGAGGAGATAGGAGCTATCAAAGGACCAACAGAGTCATTCAACGAGGGACAAGAAGGTTCCACCTAAACAATGACAGTAGATCGAGGCAACAAAGGTTCCATGGAAAGGATAACCGAAAGAGGAGCTTGGAAAGACTTAGACACCTTGGGAGAAACCAAGGGAGGGTCGCCCTCCTTGGAGGAACCATCTGAAGAGGGAGAGCCAACCGTGAGATGGTCTAAGAGAGTATTCTTCCACCAAGTAGCAGCACTCTTGCAGTGAGCAAGAGGGAAACCAAAGGCCAAATGGCCAGTGGAGAAACACCTCCTGCACCGAAAGGGGAGGCCTTCATAGTCTAGCAGCTATGTCCAATGTCTATCCTCCACTATTAAGACCAAATCACCATGGAGAGGTTTGGAGATGTCCAAATCAACTAAAATATGAGACACCATAGTATTCCCTAGATCCCGAATAGTAGAGTTCACCTTCAAAAAGTGACCAATGGAGTTGCCAATAGCTTCATAACAAGAATCCTCCCAAAACTGGAGAGGGAGATTCGAAATTTAGACCCAAACTGGTCTGGTATTCAACGACTCGGTAAGAGGATTGAAAGAGTGAGACCCAGGCTTGATGGATAGTGAATGAATACCCAACATCCACCCCTTGTCATGCACACAATCCCACTCCGCAACGGAGGAAAAGGTAGCTAAGAAGAACCCCCTAGTGCTTGGATAGAGCTCAATATTCCCAGAGACAATAGGCTTCCAAGAGACAAAAACCCACTCATGGAGATCGGGAAGGGAGGGCCACAAGTCATTAAATTTGCATACTACTCCCTGATTCAAATAATAATCCTCATTTTCATTAACTTCAGGTCCACATACCACAATAGGGGATACACAGGCACAAGGCAAAGGTCTAACCCTAGTCGGAGCAGGCACAAATCAATAACATATACACAACAACATAGCACAAACAAGAAGTTACATACATGGTTTCCCATTAAACTCAAGGGATCACTAAACAAAGGTTCTTCTCCAAGAACCTCACAGAGGGGGAGCAAGAACATCAACTTGAGGAAAAATAACCAAAAAGAAATATGTATATATAGCAACCATTGCTCCAAGATCTTCCACTTATAATTCTTTCACCAAAATCTCCACAGACATTATGTAATAATTCATTAATTAAGATATACAGGTACTCTTACCCATCATTTTTTTCTCCTCAAGGATATCTCACTCACTCAACCCCAAACAAGGAGTACTCCCACCAAATTGGGAGAGTATACTCCTACTAAATAATAAAATCATGACCCACAAATAACATTGACAACAAAACTAACATAGAATTCACCACCAAACACATTTGCACATGATTTTCACAAAGCTAAACAAGGAGACAAGAAACCAACCTAGTTAATCTTCAACAATTGGAAAGAGGTTGAGGAAGACTTCCACTAGCAAGCCCTCCAAAAAAATTTGTTCCTACCAGTTTCCTTCTTCCTATTAATTACTCACCAAATCTCTTTTCCCCACCCCAAAAACAAAAATTGAGAAAAGTAAGAATGAATTCCCAAAAGCCATCTCCACACATAAAAGGAAAAACCAAAATGGAACTCTATTCCCTCCATCCTTAATTGTGAAGGTGACAAGTTTCACCTACACAATTGATCATCCAAACCACTACTCTGACCTTGCACACTCTTGGTGTGAAGGCTCCCTAGGACCACTCCTTGTGGCCTCTTAGGCAGGCTTGCCAACCTACTTGATGAAAAAAAATTAAATTTAATCACAATGGTAAATGGATCCAAAAGGGGTTTCATTTACATGTAAAATCAAATTCATGCTCATAAAAATGGTCCCAGACTCAAGTCCTAGAACCTAGGACCATGGGGAACACCAATAAAGCGAATTTATCATGTTAAATCCACATCAAACCTTGCAATTAAGACAAAATATAAGTTTGAAACAATAGAACCATAATCCTCTCTTGACTCCCACATACAAAATTCAATACAAAGGAACACCACCAAACACTACATAATGTAGACATCAAATTGCGCATTACAAAATAATTTCACATCACTAAGAAAATAAATAATGTGGCCAATATGAAAACACCTACGATAATGAAAAGGAATCCCCCCATAATCTAAAGGTTGAGACTAGCTACAATCAACAATTTTGAAAATAATATCTACTAGAATATTTATGGAGGTGTCTAAATCAACTAGCATGTAAACAAATGTAGTGTAAATGAAACTAGAAGAGTGTTTTCCTATCATTAACAAGTTTCCCAAGGAATCAGCAATTGCTTCAAAGTACAAATCAAACTAGAATTGGAGCAAAAGATCAATAAGGTGAACACACATTGGTATAATATTATGCCATGGTTTAGCATGTGGATTTGTTAACCACAATTCTAGAGATAATGGTAGAGAATAATATAAATTGGTCCTTCACAATATAAATTATCTTTCATAACAGGCTACTAGAAACTAGTGATCCACTTGTACACATCTGGAAGGATTGGTTATAGATGGTTAAAATTTTAATTTAATCCATTCACAACAAAAAAATTATTTACTTTCAATTACTTAACTTTTAACAGCACCAAATCCTAGGGCAAGGGATTTACTAGAGCATTAGAGAGGATTAATCTTGTGGGTGATTACATTCCAATCTTATAAAACCCTAGCATGAGTATCATTAGCACTTCAAGAACCAAGCTCATTGTTAAAATTACAAAGCTTAGATGGCAAGTCTCAAAGAGGAGAAGCATCGGTATCAATGTGGACCCCATATTATAAATTCCCATAGTCAAAAGTATAGATCTCTATGAGGTGCTCAAGGAAATCAAATACACCTTATCATGAATGTGAATAAGGTTGGCAACATCCTTGGGTGAATTCCCTACCTAGAAGTGAGGGAATTGAGAATTTTCCTAACCTAAATCCTATCATAAAACCTCAAATCCAATGTCAAAAAAAATTGTTGGCCTTTTACTAGAATAACACCCTTCCTTACTACCCTAATTGAGCCGATTGTTAATGATTTTTTGTTGTCCAACCGTGCTAATTTATTATCGCAAGCTATAATTCCAAGATGTTTCAAAAGTTTCAGCATTTCTAAAAAATGTTAATTGAATTTGAATTCCAATACAATATAATAATTTCACACACTATTTGATAGTGTGAAGTATTTTTACATTGTATCCGATCTAAGAAAACTTCTTATACACTCATTGCCTTAGAAAGGTACTCTAATAGGAGACAAGAAGATCGAAATCAAGAACATAAACCATATATATTTCTTGCTTATAGGTCTTATTTTTTAAAGTCCTTTAGAATTGATTTTTATTTGAACAATTACAATATAATAACAATTAATTTAGTGGTGCATTAATATTATTACAAAAAAAATTAATAGTATAAATAATTATTTTTAGTTTTATATACATTAATTATAAAAAAAATAACTTTATAATTTGTAAGTTACTAAAAATTAGTTTCTATAGTAAAATTTATAACCACTTTGTAATATGCATTATTTTTTAGTAAATTTTTGAAAAGTTTCAAACTTTCAATGAAAATATTTCACTAGACTTGCTTCTTCCCATGTTATTTTTATGTAGAATGGTCACATTAAATACATGTAAACCAACTCATATTACTTAAAAATTATTCATATTTCACATTTATGTAACTTCAACCAAATAAAATATTATAAAATCACTCTATCCAAATATCTATATAATTTTGAGAACCATTTATTTATATTAAATGTAGATAACCATACACAAACAAAATTAAATTAAAAATTAAATTTTATAATTAGCATTCATATTTGTACAATTTTATCCTCTTATAAATGTTAATATTTTTGAAATCATCTATCCAAATATTAAGCTTTTAAAAACTATCAATAACTACAAAATGTATGCAATTATAAAAAAATAAAAAATAATAATTATATTATTTTTTATTAAAAAAGGAACAATTATTTTTTACATAAATAAATAAAACTAATTCACCTTTCACTACTTTTCAGAATGGCATTGTCATTGGCAAAACACTCGGGCCTCCTCAATTTCAAGAAAGAGACATTTGGCAATTGAAAGCATTTGCCCTCGTGCATATTATCACATCCCTTAGCCATTTCTGCACATTGTTTTCACAAAATCAAATTACGATGCAAAAATAAATAGTTTTAAGAGTTCTTTTTGTCAAAATTTATTTTTTTCTTTCTTTAATTTGATGATGAATCATGAAGTGTGATATTAAATGTTGATTAAACTTTTTCACATAATTTTTAATCAAAAGTTCTTCAATTAATTTAAATTGATTCTATTTTTTAATATTTAATTAATTTTTTCAACCTTTTATTTGTGTAGACCATTTTTTTACAATTATTATATTATAGAAAATTAGTGAACATAATTCTACTCACAATCTAATCATCCTAATTTAATTTTATATTTCATACTTTATGACTGATTCTTTCAAAAAATACAATTATCTATTATCTTACATGTCAAAATATTTCAAATTGAGAATCTACGTTCTTGGATTTTAAACATAGTTCTAGAGGCCATTATAACTCATTAGATTATTAGATAAGTGTATATTCTCATAGCATCAAAGTTTTGTCATAAAACTTGCACTAACATGATCATCATCATAAACACTCCCATACTTTCTTAGCATGTATTCACATTGTTCATAGACAAAGGGAGTTACTTGTTATCAAATTTTTTTTAAGTATTTCCTCAGCATAGAAAATATCCCTTGCTATGTGAGGACACTAAAAATTCACCTAATTTAAATTAAGTGGTTAATCTTATTTCATCCATTCACCTCACTAATACACATCACCAATTATAATATTAAATTAAATTAAATTGATTTTCTATTTAATTATTATAATAGAATAAATTGATCCATTTTCATCCCATTGTTAAAATAAATAAATTAAACTCACTCTCATCCGCTTAAAAATAAATACATAAAATCATTCCTCTAGAATTCATGGTTCACATCATCTATCTATAATAATTAAATTAAAATAAAATAAATTAGAAAAGGGCTCCTTGCATGCATGATCCAATGCCTTGAGTGCACCTCAACCATCCATCCATCATTTAATTTTAAACATTCACATCCTCATGAAAGCACTTTTGGAGTGCTTATTGGAAACGTACAGCTATTGCAAGTGTGTTAGTACATGCTCTTCGGATTGTAGAGAGGAAGATCTCTCTTTGCTGATTTTCTATGTAAAAAAGTGTACTAAGGTTCCTATCTTTTTTACTCAGCGGCAGCCGGTAGGACACAATGGTGCATAAACACAATGCGTCGTAGCTAAGCTTTTCTCTAGTTTCCACAAATCTTAACTACGACTAACTAGCTTCTAGACTATCCTACCTCCTCAAGATAAACAGAACATGAGGGCAAAATGGATGGGTTGGATTACTTGAACCCTTCGTCTCAGTGGAATATGGCCGAGGCTCTGAACTCTCAGATATATACCAAGATAAGGTTTGATGCAAGTAAACACTCTATACGGTAGGCTGGATCTGAGACTTGCCAAGGAGGAGAAACCCCTGTTTGAGGTATAGGCTTGGAAACAACAAAGTACGATGATTCGGCTAACGGGATTCTCGAGGAGGTGATGACACCTGTCCAAAGTGTAGGCTGAAAGACAACTCATTAAACAACATCAAACGATAATAATTGATAACAAAATATCCAAGGAGGTGACGACACCTGTCCGAAGAGGAGATTGAAACAATACACTATTTAGAACAAAACTTTGAAAGAACTCAAGTATTTAGATCAAGCAAGCATGCGCCATCTGATTTATTTCTTCAAGCTTCTCCAAAGAATTACAAAGGTCAGGACAACAAAGGCACAAAATCATGCACAATTATGATAAACCAACAAACTCTCATCCAAGAGTGAACAAATGTGAACAAGCTAACTCTAGCAACAATGGTGCAGCAATTTTGCTTAGCAAATAAAGGTTAAACAAATAATGAGCCTTAGACTCTTATTTATAGAAACTCAAAGGAGTAGGCAACCCTAAAATCTCCTTGAGTTAACAATCAATTCTTTCCAATCAACAAGATTTATTCCTATGTCTAAATGTAGGTGAGCAGGCAGTTAACTGGAAATCTACTTCAGTTAACTAAAACTAAACAAAATGTCAAACCGGGAGTCTACCTCAGTTGATTGACACCTAACTAAAGTGAACTTAAATTACAAATATGTCTCCAAAATAGACATCCACCATTAAAGGAGATCTAAGATCCACAAATCATGGGAGTCAATTAGACATCTTAGATCAGTGGGATCTGACATGCATGATCTATGGAGATCTAAAGTCAACTTGGAAAGGGGCATCAAGTTGACTTCAAACATATTTATTGCTATTTTGGAGGGTAGGACGTCCTTCTTGAGGTGTTTGATACCTCATCATCATTGGTCAATGGTGCTTTTGTTCATTCGTTGACTTCTTTATACGGAGACCATTACATGCCTGTCAATTGTCAGCTCATCGCTTGTCAGCAACTTGATGTGTGCATCTCCTTTATTTTGCTTCCCTTAAGAGGGTTACTCCTTTTCTTTTTGTCTATGTTTCCACTTTGACGTGGAAGGTAGTGTAGTATTAACCGATGGTGGCTTTGTGTTGGGAATGACTACCTTTCACGTTCTTTTGCAGCTTTGACATTTTCCTTGATCTTTCTCAATGGAAGAGTGTTGTATGATGAAACCGCAAAGTTTGACCACGATCATTCCAACCGTGAGAAATGCACATGAACTTGCTGCATGTGTAAAATTCTAATGGTTACAATCCTCTAAACTGGCCTTGGAAGGCAATCAGATATACGAGGTGAAACCATTATGGAACTTGTGGACTTGTGTCTATGCTTGTCAATCTGTCCAGATTGACCTCTCGGTGTGCCCGACAAAGATCGGTGCAAGTCGTTTTCAGAAAATCATGGAGTAAGACCATTTTAGTCTTGTATTCGTCTTGGGAGAATTGTGTTCTAAAAACCTTGAAGATTGCTTGTGAACACGATGCTACTCAAACAATTTTTTCTGGAACTACTAAAAATAGCCTCGTTGGGGGTAATTTTTATGAAAAAATTCTGAGACATGGGTTTAGTTGAGAATAATTCTCTAAACAAACCCAAATCGTCAGAAATTTGAAAAAACATGTTTTTCTATGACATGCAAGAGCCCTTCGGTGGCAGAGGCAGTGATGCACCAGAAAGTGATTTTTCTTGAAAAAATCCAACACATGGGTTTTGTTCATGCTTCAAAGATGAAAAAACCCAATTTGTCTATTTTTCAAAATTATGACTTTTTCTGAAAACCCTTGAAAAAATGGGGGCATTAGGGCTACTTTTTCTAGAAAAATTCAACATGTGGGTTTTGTTGAAAAAGCTATGTTGATCATACCCAGTTGGCTAGATCTGTGATCATCTGTCGTTTTCTCAAACATGCAAGAATTTTAGACAAAAACAAAGGAAGTAGACAGAAGGTGGATTGGAAGTTATCGGCTATCAATCTGGAAGAATTATGCCTTTTGATGCAAACTATGATAAATAGTCCCTCTGTGCAAGTGATCTTCCAAAAAATGAAGAATGGTGAAAACCCCTTTGTCAGATCTTCAAAAATGTTGGAGAAAAAAAATATCTGTTCTTGAGCTCCTCAACCTGCAAAGAAATAATGAATAATGGATGCTTAGATGCTTTGATATGTCAATTTGGAGTTGCAAGCATCAATTGGGCATCCAACTCATGATTGAGCCTGATTTGGAGTTCAAAAAGGTGATTTCCATTGATTGTGGAGTGTTTGACCTCTTTTTGCCTCCAAAATTTGCTAACTCAAGTCAACATTTGCTTTTGACTTTCTTAAACGTCCCTTTTGGATTTTTGATCATTTTTGCAGGCTGAAGTGCCTCCATTTGATCTTCGATCCTGGCTGCTCAGTTGATCTTCAACAGTTGTTGATGGATTCGTTGTTGAGATGGGATCAACTTGACGAGATATGCTTGGGAGAGATTAACTCAAAAAATTTAGTTTGAGCCTCCAGAATGAGGGGCGCCTTTCTTCAAGAGGGGCGCTTTTGGTTGTGCCTTAGTCAATTTTCATTGACTGTTCTTCATTTTGGCCTTTTTAGACCCTTTGTACTTTGATCTGACGTTCCCATTGATGGATGAGTCAGACGACTCTGCTTGACGATGCATCAGGTAACCAACTCGGTCTTGCATTGGATGGTTGACTTCTCAGTTGATGACAGTGAGTTTATGTCCTTCAAACTTAAGGGTACCCTTGGCCAGCAGGGGCACTTTTAGCTTTGTTGACTAATTTTATCTATGTTGAAACTATCTGCTTTGATCTTTGTCATTGGATGATTCAGTTGTCAGATCTTTTTGTTGACAGTCTCGTTGTCTAGATTGATCGTAGCTGAGAAGGTTGTTCTGGAGAGCAGTGATCAATCAGACTGCATTTACTCCTCCAAAAGGAAGGGTGCCTTTCTCCAAGAGGGGAGCTTTTCCTCTGTCCTTAGCCAATTTCTGGCTTGTCCTTTCAGTCTCCAGTTCTGGATTTTTTTGCTTGATCTCAACGTGTGATCATTTGGCGTGTCCTGCGAACCTGTTGTCAGATTGATCACATAGTTGGGAGGGAGTTGAAAAGATGTCATGTATGAAGAAACTGCTTATGAATTCATCTAATGCCTTGAACTGAGGGGCGCCCCTGGTTAGTAGGGGTGCTTTTAGCTTGAAGTTCTTTGATTTGGCATCTTCAATGCTTATAGATTCTCTATTCTTTGTTGACGATTGGCCAATGATCCTTGAATCAAATGATTTGACCTATAGACGCGTTGTCGAGCCAACACAAATGTGAAGGAGATGAATGATCTGAAGATGCAAGGTGGTTATATTTTCCCTCTGAGATCCAAGGGCGCCTTTCTTCAAGAAGGGCACCTTTTTCAATTGTAGACTCTGTTTTGCCTTGGTAACAAAACGTGCACCTTCCAGAGTTAGCCAAATTTTGGCCTTTTCCGTTTTGAGAATATCTTTCGTTGAACGACATCATTTTCATCCTTTTCGACCATAGCTTCTTCATTGGAGTTCTTGAAGCTTAGCCTTCAACGCCTAGTACTGGCCAATCTACCATTAATGGTTGCAGAGCTCCTAACTTTGTTCCTGAAAAATGAGAATAGATCCACTAGAGTAAAACATATCTTTTGATGATTCTGACTTGATCAATGTGATCGTGAAGTCAATTAACCCTATCAAAATCATTTTCAATCATTTCTGGGAAGGTCCTATTTTTTAGGATTTCCCTAAAAATAGGGGCATAAAACCCTAATTTTTAGTTTTTTAGAATTTTAACCATAGGTTCCTTGACAGAAACCCACAAAGACTTCATGTTTGGTTTGACCTAAAACATAATTTTGATGGCATTTTTACATTGTTTAGATCAATTTAAGCAGAATGCCAAAAATTTCATTTTGGGTACAACACACCTATAATTGCAACCCTAAATCATTTATCTCTCATCCTTCATACATCGTGCACATCTAAGGGATCCACAATCAAGATCAATAGGGAAGATCCATAGGCATCTCCTCCTACATTGGTCCTGCATCCATATCTCATGCCTTTTACTTCATATGCTTATGCAACAAATAGATCATTTAGTAAGGTACATGTTATCTAAATCTTGAAGAATCCAAAGTAACTACATCACCCATATCTATAAGAAAATATACTCATTAAAAGGAGATCTCTTGCTTGGTAAACAAATGTAAGAACTTGAGTTGATATTTTCTACCCTCAACCTAAAGGTATTTTGTTTGATTTAGAATAATTATTTAATACGACTTTAATCTCTACCTTATGTTCTAGATCTAGCATTGTGCATTATATTTTCTCCCAAAAAAATTGATCCACAATCCTATAACATAGTTTCACCTTCAAAGCTAGAGATTTATTATCAAGAAGGTAAAATAGGGGTTCATGAATAATTTGAGGAGTGTTTAAAAAGTCCAATTGTCGAGAGTGGGTAAATCCCCCTTCTCTTTGGGTTCGGCTAAACCGAAAAGGGTAAATTACTAGAGTTAACCTTAAGCAATGTTTTTTTACAACCAAATAGCTACATATATGATGAATCACCTATATTAGTACCCAAATGAAATTTTTGAGCCCAAATTTTGTCAATCGACCTAAACTTACCTACTACGATGGACTTTATCAAGCTAATGTACATATGCAAAACATGATTCTCTCAAGATGAGTACTTTTAAGGTTTTCTACACATATTCCTTGGGTATAACAATGAATCGTAAGGTGCATAAAAACCTACCTCTATTCCTAAACTATCGTTTAAATATTCTTCATTTTGAGGGGGATGGTTGAATAATTTCTTCCCAAGATTAGTGTCTATCTAATGGATGACAAATAGAATGTCATTGTAATGTGTAGTACATTCCTCTTGAAAAATAGACCAAGTGAAAACACGTAATTTATTTTTCTCTTTGTCACATAACCAATAATACTAAATGAACTAGTCTAGTTCTAATTATTGTTGTCAAACAGATTGCACCCGTATGCTTGAATAGTGAAATTCAACAATCTGTTGAAACATTGGAACTAATTCTAGGCTGTGGGTATCCTATAAGGAATTAAACCTCCAGATTATAGGTTGATTCCTATGAATTTTTCTGATTAATATTTGGGTAAATTGCTGGGAAAAGGATAAAAAGACTAAGTCTAAAAACTTAAGATGTAAAACTTTAACTGTGGTGATGCACCTAAATGGAAATTTAAGACAACAGATTTATTTCACAAATGATTCTTCATGAGCCTATTTTCACAACTCAGATCAAACAACTCAAGTGCATAAATGATTCACTGAAAGGCTAGACAAATCATTCTTTATGAAGGAAAAATACTTTCACAACTTAAAGAAATGAATATATTATGAGCACAATTCCTGACCTACAACTAAGTATGTTTTTATGTGCACATGCATTCATGAATGTGACAAAAATTTAAAGGTTTTGATATGAAACACAATAAATTTGCATCCAGAACACTCATAAGCCACAACACCCAAATCCAAGAAGGCTAATACTTGACTCACAATGATAAAAAAGGAAAAACTCTGCAAAATATACACTAACATAACCTGTAAACCTTCTATTGTATTAATCTGGAAATAATGTTGAGTTACAAATAATTCGCTTTGCAGAAAGCAAAGGAGAAAAAAAAAACTAGCGAAAAACAGTTAAGTTTTTTCAATATATACAAAATCCTTCAAAAGGCAAGAAAAGTAGAACTAAAAGTCAAACTCAAAGAGAAGATGATAACTCCAAGGAAAATTTCGAGCAAAAGAAAAATATCTCTGAAAAAAGGAGTCAAAACCATGCGAAAATGAGTGCACTCAGGTTCAAACTCGCTGTCAAGTCATAACTTAAACATGGAAAACTCGAACTGAACTGGAAATCCCTGAAAAGGTGGGCCCAAGCATGTGAAAACTACCTCATTTGTATCAATCCGCCCAAATGAAACTAAACTCCATCTTTGCTTTATTTTCATGCTTGCATGATCTAATCTAATTCAACGTTATATTTTCCTAAAAATAGTTGTATTAATTAGATAATTTATAATTTATCATTTAATTAATATAACTTTACATGAACTGTCAAATATAACATTAAATTATATTTAAATAAATCACTCACCCAATATTTTATATTACAAGCATAATATTAAGCTTCAAACAATTTGGTATGCCTTGGTAACTTCATGCTTTGAATAAACTCACGGGCCCCTTCAAAATAGGTCATTGACATTGTAAAGTCAATACCACAGCAAAATAATGAAGTGATCATTATTTTCTAAAAAATACTTTAGTCAAAAATATTTTACAACACACCCATTCGACTTAGAGTTTTGACAAAAGGGCTGTCAGAACCCTAAACTTGACTTCCATTTCACTTTTGAGCATTTTGAGGAAGCTTCAAGAAGAAGCTCTAGTCGCCATGCCATGTTTCCGCCATGAAAAAAAAAACCTAGGGTCGACCTCTATATCACCAACATTCTTGCTCTTTCCTGGCAATCTCTACGCACAGACATGGTAAGTATTTTAAGATCTTTATGGCTCCATACTCTGATTTGAATACAAGAAACTGCCTTCTTAGCTGCGACATGTATGATTTTTCCATGTATTTCTTTATTCTCTACTGTTACTTTTGACAAGCTCCTTACCTCTCTGCATTTTTCCTCACCAATCCGATAGAAGGCAGAATGATTAATAAATGAGTATTTTTGCTTTTTGTAAAACACGTAATCCTTGCATGATCTTGATAAAGGCCGACCTCGGTTTAAGTTGGGCTATGTATCTAGCAAAATCAATGAATTCTTTGCAAGCTGCGGATTTTCTGAGAACTTCAACAAGCTTTTCCTGCAGTTAGTATGCTAACACTGCCTAGTAAATTATTATTCGAGCTCTACATTACCATGTCCACGGCTCTATAAAAACATTTTTGGATATTTTTTGTTGTATGTTAGTTTTTCAATACCTTTCAATCTAAGGCCACCATTATTATGCTTCTCTACAACCTGAGCTTTACTTGGAGGATTTTTTGGGGACTCTAGCCGCCATGTTACTGGTATGATCTCAAATTTTGAGTTTACAAGCTCCTATGATATGATATTTGGCCGCGGCTTCCTCTTTGTAGACTTTAATTTTGAAATTTGAAAATTGGGCGCTATGTATTTTGGGTATCTAAGCCTTTAGACAGAAAAATGAAGAAACTTCGTAGAAGACCCTTTGCTTGTATTTATTTTTCTCAAAAAATAGGCTGCCATGAGTATGAGATCTCCTGTATTCCTTGAGTATTTCTTTCTCCTGTGAAACTTTGCACTCTCGGTTGTCACGAATTTCTGGGTATTTCTTTGTTTCCTGTCGAATTGTTTCCTTCATGAGTAATCATTTTCCTCCATAAGTGAGCAAAAAAAACCCTCCATTCTCTATTGTTTGTAGAAAAAAGAAAAACCCTCTACATGTTCCATGGATGTGACTGTATTTTTCTGTTGAAAATTCCCTGTAGCTACTTGTGAAATTGCTCATTTATATTTCCACTCTAGCATTTCAAAGGTGAAAATTTGTGAAAGCTTTGCTCCTCCCTTGAGTTTTTCCCTTAAAGCTTTCGTAATAATCTTTGTGCTTGGTAGATCAACTGATGATTATGATTACTCTAGCTGAAACTAATGTTTGCATTTTCATTCAATCAACTGCTTTTGATAGACCTGTTGTCATGCTGAGTGTTGATAATACTTTTACATTTTATGCCTAGTTCACTCATGACAATAACAACTAGCTTTCCTTGAAGCTGTCCATTTGACTATGTGACTTTCTCATGTGATGAATTCCATGACACTATATGAAAATAAACAGTATGATCAGTCTGCAGTCTCTCTAAGTTACTGAATACACATTTACTATTGTACTCTAATGTCACAGATGCAAGAGGGAAATATTATTTCCTATGCTTGTCCATCATATTGAAACTTTGAAGCTCCACGAACCTTCAACATATTTCCTTTTTTCATTACTGAATGCTTGTTAAAATTTTGGCATCTTTGTTGTGATAAGGTATGTTGTAATTCAAACTGCGGTTCAAATCATTGTGACTATCATTCCTGATAATTTATGACTATGAGTAAACATGTCCTTCTCATACAGTATGCTTGGCACAGGATTCCATAATGTTATGGTAATCATCAAGCTTCATTTCCTATACATCATGAAGATTGTGTTCAAACATTTATGACAATCCTTCTTTATGTGTTAAGTTTACTTTCAGCGTAAGATGAAAAATGAAAGCAAATTTGATATTGATAGTCACTATTAGCCATGGCTGTTACTTCATCATTGTATGATTCTTGGCTATTACAGCCGATGAGAAACTGTACCTATCATGCATCACTGCTCCTCCTGTAGGCTGTTATATGCATTTGAAATTATGAAAACATCTCAATGCACGAATACTCTGTTTCTCTTCAATTTAAAGAGGCTCTATACTTCATTTAGATGTAATTTGAAAATGCAAAGTAGAGATGAAATAAAATATCGATGAAATCTATGAATTCTCATACTGTTTGATCCTTTCTTGACATGAAGAGAAATGTTATGTTGTATGCTCAAACTATTTCCTGAATCTCTTTTCAAATAAAGTTGCTTATTTGATTATTTCTTTGTTTCAACAACTCTTTTGATGACTGTTTTAACATTAATGAACTCTCATATGTAACCTGAGAGTGTGACTTCCTTGATATGCTGAGCTTAACCCTTGTGGGAGCCCGTTTTACTCCACATATCTGATAAAATGATCACGAACATAATGAACCTGTTCCTGCACAATGAACAAACATGTTAGTAAAATAAAAGAAGTTGAAAGTTGTCTCTTGAGTTTTATTCCTTTGAATTTTTTTAATCATCTGATGGATGCCTGATTGATTGTATTCTATGTTTTTGTTGGTAGCGTAGGAATATGATAGGATCTGATTCACATTTCTTTAACCACACTTTCTTCATACTTGCAGGTACGCAGAGCTGGAGCTGAAAGTTGGAGCTAGAGCTAGCGTCACAACTGAAAACCTCAACTTGTCAAGATTTGTCATTCGAGACAATAATGAATCACTTTCTACCCTACGCTTTCTCTATTTTCAATTGTATAGTTTTCTTTCGCTCATGCACCCCTTATTTGATTGTAAAAAATCTACATGGGTTACTCCCATGGCTTGTGTGGGATTCTGGTTTATACATTATGAATAGAACAACAAACATTATGAAAAATTATGATATCATTGTGGAATGTTTTTTGCATAACATTACTGAAATTTACACTATAATAAAACCATGCACAATATGAGTACTTTAGCAGAAATTTTTAAGCAACTTGTGTACCTTGGCTCGAATTTACAATTCAACTCTACCTGTTTGAGCTGGTAGTGAAAAATAGGTAACAAATTGGTGACTTGTGCGGAGTGTTTGCTTGCTAAACACCATAGACCAGTTATGTAGCTTACCCGTTGGGCATGGATTTCGTTTTTGCTCTTAACCTCCTCTGAAAAACTCTATAACTCAGCTTCACACAAACAAACTGAAAGAAACTACTGCAATTTTGTTTATGACAGAATCTGAAACCCCAGTGCAGTGATTGCACTTTATTGAAAATGAAACAAAATTGAATGAAACTAATGTGCAATGAGCACTTATTAAAAATATACTGAGCTAAAAACTTAAACTACTATGTACAACAACAACCAAAACTTGCTTAATAGCACTGCTTGAGATGGATCCCGTTAATGGGGATTGGCAACACTTCTTCATCCAACCTTGAAAGCTAGAAAGCTTTATGCTCTTTCTTTGTTGTTATAATGTATGGGCCATCCCACATGGCATCAAACTTAGAATATTTGTCAGGTCTTCTCTTCAACTCATCCCATTTGAAAAATAATTCACCTTCGTTAAAGACAATTGTGATTGCTTTCCTGTCGAATGTCTTTTTATCTGAGAATGATGAACCTAAAGCTTTCTGAAAGCTTCTTTCCTAGTTTCATCCAACTCTATTAACTCAGCAAGCCTAACTTGCATTGGCTGCTCCTCAAGTAACTCCAGTTCCTTTATGTAGCTCAGAGTTGGGAATTCTATTGGAATAGGCAGCTTGGCCTCTTTACCATAAACCAAAACATAAGGTGAAAAACCTGTTGATCATTTTGGTGTAACTCTATCAGCCCAAAGGGCTAATTTAAGCTTGTCATGCCATGACCTCTGATTATCTTCAATTATCTTTTTAATGATCTTAATCAAATTCTTGTTTGTCGATTCCGCTTATCCATTACCCTTGGGGTAATAATTGGACGAAGTGTTCAAATAAATGTTATTCTTTACTGACCAATTTGAAACTTTTAAGCCAACAAAGGCTAAAGCATTATCTAAAATAATGGACTCAGGTGTACCAAACCTAGAAACTATGTCTTGATAAAAATTTATTACTGATGTTTCATTTGCATCTTTTAGAGAAACTGCTTCTATCCATTTTGTGAAGTAATCTGTTGCTATCAAGATCCACTTGTGCCCCACACTTGATGGTGGGTTAATAGGACTGATGAATTCAAGTCCCCACTTTCCAAATGGCTGCTCAACCTGAATTGGATTTCGGGGCAGAGCTGCTAACTTTTGTTTGCCTGCAAATAGTGAACATTTAGTATATTTTCTGACATAAGCATAAGCATCCTTGAAAAGGTCCAGCCAATAATACCCTGCTTTCATGATTTTTAAAGATGTAGTACGTGGTGCAAAGTGACCTCCAGCAGGTCCATCATGGAATTCCTCTAATATTCTTTCAATTCTGATCAGGGCTTATGCATCTGAGAAATACTCCATTGAAGTCTTTTTTATATAAAAAATCATTTATTATTGCGTAAGGAATTGCCTGCAATCTATAATACCTTCATTTAGATTTGTCCATACCTTATGGGAAATCTCCAGTATCCAAGTAATGGATCATTTGATGAATCCAATCAACTGGAACAGTTGAAACAACAAGTTCCTCTTCGTTATTCAAAATTGTTATAACTTCTTTGTTGTTGTTCTATTCATTTTCTGCAAGTTTTTCACATAGTCCTTTACCTCGGACAAGCTTGGTAACCTTTATGTTGATATCGTATTCCATGACTTTGGTTATCCAGCCTGCGTGCTTATCATTTATGTCCTTGTTTAACAAAAATTCATCGACTGTTGGATGAGCTACCAGCAAATGTATTTTGTTGTTAGACAACATATGTCTAAATTTTTTGAGACTCCTTACTACAGCAAGCACTTGCTTTTCAACAAATGAATATCTTGTTTCATAATCATGCAAAATTTGACTAAAAAATGCAACGGGTTGTTCAAGTCCTTGATCATTTTGCTGACAAAGCATAGCAAAAATTGTATCAACACTACCAAACGCATATAATATGAAATCTTTATCAAATTTGGATTTATTAGTGTCAAGGCTACTGCAAGTGCCTCCTTAATCTGCTCAAAATTGTTCTTACCCTCTTTTGTCTAGTTAAACTGCATGTTTTTCTTTAGCATGGTTGTGAGAGGTTGCAACAACGCTGCAATGTTAGGAATAAATCTCTTAACAAAGTTTATTCTTCCTAAAAAGCTTTGCAAACCTTTTTTGTGAGCAAGAAGTGGTAAAGTCAAAATGGCTGCAATGCGTTCTGGGTCAATATAAATATCATATTTTGAAACAATGTAACCCATAAGCTTACCTTCGTGAACAACAAAAATGCTCTTCTTTGGATTCAAAGAAATTCCATATTCTTTGCATCTCTTGAATATCTGTCTAAGATGACCAAAATGTTCATTTTCATTTCGTGAGAAAACAGTGATATCATCTAAGTAAACAAGAACAAATTTATTTATCAAACCTTGGAGAGCCATATCCATTGCTCTCTGAAAGGTTGCTCCCGTGTTTGACAATCCAAACGACATCTTTCTGTAAGCCATAGTACCCCACTTGGTGGTAAAAGTTGTCTTGTACTGGTCTTCCTCCTTAACCAATATCTGGTTATAACCTGAATATCTGTCAAGCAATGAGAACCTTGTTGATCCTGAAACAACCTATAGTATCTACTCCATTGAAGGCAACAAATAGTGATCCTTAAGTGAAGCTCTATTTAGATCACGAAAATCAACCCACAATCTTATCTCTCTGTTCTTCTTTCTAACAAGCACCAGATTAGATACCCAAGAAGTGTGCTTGATTGGAAATATAATACTCCCTTCAATCAATTTGTTTGATTCTGTTTTCATCAAGTGTTCTAGTTTTGAATTCAGGGGTCTTTGCTTCTTTCTGATTGGTTTTGCATTGGGGTCTAGCTCAATTGTATATTGAGCTAACTCGGGGTTAAAACCATTCAAATCTCCATATTCCCAAGCGAAGATGTCGCTGAGTTCTTGACAAAGTGAGATAAAATTTTGTTGCTCCTCCTTCGTACAGACTTTTCCAAGCTTGAGAAGCTTGTCTTTAAATATTTCTATCGGTTGATAATGTTCCTGTTTCATTGTGATGCCGGATTTTTCTTTTCTAACCTGGTCATCAATGTTGAAAATGGACTCAAGATTCACCAAACCTTTTGGCAGTTTATTAGACTTCAATTGCATGATTTCATCACCATATTGCTGATCAAACTTGCGTTGGTTTCCAGCAGAAAACTCTGCCTCCTCCATCAGAAAATGGCATATATGTTCATCACTGTCAAAAATCTGCCAGCTTACATTATTATCAGGTATTGAAGGTTTAACAACTACCTTCACATATTGTTGCACTTGCACATTATGAACTTCAACTGGGATGCCAAATTGTGATCCCATGGCATCAAGTTTATCAACGTGCTTATTCTAATTTTTGGGTATTGATTGCAGATTAAATGCATCAAACTCTTCAATTAAGTCCCAAACACGATGCTTATACAGTTTCAACAAATCATTCTTTGTTAAATTTAGATTTCTTACCCGAATTGCTATTAATTTAGAATCACCAAACACCTGTAAACACTTAATCTTTCTTTTTCTGGCCCACTCTAAACTTTGTATCAACGCTTCATACTCAACAATATTATTTGAACAATTGAAAGCAAATCTAAAAGCTGAATAATACCTATCATTTTTAGGTGATATGAGCACTGCTCCTCCACCAGCACCAATTTTAATTTTGGACCCATCAAAGTACAACTTCCAAAGTTGATCAATTTGTTGTTCTAACTCTTTTTCCTCCTTGACTAGATTTGGAATGGTCATATCGGGCTCTTGAATCAAATAAACGCCCAAACCTACTTCGTCCATGAGACTGAACAGGTCAATCTCATGATTCTTGGCTGCCCACTCATCTAAATTTATATCTAGTATGCCTTCTATAGGTCCAGTGGGGTCGAGGGTCATGGATTGATCCTCCTAATCATGGAAAGATAGGTTTGTGTTTATAGGATTTGGCACATAGGGCTCAATATGGTCTTTGGCCAATGGTTCTGACTTAATGGTAACTCTGGTATCGTATCTGGTTCTGAAAAACATATGTGACCAGTCTGATGATAGATAACCACCTAACTTTGCAGTGAAATCTCTAGATAGACAAACAACAAAGTAAGGTGGGAGATCAATAACGTAAATGTCCTGTGGTATTTGAAAATTTGGACAGGCATGCAATGTAAGGGGCAGATTTTTGATAACTCCTACAGACTTAATGGTTGTACCGTTTAACTGAACTACCCCTTTTGACAATGGCTCATATTCAAGACCTAACTTTTCTACTAGCTGCTTAGGCATGATCGATTTGCTAGCTCATGAATCTATCATGCAATTATGCACTATGCTATCACCTATAATTAGACTAACATAAAAGGTGGTGGTTTTACCTCTTGAGTTGACTGCCCCATTTTGTTGTTTGAACTGTTCGTAAGAACCCTTGGCTGTTCTTTGGTTGTTTCGTTAGAGATGGAAATTTTGGCCAAAGCTTCTTGCAGACCTTCTTTTTGCCCAGGTAAGTGTAATGCATCCAACATGGTGATGCTAACCATTGCTTTCTTCATATGATCAACAATGTTAAAAGCGGGAGAGCTAACCTTATGCTGGGCTTTAGGAACAACAGTTTCCTTTTGCACTGGATCTAGTTGAGTTCTTTGTTGCTCTTTAACTAGTTCAACTTGTTTTTATTGTTCTTTAGCAGTCTCAGGTTGCTTCCTTGGTAAAATTTGAACGTTTTGTGAGGAGGGAAGTTGTGACTGCTCATTATCAATGGCTGAAACTTGATTTTTTTGTTGAACAACTTGTTGTTTGACCTTATCAGCTTGTTGTTTGTCACTTTTTGGCTGTTGTTTGTCAGAAACAACTTGTTGTCTCAAATCTGTTGCTCTTTTCTTGGATCTTGTGTTCGCTACAATAGATGCATCTGACTATTTTTTACCTTCTAACTGATTTACTCCACAAAATTCATTGCCTTGTCAATTCATCATGGTAACATCCATATCATTCTGCTACGTTTGATCACTCTGATCATTACCATCCTTCACTGTATTTTTAAATACAACATATTTGCTTTGTACCATCAAAGAATGATTAATAATGCCATTCATGCAAGTAGCCTGATTGTGAGGTTGATTACATGGGTAACACCATACGTAATCATGTGCTAAATTATTCTGAACTGGAATGAGTTATTTTGATGAGTTATCAGCTTGCTGGTTTTGGTTATATGATGGCCTAGGATTTAAATTCCTATGCTATCCTTGATTGTTAGCCTGATAGGGAGGTCTGTTAGGCTGAAAAGGTGCTTCGTAAGGCCTGTAATTCTGGTTTTGTTGCCTCTTGATATTGACTAAGTCATTGCTAACTTTCTGCAATAACTTTTCCATCTCTTGCTAATTACCTTTCAGCTCTTGGTATCTCAGATTACGCTGGAAAAGCACTATTTTGGACAATTGGCTAATAGCCTAAGGCTGGTTCGATGGGAATTGAGGCAATTGGTGGCAAATTAATAGGCATCATGGGATGGATATCTTGAAATATGGGCATAGGCGGCCTAGGTACAATTTTACCAGCCTGTATAAGGTTGTTTTCTACTCTAATAGCAATATCATAGGCTACTGGCAATGTTAAACCCCCCATTGACTGGATCATTAAAGCTATGTCACTATTTAATGACCTAAGGTAATACAAAAAAGCATGATCAGGAGTAGGTCTTACCATTACTAGAATCCTATTCCAAGTTCGTTGAAACCTGAAGTTGAAATCCATCATCAATTGTTCTTGTGGTGCTCTCTTGATAGTCATCATTTGCTCGACTAGAGATAGATGGTCAGATTTTAATGAGAATTGCTTGCTTAGCTTGTCTCCAAGATCATCCCATGTGGCGATTGTATTAACTGGTAAGCCGTGAAACCATTGAAGCACTTTTCCTTTGAAAGATGCTACTAGCAGCCTCAAAGCAATGTTCTCTCGCATAACATGGTGAACTCCACACAACGAAGCCATATCTCTAATATGCTCTATTGGTGTTGTTTGATCTTCGCTAGTGAAAAAGGGAAAACTCTTTAGTGCTGCAACAGGAATATCATGTTGTGCTAGATTCAATGGGCTCCCCCCATTGAATGGTACAAACGCATGCGATCTGGCCATCAGAGCTGCTAGTGTTCTGAAAATTGCAGCTTACAAAATAGGTACAGGTGAGGTAGATTTTTGGTAGCTTGGTCAAGCTAATGTGAGCTTTGTTAACTTGTTGATAATCTGCCTCTCCTCGATGTGTAAAAAAATGGCTCTTTTCTGAAGGTTGGAGAAACTGACGGGTTTCTTAAAGGTCTTCTAGAAATTCTTCTTGCTATCCTTCCTCTTCTTTTTGGTGAAGACAGCTACAGATATTCGAACGAAGAAGAGCTTCTTCTCGTTTGGATATTTCTCATAAGCTTGCTACTGATCTGCTTTAAAATTTGAAAACAAAGTTGTTAGGTACTTGATGTGGCTCTTCTGAAAAGCTGGTAACCTGTTGTACATACCAAAACAACAGCTTGAATAATTAAAATCTGACTTCTAATAAGGCGATTGTGGGTTCGAGTCCCACCGGGTGTGCCAAAAACTGTTGTCAAACAGATTGCACCCATATGCTTGAATATTGAAATTCAACAATCTGTTGAAACATTGGAACTAATTCTAGGCTGTGGGTATCCTATAAGGAATTAGACCTCTAGATTCTGGGTTGGTTCCTATGAATTTTTCTGATTAATATTTGGGTAAATTGCTGGGAAAAGGATAAAAAGACAGTCTAAAAACTTAAGCTATAAAAATTTAACTGTGGTGATGCACCTAAATGGAAATTTAAGACAACAAATTTATTTCACAAATGATTCTTCATGAGCCTATTTTCACAACTCAAATCGAACAACTCAAGTGCATAAATGATTCATAGAAAGGCTAGACAAATCATTCTTTATGAAGAAAAAATACTTTCACAACTTAAAGAAATGAATATATTATGAGCACAATTCTTGACCTGCAACTAAGTATGTTTTTCTTTGCACATGCATTCATGAATGTGACATAAATTTAAAGGTTTCGATATGAAACACAATAAATTTGCATCCAGAACACTCATAAGACACAACACCCGAATCCAAGAAGGCTAATACTTGACTCACAATGATAACAAAAGGAAAATCTCTGCAAAATATACACTAACATAACTTGTAAACTTGATACTATATCAATCTAGAAATAATGTTGAGTTACAAATAATTCGCTTTGCAGAAAGCAAAGGAGAAAAACAAGAACTAGCGAAAAAACAGTTAAGTTTTTTCAATATATACAAAAGCCTTCAAAAGGCAAGCAAAATAGAATTGAAAGTCAAACTCAAAGAGAAGATGATAACTCCAAGGTAAATTCCGAGCAGAAGCAAAATATCTCTGAAAAAAGGAGTCAAAACCATGCAAAAATGAGTGCACTTAGGTTCAAACTCACTGTCAAGTCATAACTGAAGCATGAAAAACTCGAATTGAACTGGAAATCCCTGAAAAGGTGGGCCCAAGCATGTGAAAACCACCTCGTTTTTATCAATCTGCCCAAGTGAAACTGAACTCCATCATCGCTTTATTTTCATGCTTGCATGATTTAATCTAATTCAACATTATATTTGCCTAAAAATAGTTGTATTAATTAAATGATTTATAATTTATCATTTAATTAATACAAATTTACATGAATTGTCAAATATAACATTAAATTATATTTAAATAAATCACTCACCCAATATTTTATATTACAAGCATAATATTAAGCTTCAAACAATTTTGTATGCCTTGGTAACTTCATGCTTTGAATAAACTCATAGGCCCCTTTAAAATAGGTCATTGACATTGTAAAGTCAATACCACAGCAAAATGATGAAGTGGTCATTATTTTCTAAAAATACTTTAGTCAAAAATATTTTACAACACACCCATTCGACTTAGAGTTTTGACAAAAGGCCTGTCGGAACCCTAAACTTGACTTCCATTTCACTTTTGAGCATTTTGAGGAAGCTTCAAGAAGAAGCTCTAGCCACCATGCCATGTTGCCGTCATGAAAAAAAAAACCTAGGGTTGACCTTTGTATCACCAACATTCTTGCTCTTTCTTGGCAATCTCTACGCATAGACCTGGTAAATATTTTAAGATCTTTATGGCTCCATACTCTGATTTGAATGCAGGAAACTGCCTTCTTAGCTACGACATGTATGATTTTTCCATGTATTTCTTTATTCTCTACTGTTACTTTTGACAAGCTCCTTACCTCTCTGCATTTTTCCTCACCAGTCTAATAGAAGGAAAAATGATTAATATATGAGTATTTTTTCTTTTTGTAAAACACGTAATCCTTGCATGATCTTGATAAAGGCCGACCACGGTTTAAGTTGGGCTATGTATCTAGGAAAATCAATGAATTCTCTGCAAACTGTGGCTTTTTTGAGAACTTCAACGAGCTTTTCCTACAATTAGTATGCTAGCACTACCTGGTAAATTATTATTCGAGCTCTGCATTACCATGTCCATGGCTCTATGAGAACATTTCTGGGTATTTTATGTTGTATGTTAGTTTGTCAATACCTTTCAATCTAAGGCCGCCATTATTATGCTTCTCTACAACTCAAGCTTTACTTGGAGGATTTGTTGGGGACTCTGGCCGCCATATTGCTGATATGATCTCAAATTTTGAGTTTACAAGCTCCTGTGATATGATATTTGGCTACGACTTCCTCTTTATAGACTTTATTTTGAAATTTGAAAATTGGGCGCTATGTATTTTGGGTATCTAAGTCTTTAGACAGAAAAACGAAGAAACTTTGTAGAAGACCCTTTGCTTGTATTTGTTTTTCTCAAAAAACAGGTCGCCATGAGTATGAGATCTCCTGTATTCCTTGACTATTTCTTTCTCCTGTAAAACTTTCCACTCTCGGCTATCACGAATTTTTGGGTATTTCTTTGCTTCCTATCGAATTGTTTCCTTCATGAGTAATCATTTTCCTCCATAAGCGAGCAAAAAAAACCCTCCATTGTCTATTGTTTGTAGAAAAAATAAAAACCCTCTGCATGTTCCATGGATGTGATTGTATTTTTCTGTTGAAAATTCCTTGTAGCTACTTGTGAAATTGCTCATTTATATTTCCACTCTAGCATTTCAAAGGTGAAAAATTGTGAAAGCTCTGCTCCTCCCTTGAGTTGTTCCCTTACAGCTTTCGTAATAATCTTTGTGCCATGTAGATCAACTGATGATTATGATTACTCTAGCTGAAACTGATGTTTGCATTTTCGTTCAATCAACTGCTTTTGTTAGACCTATTGTCATGTTGAGTGTTGATGATACTTTTACATTTTATGCCTAGTTCACTCATGACAATAACAACTAGCTTTCCTTGAAGCTGTCCATTTGACTATGTGACTTTCTCATGTGATGAATTCCATGACACTGTATGAAAATAAACAGTATGATCGATCTGCAGTCTCTCTAATTTACTGAATACACATTTATTGTTCTACTCTAATGTCACAGATGCAAGAGGGAAATATTGTTTCCTATGATTGTCCATCATATTGAAACTTTGAAGCTCCACGAACCTTCAGCATATTTCCTTTTTTCATTACTAAATGCTTGTTAAAATTCTAGCATCTTTGTTGTTGTAAGGTATGTTGTAATTCAAACTGCGGTTCAAATCATTGTGACTATCATTCCTGATAACTTATGACTATGAGTAAACATGTCCTTCTCATACAGTATGCTTGGCATAGGATTCCATAATGTTATGGTAATCATCAAGCTTCATTTCCTATACACCGTGAAGATTATGTTCAAAAATTTATGACAGTCCTTCTTTGTGTGTTAAGTTTACTTTCAGCTTAAGATGAAAAATGAAAGCAAATCTGATATTGATAGTCACTATTAGCTATGGATGTTACCTCATCATTGTATGATTCTTGGCTATTACAACCAATGAGCAACTATACCTATCATGCATCATTTCTCCTCCTGTAGGCTGTTATATGATTTTGAAATTATGAAAACATCTCAATGCATGAATACTCTGTTTCTCTTCAATTTAAAGAGGCTTTATACTTCATTTAGATGTAATTTGAAAATGCAAAGTAGAGCTGAAAAAAATATAGATGGAATCTATGAATTCTCATACTGTTTGATCCTTTCTTGACATGAAGAGCAAAGTTATCCTGTATGCTTAAACTGTTTCCTGAATCTCTTTTCAAATAAAGCTGCTTATTTGATTATTTCTTTGTTTCAGCAGCTCTTTTGATGATGGTTTTAACATTAATGAACTCTCATATGTAACCTGAGAGTGACTTCCTTGATATGTCGAGCTCAACCCTTGTGGGAACCCATTTTACTCCACATATCTGATAAAATGATCACGAACATAATGAACCTATTCTTGCACAATGAACAAACATGTTAGTAAAATAAAAGAAGCTGAAATATTTCTCTTGATTTTTATGCCTTTGAATTTTTTTTAATCATCTGATGTATGCCTGATCGATTGTATTCTATATTTCTATTGGTAGCATAGGCATATGATAGGATCTGATTCACATTGCTCTAACCACACTTTCATCATACTTGCAGGTACGCGGAGCTGGAGTTGGAGCTGGCGTCATAACCGAAAACCTCAACTTGTCAATGATTCATCATTCCAAGCAATGACGAATCACTTTCTACCCTATGCTTTCTCTATTTTCAATTGTATAGTTTTCTTTTGCTCATGCACCCCTTATTTGATTGTAAAAAATCAACATGAATTACTCCCACGGCTTGTGTGGGATTCTGGTTTATACATTATGAATAGAACAACAAACACTATGCAAACTTATGATATCATTTTGGGATTTTTTTGCATAAAATTACTGAAATTTACACTATAATAAAACCATGCACAATATGAGAACTTTAGCAGAAATTTTTAAGCAACTTGTGTACCTTGGCTCGAATTTACAATTCATCTCTACCTGTTTGAGCTGGTAGTGAAAAATAGGTAACAATTATAAGGAAGCTATTGACACCTTTTGTTAACAAGGAACAATATGAATGTCAAAAAATTGTTCCATTTAGTAGAGTTGAGTGGTAGGACCTTTTCTATCATAATATTGCATATCCAACTTTGGTGTGAAGTACCTAACTATAGAATGATTCAATCCATCTTCATATCTAATTCAAACCCAAAGGCACTCTTCCCCTTAGGAGACTCTTCTTCCTCCTAATCCCAGTTGTACCACTCCCTATGTTTGGAAGCTCTAGGACATTCGCCATGAAAAAAATTCTCCATCATCTTCTTGATATAACTTATCTTAGTCAAGCCTTGCATTTTCTCTACCATAATTAACAAGATTTAATCCTTTTCATATTTTTGTTCCTTTTTAATTTATTTGTTTGTAGATTCATTATCTTTAAGAACAATCTCAATTTCTACATCCTTATCACCTAGATATTTCCTAGTGTGAAAAATTCCTTGTCCCTTATTGTGAGACTTGACATGGAGAAAAATAACAATTTAATAAAAAATCACACAATACAAGTCCAACTAATCTAAAAAAATTATTGTCTTACCAAGGCCTATATGTCACTTCCCAAAATAAATCTTCACTAATTTTTTTGATTTGTAACCTTGAGAATGGATATGATGGAAACCTTTATTTTATAATGAATTCCTCATATCTACTCCAATTTTTTTTTTTTAAATCAATAATATAGGTGTATCAATGTGCCCTTGTTCAACCCTTCAATTTTTTATAAATAATTCATTTAATTACTACCCAATGAGTAATATTTGTGGATACCCTAATTTGATAATAACTCCATTTATTTTTCTCTAATTTGCCTTGAATCAATAATGAATCAAAGATAGTATATCCTTGAGTAATCATCCAAATATAAAGGAAAAATTCCTTAAAATGAGAGAGATATGTGCTTCCTAATATGACCTCTAAAATCAAAAGAAAATCACCTAATTTCTCCCTTCCTGATGCCAAGATTAGGCTCTAATACCACTTTTAATGAAAAATTATGCTAAAAATACTTGATATTCATAAGCCACCCTAAGGGGGAAGCATCCAAAATTCTCTAATAAAGAATTCAATTCATAATATGATCAAATAACACTCACTACCTCATATATATCCTACTTATACCTTCAATATCACCAAAGCTAACTTGGATATTAAATTATAACACCTAAGCCAACCTAATTAACTAAATACGAATATAACCAAAATTATATGACTTAATTAAGATTTAAGGTAGCCACAAACTAACTATTCATAACCTTATACACACTATAAGATTAAGGGTGTAACAACTCCAATATTTATTAATGTGTTTATTTTCAACCAATGGTACAATATAAAATACCTATAAGCCTAATTCCCTCAAAATGGTACACACGTTGATTATGAAGAAAATTAATGGTTTTTCTTCTTTATAAAATTAGCTCACACCTTTTACCTTTGGCAAAACAAGGACCCACTTAGTTCATTGAATGCTATATTATAATGAATTATATTGCTGGAAAAAAATTGTGTTAGAATGACCATAGCTTGAAGGAGTACCATTGTGACACATATCCAATAGTACAAGTGCTTTTACCTTTCATTTTACTCACCACAAAAAATATGAACTATACTAGGACCCCTACCAAGCTAACTCATCATACCCATACCAATAGTGCAGTGGCTTTGAATTATAATGCACTAACAACTTCAAAAAATTATCTCAATGGTTATATATTTTCTTTTTGTAATCAATGACTTCACTTTATTATGAACTTTCTCATAACTTCATTGTCATTAGACTCATTTAAGCTAATGTGTCAACTTATAACCAATGGTGCAACAAGGAATACTTTTCAAACTAGTAACTTATTTGTATTACATTGGTTGTTGATCTATGAAGCAATCAATGGTGTAGACTTGCATTGATGTCATGAAAAACTAAACTTGCAATTCTACTATAAAATTCTATAGCTTGTCAAAATTTGGAAAATGAAGGCTATTTGTTATTGAATTCCCAAAGTAAAAGTAATCAAAATTTTGAAAATGACAATGATAAAGAATAATCTATCAATAGCACCCTAGAAGGGCGAGTGGAGACAAAATATCTATAGATGAACATGCAAATCCATAATGGTGGTGACGATTCTAAGATATAACACACATTAACACACAAGGTACCTTAGCACTCATGACCAACTCAACCCATCACTTGCCACTTTTAATTATTTCCACAAGCCTATATCATGAATAGGAAATATATATCTGATGTGATTATAGCTAGAGATGACAGATTTTGAGCTTCATTTATTCCCCCCAGCAACACTCAAAACAAACTACGGACTAACTATGCAAAATAGCACTTAGAGGAAACATAGATACACCTAATCTACATACAAAAGCACTTATTAAACATCTAGAAACTACTGAAATATGTACAGATTAGACCCTACCTCAAAAGCAATGCTTGAGGTGAATCCCATTCACTGGGATTGGTTGGACTTCACCGTCCAAATTTGATAGTTGGAAGGCATTGTGCTATTTCTTCTTAGTAAAAATGAAGGGTCCACCCCAGAATGAATCAAATTTGGAGTTCTTTCCAGGCCTGCTCTTCAGTTCATCCCACTTTAGCACAATGTCACCTTCCTGGAACACTCTTGGAGATGCCCCTTTATCGAATTTTCTTTTCATTTGAGCCTGATGATGCTCAATATTTTTCATTGCTTCAGCTCTGACTTCTTCAAGTTCGATCAGCTGAGCTAACCTTGTTGTCATTGGCTCCTCCTCAATCATATCTAGCTGATTTAATAGGTCAAGAACTGGGAGCTCAAGTGAAATAGGTAGCCTTGCCTCTTTTCCATACACTAACATGTAAGGAGAAATTCCTGTAGACCTTTTTGATGTAATCCTATCAGCCCACAAGGCTGATTTCAACTTGGTGTGCCAGGCTCTTTGATTACCTTCCATAGTCTTCTTAATGATCCTTAGGAGGTTCTTGTTAGTTGATTCAGCCTATCCATTCCCTTGAGGATAGTAATTGGAAGATTTCAAATAAACGCCATTCTTGACCGCCCAATCAGACACTCTAGCTCCTATGAATGCAAGCGCATTATCTAAAACAATAGACTTTGGAACACCAAATCTGGTAACCAACTCTTCATAGAAATTCAGAACAGCAGATTCGTTTGCCTCTTTGAGTGCCACGGCTTCAGTCCATTTAGAAAAATAATCAATGGCTATGAGCACCCACTTATGGCCTGCACTTGATGGTGGGTTTATTACCCCAATAAAATATAAGCCCCATTTCATAAAGGGTTGTTCAACTTGAACTGGCTGCAATGGAAGAGCTGCCAGCTTCTCTTTTCCTGCAAAGATAGCACATTCTTTGCATTTCCTTACCCATGCATGGGCATCCTTAAATAAGGTAGGCCAGTAATAGCCTCCTTTCATGATTTTAAGAGTTGTAGATCTTGGAGAAAAGTGTCCACCAGCTAACCCTTGATGAAATTCATGCAGTACTCTATCAATCTGGTCAACTTCAATGCACCTTAACAGGACACCATGAAAATCTATTCTAAACAGTAAACCATTTAAAAGAACATAAGGTATGGACTACAGTCGATAGTACCTTCTTCTTGACTTAGTTAGATCAGGAGGGCACTCTCCAGTCAATAAAAAATGTGTCATCTCCGCAATCCAACTTGTGGGAGTAGGGACAACAGCTTGTTCTCCATCTTGGAGTGTTAAAACAACACTTTCGTCCTCTATTGTATTGTTGCTGCTGTCTTCTATGAGCTGTTCGCAGAGGCCTCTTCCTCTTATCAGCTTAGTAACCTTTATCTGAAGGTCATATTCCATCACTTTGGTTACCCAACTAGCTCTTCTATCGCTCAAATCTTTATTTAGTAAAAACTCTTTTACACTAGGATGAGCGACCATTAGAATAATCTTGTTGCTAGAAAGCTTGTGTCTGAATTTCTTCAAACTTCTTATGACAGCAAGAACATACTTTTCCACAAATGTATATTTCAGCTCATAATCTTTGAGTCCTTGACTGAAGAACACCACAAGCTGTTCAAATCCCTCATCATTTCATTGTATAAGCATAGTTGAAAGTGAATCAATATTTCCATAAGCATACAAAATGAAGTCCTTAGAAAAATCAAGGTTCAAAAGTGTAGGCACAGTTGCTAATTCTTCCTTTATCAGCTCAAAACTCCTTTTCCCATCTTTGGTCCAGCTGAAAGGTACATTCTTTCTCAGCATATGAGTTAGTTGACTCAACAAATTAGCAATGTCATGGATGAATCTCCTAACAAAATTAATCCTACCAATAAAACTCTGCAATCCTTTCTTATGTGCTGGTAAAGGAAGAGCTAAGATGGCACTCACTCTTTCAGGATCAATTGTAATACCTTGCTTTGACACCACATAACCGAGCAATTTGCCTTCATGGACAGCAAATACACACTTTTTGGGGTTGAGTGATATCCCAAATTCCCTGCATTTCTCAAAAATTTGTCTTAGATGTTTCAGATGATCCTTAGCCTCTTTAGAAAAAACAGTGATATCGTCAAGATATACTAAGACAATTTTGTACATTAAAGTTTGAAAAGCCATATCCATGGCTTTCTGAAATGTTGCCCCAGCATTGGACAAACCGAAGGGCATCTTCTTATAGGCCATAGTCCCCCATTTTGTGGTAAAGGTCGTCTTGAATTGGTCTTCCTCTTTAACTAAAATCTGATTGTAACCAGAATAGCCATCTAATAAGGAAAACCTTTCAGAACCTGAAACTACTTGAAGTATCTGCTCCATAGAGGGAAAAGGATGACGGTCTTTTAGAGAGGCCCTATTCAAGTCACGAAAATCTACACAGAGTCTTATCTCTCCATTTTTCTTCCTTACTGGTACTAAGTTTGAAACCTAGGAGGTATGCTTAATGGGAAAGATAATACTGCTCTCAATCAGCTTATCCAATTCTTTTTTCATAAGAGGCTCTAATTTGGGATTCAAGGGCCTTTGTTTCTGCCTAACAGGTTTGACATTGGGCTCTAGTTCTATTGTATGTTGGGCAAGCCGGGGATTGAATCCCTTCAAATCAGTATACTGCCAGGCAAAGACATCATTAAACACTTGACAAATTTGAATAAAAACATGCTTCTCTTCAGCTGTACATACCTTGCCTAATTTAAGCAACTTTCCTTTGAAGACTTCGACCTCCTCATAGTGATCTTGTTGAACTTGTATGCTGCCCTTGGGCTTTCTAGCTTCATCATCTGTATTGAAAACAGATTCTAGAGTGACCAAGCCTTTTGGTAACTTGTTATTTTTAAACTGAATAATCTGGTTACTGTACTAGTGTTGTAGCTTTTCCTGATTGACATGTGAGAACTCAGCTTCCTCTCTCAAAAAGCTTACAATCTGCTGGTCACTTTCAAAAACTTGCCAATGAATGTTATTTCAGGCACAACAGGTCTAACAACAATTTTAATATGCTGATTAGCTTTATCATTACAAATTTCCTTTGCAATGTCAAATTCAACTCCTACAGCAGCTAGTCTATCAGCATGTTTATTCTGAGCTCTAGGTATGGAAATTAGATTAAAAGCATCAAATCCCTCTAAGAGGTCCCATACTCTATTCCGATAAGACCTGAGTGTATCATTTTTTACAACGTTCAGCTTCCTTACCTGATTAACAACCAATTCACTGTCCCCATGAACTTTTAGGCAGCTGATACCTCTCTATCTTGCCCATTCTAAGCCTTGGATTAAAGCTTCATATTCAGCAGAATTATTAGTACAGCTGAAACCAAATATGAAAGCTAGATAATATTTCTCACCTACTGGTGAAACTAGCATACAACCTCCACCAACGCCAACTTTATTCCTTGATCCATCAAAATATAGCTGCCACACATCATTTTCATGTTGTTCACCTTGCTGCTCTTTATCTTTTTCAATATTAGGCATAAAAGAATTAGTCTCATGCATCATGTAAACACCTATGTCAACCTCTTCCAGCTGCTTGCCTGAACCAACCTCATGACTTTGGGATGCCCAGTCTTTAGGAAGAATATCTGAGACTACTTCTGCTTGAACTTCACCTTCTTGTTCAGCAAGCTACTCTTCTAGTACACTTGTAAACAAATTGGCATTGATAGGAGGTGGATTGTAAGGCTCAATATGATCCTTTGCTATGGGCTCTAATCTTATAGTGACTTTAGTGCCATATCTGGTTCGGAAAATCATATGAGACCAATCAGAGGATAGGTAACCACCTATCTTGGCAGTGAAATCTCTAGATAAACAGATGCAAAGAAAGGAGGTAGCTCAATGACATAAATATCCTGTGGTATAGAAAAGTTTGGGCAGGCATGTAGAGTTAAATTCAGACCTTTAATGACTCCTATTGTGTTAACAGCAGTACCATCTAATTGGACTACCCCCTTTTCAAGTGGCTCATATTGAATTCCCAACCTATCTACAATTTGTTTGGGCATAACTGAACTACTAGCCCCTGAATTGATCATGCAATTATGAACCAAATGGTTACCTATGATCAATGATACATAAAAAGGAGGTGGTTTGACTTTAGCCGCTTGTTGTTCTTTATCATTAACAGCAGTACTAGTCATTACAACTTTATCCTTTTCTACACTAGGTTCATCTGAGACGCTTAAACCTGATAAAGCGGACTGAAGTAGGTCCTTTTGACCAGGAATACTCAAAGAATCCCATATTGACATGGGTACATCAATTTTCTTCATATGCTCAAGTATATTAAAAGATGTAGTTGGTTTAACTTGACCTTTAGGGGGAACAACATCACCTTTAACTGAAAGTATCTGGACTGATGAATCAGGATGTTGCTTGCCTATCAAAGGCTATCCTTTTGGTAGTATTCAAGCCTGGTCAGTTTTTGATGAGCCAGGAGCATTCTGATCCTGGTTTGGTTCTTGTTTCGATTGAGTATGAACTTTATCGAGCTGTTGCCCTTCATCTATTGCTCTCTTTTTACTGCGTGTGTTGTTTGCAATTGGTGAACCAGGTTGGTTCACTCCACAAAAATCCTCCCCTTGCCAGTTTAGGAGTGTAGACTTGTGTGTCTGTTGCTCCTGTTGTTGTACTTCAGTTGCTACAGGCACATTAGACTACATTACTGGACTGTTTTGAACCATCAAGGCTTGATTAAGCAGCACGTTTACACAGGTACTCTGATTATGGGGCTGACCACATGGAAAGCACCACTCATAATCCTGAACTAAATTGTTCTGGATAGGTGCAAGCTCTTTAGAAGTACTTGCAACATTGGGGTCATAAGCTTGATATGGCCTTAGGGAGCAGATCTTTGGCCTTGATTATAAGGCTGATAAGATGGTTTGTTGGTCTGATTTTGCTGGTAATTAGACTGAAATGAGGGCTAATAAGGCCTGAAACCTTGGTTTTGCTTCTTTTTGAGACTAACCATCTCATTGCCAAAGGTTCTCAAAAGACCTTTAATCTCTTGCAGTTCATTAGATTGAGTTGTCAATGCATTTTCTTGGCTGCTAGGCTGGGTATTAGGTGTTGGCAATGCTAGTGCACTTGGAATAATAGCCAAAGGAGGTAACTACAAAGGGATTGGAGGTTGAAAAGCAGGAAATATTGGCATGGGTGGTCTTGGGGCAATTTTACTAGCCTGTATAAGGTCGTTTTCAGCTCTAACAGCTACGGCATATGCCGCAGGAAGTGTATTTCCTCCCATTGATTGAATCATTACAGAAATATCACTATTTAAAGCTCTTAAATAGTATAAAAATGCATGATCAGCGGTAGGCCTTACTGTTTGTGGAATTCTATCCCACGTTCTTTGGAAAAGGTGGCTGAAATCTGACATAACTTCATGAGGAGCTCTTTTGATCGTAGACAATTGTTCCACCAATGACAAATGGTCTAATTTATCTTCAAAGAACTTGCATAACTGGCTGCCTAATTCATCCCATGTTGCTATGGAGTTGATAGGCAGACCTCTGAACCATTAGAAGGCTTTCCCCTTGAATGATGTTGCAAGCAACCTGAGTGCAACATTTTCTTCAGTCACGTGATGAACAACACACAGGTTGGAAACATCATTTATATGCTCTGTTGGAGTAGTATGGTCCTCGCCATGAAAATATGGCAAAATTTTCAAGGCAGCAACAGGAATCTCATCATGCTGAGCCAAATTCAGTGGACTGCCTTGGTTGAATGCAACAAATGGTTGATTTCTCGTAGGAATCATTGTAATAGTGGTGTTATAAACAGTAAAAACAAGAACAACAGTTCTATTGCTTACAGAAGGAGGAGTAGACTTAGCTCTTCTTGAGTAAACAATAATCTCCTTTGGCTTTTGAACTTCTCTCCCTTTTCTCCTGGGTGGAGATAATTGCAAGTAATCAAATGAAGATGAGCTACTCCTAGTCTGAATTCTTCTCATAAGCTGATATGCACTGATCTTGCTAAACCTGAGCTTGGAGTCGTCAAGTATGCTAAAAATTGTCCCTTAAAGACTACAATTTCTACTGCACATACAAAACAGCAGTATGATGATTATGGTTTAAAACTGAGAAACAGTTCTCTGTCCCACCGGGCGTGCCAAAAACTGTTGTCAGATAAGGTTTGCACCCTTGCTAAAGCTATGAACTTAAGCAACCTACTGACACATGGGAACACTTCGAGGTTGTGGGTGACCGGGGAATGAAGTGAACCTCCAGATTATGGGCTGGTTCCCTTTGAATATTTTTTGTAAAAACTGATTAATAACAAAGAAAAAGGATAGAAAGAAGGATATACTTGAAACTAAAAATCTATCACTAATCAGGTGGTACACCAAAGGTAAGAATTTTGGCAAAAAGCAGCTGAGAATCACACAAAAAATACTCAAAAGAACTAAAAAAATCTCACAACACATAAATATGTCTGCAAAAATGATTCTATGTAAGGCCCTGACTGTTTTAATGCTTAAACAGAAGGAAAACAACAATGTTTTCACAAATATATAAGCCTAAAATGAGATCACTAACATAGACTTGCACCATGACATAAAACTTCTTTACATCCAGCATGGAAGGAATATGATAAAATAGAGGATAACACAGGATTTTATCTTGCAACTCACAAACAATACTGAAACACAAAGAAAATATGTGAAGGGAATGACTTTCTATTGAGAAAAAAGACGATTTGCAATACATCTGCCAAAATATTATGAGTTACAAAGTCTGAAGCATATGCCTCTGCAATCTCCAAAAACTAAGAACCCTTTACAATCAATGAAGAAGAAGACTTTATAGAAAAGAAAACTCCAAAATTCGGAATTAGATTTTGGGTCCAAAATCCCATGTGTTGTCAAAATCTCTCCCTAACCCATGATTTGAACAAGGCTTCACCAAAGTCTCCACTACTTGCATATTTTGAGCAAACTTGCTTTAATGTTGGACTTGACTACTTGGCACTAAGTCTTTGAATTTCATTAAATGACTTCAACTTCTATTTCAAATATCCTATTAATCCTAGCACTAAGTCTTTGAATGTCATTAAATGACTTCAACTTGCATTTCAAATATCCTATTAATCCTTGGTACTAAGTCTTTGAATAATAAATGTCATGAATTTTGTGCATTTGAAAATATCTTTGTTTAAAATGATTTATAATTTATCATTTTAATAAAGATTTACAATTTGAAAATAAAATGCAAAAATAAATGGATTTGTCTTACATTTTATTTGCATCTAAAAATATCTTTAATTAAAATGATTTACAATTTCATTTTAATAAAGATTTACAACCTTGGAGTATAAATGCAAAAATTTTAAACTAGACTTTACCTTTAATTAAAATAACCTTTATAAAAATGATTTATCAAATCATTTTAAAATAAAGATATTTGAAAGTTCAATCAAATGCAAAAAATAAAGACTAAGTCTAAGACAAAAACTATAGTCATTTATTTCATTTGAAAAGATATCAAAATAAAATAAATGGCTAAGAAGCCACGCCTAAGCATAAGGAATGAAGATTTTTCAAAAAACTTAAAGGCAAAGGCCTTTCCCCATTGAACCTTTAGGGTTGTTAACCCTAATTCGAAATGAAAGACTCATTTCATTTTACCATTCTTCGCACGTTCTGGGCGCCGCCATGAGGAACCCTAGCTCGAGCTAGGAGATTATGCTTTAGACGCCATTTTGAACTTGCTAGCCTGATATTTTTTTCTATTGAGGATGCCATTGACATCATTAGAGATCCTTGAAGCTTGAAAAGACTCCGTATTTAGTTGTCTCCTAAAGCTTTTAGGAAAACATTGCTGAAATACCAAGGTAAGCTCGATTTTATTGCAGATCTGGAAGTATTCTTGATATTTGAAAAGCTTTAGAAGACTTAACAAGGCGCGGCCATGAATTTGTCTAATATTCTTCATTTTTCTGTACTGTGTCTCTATCCTTGCTGCGTTTTATGTGTTTCGATGGCATTTAAAAACTTTATGAAGGCTTAACAAGTCGTGCCATTGCTACACCGTGTATCTTCTGATGTTCTTTTTAATTTTTTTGAAGTGTCTTTGACTGTGGCCGCACCATGAGTTCGACCTTTGCATTTGTAAGCTCCAAAGAGCTGGGCGTGGCCATTATATGTTTTGATAATTACCTCCTTTTTATAAAAAATAAAACAGAAAGCTTATAAAAGCTTCAACTCTTGTAAAAGATCAACATTACTTACAACACTTGCAAGCCATTGCGCCATTTCTGCTCTTGATGATGATTTTTTGCACTTCATTTTGCTGTAGAAAAATGAATCTCTTAATGGATTCAACTTTTTCCTTAGAATGATGGATAAATACTGATCACTATGAAAATTTGGAAAAATTTGTTGTAAGATTCGAGTTCTTCATTCCTAAAAATGAATATTTTACTGTGCAATTTGCTTCATTCTTTCCTTTTCTGATAAAAATCCGCCATTAGAATTCTTTGGCTGCAAATAGAAGATATCTTTGACTGAAAATGACTGAAAAAATGAGCATCACAGTGCATAATTTCATAATCTGGGCATGGCTCAAAAACCTTGCTGCTTTAACATTCTCTATGTTATCTCCTTGTTGCGTTTTGATTTTGATATGCATTCTGAACTAGCTGCTATGAAAATACTCTATTTTGATGCATTTGTGTTCTATCTGTCATTGAATGACTTTCAGCATCTTGACTGTAACATAACCATGACTGTCCTTATTTGTTGCTCTCTTTCTATATATACTTTTTGATATCATACAACAAATGGCGTAATGTTGTCTTCATGAAAATTGAAAGCAATGCATTCTGGAAATGAAAATAACTTGCAGCATTGTAGTCATTTACTCTTTGCATACCTATTGTGATGAAATTTGCAAAAAATCTGCATAACACCAAACAGATTTTCATGATGTTCATATTGCTTAAAACATTGATGAGTTGGGCTCAACCCTTGTGGGAGCCACATTTAACCCCACTCATTCTGAAACTGATAAAAAAAATAGCAACAATACATTTCTTGTTTCTGCACATGACACAAACAAGTTAGTAAAAGCAACAGATTCAATTGCTCTTTCTAATGCTCTGCTTTTTATGGTTAATCATCTGGTAAATGCGATGGGGTGAGATTACATCTCTGTTGGTAATGTAGGGATAAGGTAGAATTTGATTCTTCATTGCTCTAATGCTACCTTTTCACAATTTTGCAGATAAACCTTAGAGCTGGAGCTGAACGTGACACTGATGTTGAACCAATATCTGCACAATTTCGACAACGATTCGTCATTCCAGGCAATGAAAAATCACTTTCTCTTCTTGTTCTTATCTTATTTTCAGTTGTGTGATATTCATTTTCTCTTTGTATTCAGCATTTGATTAAAAAATCAAATCAGGTTACTCCCACGGCTTGTGTGGGACTTCAGCTTTTAAAATGAATAAAACAACATTACTATGCAAACTTATGAATCTCTCTATTGCAAACATTTGCAAAATAACACTTGAATTCATTTTTAATCAAATCTCAAAATGTGATGAATACGTAGGCAGTAAAATTTTAGTTTTACCTTTCTGAGTTGAATGCAATTCAGCTCTACCTATTTTGAGTTGAAACTAAAAACAGGTAACACCTACAATGTTGTCTAATGGTCATTTCTTTGCAAGGTCGGGGGATGGTCATATTTCCACATATGTAATGAATTCTCACCACCCTATCAGCAACAATGCATTTATGAAATTTGGCAGACAAAGGTTTATATGTATTTCAATAAAATTTTGATACCAATTGAAGTTATTTTAAATCTTGTTGCATGCTATCTAGAATTTTTGGTGATTTATGTGCCCTTGTTGCTTCGAATTTTAACATTTTTCAATCAATCATCTCCAAGACCCTTCAAAGTTCTAGGTATTTTTCTAGGGATTTTCTACCTATCTTCAATATGTGATGGTTGTACGTCGGATAGGGTGTATTTTGTGGATCTAGGGCACGTTTAAATTTGGTTTCATTCAAGATTTATCCTATAAGATGTCAACCTAGTTAATCCTCAATTAAGATTACTATAAATTAGAGTTTGAGATCTTTTAATTTCAGTCACCCTCGGCCATTAAGGAGGTGGACTATGTTGCGAGGTAATCATTTTTCCCTAGCTCCTCCTGATTTTTGATCTAGGGGTTAGTGTATAGGGCTTCATTAGGATTAATTGCATCTTGAAAATAATGTAGATTATCAAATCATTAAAGCATTTCTTTAGCCATGAGGATCATAGTATTCAAAATTTGCTAGGGTATCCTTTGAGGTCTCACTACGAAATCACGTGGGGTGTTGTTCACTCTTGGTCTTGAGTGAGGTCGGGTTCCACTATTTTCCATTTTGAAATTGATCTATGAGATTGCAAAGATTCTTGGTGCACAAATTTTGCTATCATTTGTTCAAATTTGTCTCATTCAGTTTCTTTTGCAATACTTTGTGAAGAAGTATTTGTGGTGCAAATTATTTTCTATTGCACGTATTTTGAGGTGGTTCAGATTTACCCTTGGCCCCTTCATTTTTTCACATTGTCCTATCGTTATTGTTTTTGCGCAATGTTTGTCAAGAAAATCATTATTGCGAAATTTTGATAGCTATCCGAACATATCTTATTTTCCCACAGTTGGAAGTTTTCTCTTCATGTAGGGGTTGTTTTTCCACTAGGTTGGGCTCCCTTTATTTTTCTGCAATACTTGGACAAATGATCGTTTATGGAATAAAGGGTAAATTTAGTGGGATTGTAATGTTGATTTCTCTATAGGGTCATGTCTATATGGTTTTTCCACAAGTTTCTCCCCCTCAAATATATGTAATGGAGTGGTGGATACGAAATTGTTAATTTTGTAAGGGGGTTGTTTGGGTCTTTTTAATAGCTAGAGTTGGATATTTATGCATATTTTTATGAATCTTTGAAATTATTTAAACAAGCATATAGTTAGTTTTGAAATAGAATGTTTACAATTTATTTTTTAAGGTATTTTATGTAGAGATAAATAGCAAGAGTAGTCAAGATGAAGTATGAATTTAAAGGTGTTTACTCATAGTTGAAGATTACTTTAGATTGGAAATTTTTAGGGGATACAGATCTTGGTCACATTGAGATAAAAGATTTCAAAGAAAGGATATTTGGTAGTAATCCAAATCCTAATGAAAGGAAGATATTACAAAACGATATTGCTCATGTTGGTTTCCCCACTTCAGTTCAATGTCTTGATCTGATTATGGAGTGCAAAGAGAATTATTATGAGGACTCCAATAAAATAATATCAACAGATGAAAGAGTACTGGAAAACTTATCAAGTGCTATCATCACAAAAACCTTTGGTATTCCAATTTTTTCAACTGTCTTTAATTAACAAGGAGAAATCCTTGACAATGTTTGGTCAAGGACCAAAACAATGTATGAAGATTGTAAATGACTTGTGGATGAAGACTTTCAAGTCCTCTACCATGAAATTCCCCAAATATCTATATAGGAGTGACTTCATTCCTGGCGTTAATGTCTTAGTGACTTTGTTGAGTAAGGTGTGGGTATCGATTCAACATCTACATTTTAGAATTGGATGTTCTATTATGTGGAGGAGATCCTCAAAGGGTCTAAGAATATTCATTGGGAGTGGGTCATTAGTGATAATATCCAACATTAGTTCTCCATGGTGAGGAAAATAGGGTTTTCCATAGGACCTCTTACATTGTGTACACATTGGCCAAGAAATTTAGATATAAAGGATTGACATGTATTTGCCCAACTGGAAACAACCCTAATAAACAAAAGGTTTATGATTGCTACCCTCAAATACAAATGCAAAATTCCATGAACCATTACAAGAGGATAAATGATGCCTTCATTATGTTCATTGTGAGAACATTGCAAAGAGATCTTAAGAGGAGGCTATTCTCTTTTGCTATGGACCTTATCCGAAAATTTGGCTATTGGCTCATTCAGTTCCCAAGGTTCACATACCTCAAAATGGAGGGATTTTATGGTGCACCCTATAGATTTCCCAAGTACCCCAAAGATAAAACGGTGCTTTTGGAAATGACAAAGCAACTTTGCACCTCCAATAAATTACTCAAAGATATGCATAAGGTCGAAGTATCCTATCCCATGATAGTTCGAAAGGGACTATATGCCTATCCTTCTCACCAGTTAGTAGAATGATCAAATGTGGAGTTTTAGTTCTTCCATCTTAACTTTCATAGTATCGTAAAAAAATCCTTATGGAAAAATAAAGAAATATGTAGGAAGGATGCATGTAAGGAAACTTGCATCCATTCTATGACAATTTCCACATAACCCAAAAGATATAACAATGCAAATAAGTGCTCAGAATCCATATGCAAGAGAATAGACAACATACCCATCAAAGATGACACAAGATATACCCTAGGAAAACCCTCAAGAGGGAAAAACCCAACCTCCAAAAGCATCCATACTTCATCATATTAATCAACGATAAAACAAATACATGAGTTACAATGAACACCTCTGAAGCATCAAGCCCTCCAATGCATTCCCATGTGTCCAAGCATGAATCCACACATCCCATGCCATGCTTCATAAATGCACTCATTATAAAGAATCAATAATGATAGCCAAACCACTTAGCCAACCTAAACCACTACACATATGTTTTCTTTTATAGACACAAGCTCACACAAAATACAACAAGTGGTAAGGTGAAACCATGTACCACAAAATCATGTGAATACAAAACCACTAACCCTTTATTTAATATTCGGTACTAAGACATCACATTATTTAATATTTCTCCACTATTAAATTATTATCACATGTCTCCCACACATTAAATAATAATACAATACTACAATACAACATCAAGTGGACCCCAAATAATTACATAGTGTGATTAAGCACACCACCAAGGTGCATCGCAACTAGATAATTATTTAATTACAAAATTATAATAAAACATTTTATGCAATGGTTTAAAACACCATATCCCAACATTCTCCCATTTGTTGTATACATTGCATAAGGGATCAATACATGAAATAAATCATCATAGCCATACATGAAACCACATGAATCTTCAACATGCTCTCATGCTCCATCAAGATACTTGCAATAAGAACAAAGTGACCACCATCTCAAATAAGAACCCCTCTCATCCTCCAACATTCCACCTATGGGAGAAACGGAACATGCCAAGGTGAAGATGCACCAATCCATGAGCACAAGCATCAAATCCAAGTGATAACAAATGATCTAACCAAGTTGTTTCCAACTGAAAAACTTACATGATCGAAAATAGCATCCACAACATATGCTAATACATCCAACCATCCATACCTCCAAGGTATCAATACATCAATAAAATCATGCCAAGAGCATATGCAACCTATAAAATGCAACCAAACTCCCTATATAAAACCTGTCAATGAAGAACATACATATCCCGGAACCCACTACATAGGTAATGTTAAAGCATATCAATTCTACCAATCAACACTATATCAAGGTGTGATAAGTAAATCAAATCATAAAGTACCAAGAACAACAAAAATTATCCACACACACAATCCAAAGAGCTGCATAATCTCTCACAACATGTTGCCACCATCCTCCCCAAAGGCACATGAACATGAACATCCAAGGAAGGAACCATGAAGAGAGAAATATGTAAACAATAATTTCATCCTACCAACACCTCAAAAGTGTACTACTATGTCAAGTATGATCTCCTAACAACCCCAAATGAAAAGCCTCAACAACATCCATAAAACCCAATCTCATAGATCAAGTACAACATATGAATCAGGTAATAATGCCAACATAGATGTAAGCCTCTCTAATCAAGAAGATCAAACTCAAAGTAGCCATCCCAATACTGTAAATCAACCCATAAACCATCTCCTAACAATCCTCATCAAAGAATGATATCATAAGCTCAAATGCACAAGGAGATAACCATGCCATCACATCCCTCAAAATGAATCCTCCAGAACTAACCATCCATATCTATGAAAGATAAATCATATAAACTCATGATAAATAATCCCCAAAAGATCCTCCATAATCAAAAACCATGAATAAACTCAATCGCATGAGAAATCAAACCATGAAACCATAACACATCTGAAATATATAATGGGAAAATGCCTCTCAAATAATAACCTACCAAGTAGACCAATAGTGGGGAATGATAATGCTCCTCCAGGATAACCAAGTCATAATGACTCACTCCAAGAATAATCTCCTCTATCGGTCCATCATGAACTCATGATTCATGTCCATATCTAGGTGAAAGCTCCTCGGTCTTCTTGCTGAAACCTCCAAAGAGTGACCGTCTCAAGCAAGTGTCTCTAATCACAAGAGAACTCCAACCATCACCTAAGTCTCCAAGTATCCATGAGTACTTTTAACCAATAAATCCATACCAAAATCCAAACACAACATAGCACCATCATGAAGTAATCAAGCAAATGATCAATGTACCCAATACCAAGAGAAGTACACATGATCAATGTCAAAGATCCAATCATGAATCAATAACATAAACATGAAAACACAATCTAACCATCTCCTCCTAGGAGATCACATGCACCATAACATATATACATCCTGGTCTCAAGAGAACATGTACCATGCCACAACTATAAACTAGCATCAAGAGTAAACCATGACATAATAGAAAAACACTCTAAAGCAAGAAAATATATCTCCAATCACATGAAGATAACCATACCAATGATGCATCCACATCACTACCAACAACTCCCACTGAATCATGATACAAGAAACACATGAAATCATGACAACCATCCTCTCCATGAAGATCATCCAGGTCTGCACATACTCAACTACAATATCCGTAACATACAAGTGAAACCAAGATCTCCAAGACAAGAAGATACATACAACCGTCAAACCATCATAAACATTTCCATCACTGCCAATTCATCACTATCAAAATCTCCCACTAAAAGTGTATAACCAATGAATGTAACAAGCTATCATGACATCGTGATAACAATCTCCTAATGAAGATCAACCAAAGGCCCTCACACAATCAAAGAACTTAAATGCAACATGAGCTCCCCAACAAAGAAGGCAAAGTAAACCATGATCCTCATACCAAGAAGATACACCACCACAACCTGAATCAGGATCCAATCCAACACCACCAACAATGCACCTGCATAAACCATCATGACAAGCCAAAGTCTCTAAAGCACAAGAAACATCTATGACACCATGATCACCACCAGATGTATCAACAATTCAACCCAATTGTGTCCCACATATTTGCATAACATAGCCAACTACATAGGTCTCATATCATGACTATACCTAGTAATACCATCTCACCTCCTCAATCATGACATCAAAACTAGCAAACCAAGTGACTAAACCAAGCCACCAAAACTAAAAATGCATCAAAATTGAAATATCTATGGGAATAGACAACCCATGTCCAAGTCATAGGTGAAACAAGTATAAACCACCTACAATGTTACACAACTTGTAGATACAATAATGAAGCATACAAATCCAACCAAATATTGATAATCATGTCAAAAAGAGAATAATTGAAGATGTACAACTGAGCATACAATGAATCCAACATCAAATCTCCTAGATATGGCAATCCATAAGCTCATAGTATCACCATATTCAACATGACCCATAAATATCTCAGGATAGGCTATCAGAAAATAAACCATGTCTAAACAAATCCAAACCTGATCCATTGTGTATTGTTTTAAACAAGCTTTCCATCGACTATTCGAAGTCCAAAAACCAACTCCCTATGCACCCGATATGGCCTCTCGAAGCTCAAAACAAACACCTGACTTCTAGCTAGAAAAACATTATCAAAACTATAAAATATCCAAAAAAAAATGGCACCACAACATAGAGAACTTAGTCAAATTTCCAACAAGTCCAAGAAGTCGAAAAGTAGAGCATCTGGGCGTAAGTTATGCCCCCCGAAAGAAAAAGCACTATTTCAATTTGATTTAATTTCACATATTTTTAAAAAGTATGGCTAGCCCCTTTTAATAAATATCGATGGATTTTTAAAAAGAGTGATGAAAATTTTATTAAACAAAAACTGCTTTTCAAAATTTAATTTTAAATTTTAAAAACCCCATAAAGGGGACGACGGTTGGCGAGGGGCCCACCCACTACCGACTGGAAGTACCACTGGCAGTAGACTACCATCGGTTGTACTGTCACGATAGGGGGTGGGTACGGGGGTGTCCTCACCTGCCCCCCAAACATTTTATTTTTTAAAAACTTTTTCAATTCAATTTTTTATTATTATTATTTTATTTAATATTCTGATTTTAATTTTAATTTTATTTTTTATTTTGCAGGATGATTTTTTTGAAGCCAACGGATATGATTTTTTTTTAATATTTTTTTTATTTTGTGACAAATTAGCGTTCGTACGACATGCAAATAGGGGGGTATGGGCAATTTTTTTATTTATTTTTTAACAATCACCAAAATATATCAAAATTCATCTCTCTGCCAACCTGAATCCAACCATGAGGCCTATTTTGTCCTAGGAGGTCATTTGTAAAATTTCCCACACAAAACCCCCATTTGAATGCACAACCAGGAAACCTTTTTTCCCAAAAAAATTCACACCCCAAATCTGCAAACAACCCTCATAACAACAAACCCAAAACCCTTAGATCTGCAATAAACAACATGCAAAACCCTCATATCTTGCCATGTATTTCATTCTCTCATGCATTGTATAGATTCAAAATTCAAGCAATATTTTCTCAACCTAGGATTATAACAAAAAATCTTCAACCATGAAAGCTTTGATACCACATGTAAGGAAACTTGCAGCAATTATATGATAATTTCCACATAACCCAAAAGAGATAACAATGCAAATAAGTGCTCAAAATCCATATTCAAGAGAATAGACAACATACCCATCAAAGATGACACAAGATATACCCTAGGAAAACCCTCAAGAGGAAAAAACTCAGCCTCCAAAAATATCCATGCTCCATCATATTAATCAACAATAAATCAAATACAAGAGTTACAATGAACACATCTAAAGCATCAAGGCCTCCAATGCATTCTCATGTGTCAAAGCATGAATCCGCACATCCCATGCCATGCTTCACAAATGCACTCCTCAGAAAGACTCAATAATGGCAACCAAACCACTCAACCAACCTAAACCACTACACATGTGTTTTCTTTTATAGACACAAACTCACACAAAATACTAGTGGTAAGGTGAAACCATGTACCACAAAACCATGTGAATACAAATCCACTAACCCCTTATTTAATATCGGTTACTAAGACATCACATTATTTAATAATTCCCTAATATTAAATTATTATCACATGTCTCTCACACATTAAATAATAATACAATGTTACAATACAACATCAAGTAGATCCCAAATAATTACCTAATGTGTTTAACCACACCACCAAGGTGCATCAAAACTAAATAATTATTTAATTACAACATTATAATAAATCATTTTATCCAATGGTGTACAACACCATATCCCAACAATGTATAGGCACAAGCTGGATATTGAAGACTTTTGGGCCAATTGCAAAGATGATCTAGAGGTTAGGAAGAAGGCTTATTGTAGGTTAATTGTTGAATATATAAGGACACTTTGCCTATTTGTTATTCCTAATCAAATTCAATATGATGACAATACATTACAAGAGAAGGAATATAATGAAGTGGAAAATAAGCCAATATCATTGCAAAACTAGGCTAAGGAGGAGGTTACAAACCTCAAGGTAATAATAAGACCATACATGAGGTTAACAAAGACATGGGTAAATGCTCAATCTCTAGCTATTATGGACCAGGGAATAGATTTGAAATTTGATAAAATGGAAGAGGAACAAGATTACTTAGATGAAGAAGAAGAACAAGCAAATAAAGAAGCTAAGGGAGAAAAGGAACCAACAAAGGGTGAAGTAAGAAATTCATCTAGGGCTAAAGGAAAAGGGAAGAAGATAAAAGAGGAAGAGAGATAGTATACAACTAAGCCTAGAGTATATAAGATAAATTTTGAATCTACTGAAAGGCTAAAGCCAGAGAAAGATAACCAATAAAGTTAAGCATGACGTGTGGTGGAGCAACCTACTAAGTCGGGAGGATCCCATTTCATCTCCCACACCTCTAGTTTCTATCTCTCCACCTTCCCCTATCATTTTTATATCTTCTCTTACAACCACCATTTCCACTTCTCCCCCTCCCATTGATATGTTTGTGGATATGTCTACTTCTACCATCAACTCTCGTATTGCACCCATAACCATTTATTCTTCTCCTAATCCTTCACCTACTACCCAAGCATCTTCCCCTTCCATATCACTTCCTCAATTCACCATGTCTATCATATCATCTACCACCCCATCTATTTCTTTCCCTCCTATCTCTCTTGACCTCTCCTAAAATTTTATAAAACATATATCTCACATGCCCAAGTAGGTTACTGCTACAATGCTATCTCAGGTGAAAATGACTTTGCTAAGTTAAATTATTGGGGATTCTACTACTCTTGCTTCCCAAGAGATTCTTGAGCCACCAACCATGGAAGATGTTGAAAAGGTGTTTAAATTTTTACAAGCACGAGAACAATATAGAATGGCTAACTTGAGCCAAGTGGATGAAACCCATGTTTCACATTTGGTACAACTAGAAGAGGCACTTGATACAAAACAAGGGGTAGAACAAACATCTCTGGAGGAAAAATATGTAAACTTAGAAAACATCCATGATAATTTTTCTCCTCCACCATCCTTGTATGATTTTTTTTTGATCAATTTGTTGCTCCAAAATGGTTGCAAGGATGGTTTAAGCATAAGAAAATTGTAATTAAAACTCTTGAACTAAGTTTAGAGATACTTAGCATAATAAAGAGGCGAAAAGAAAAGAAAAGGTCTCATATGACCAAAGATGCCTCTAAACCAAGAATTTTGCATGTAGCCACCCCGACTGTAGATAAGGATAGTAAGAACACTTTTCCAAAATAATCTAATATTTCTACTACCAATTTGGGTCCTACAAATAAAGTATAGTAGATAGAAGAGATATGGGGGTATGCAACCAATATCAAGTGCAAAGAATGAATAAAGATAAGGCTACCAAAGCCAGGTTGATAACTCAAGTGGTAGATCTCACTGCTTTGATTAATCACTTGGTCACCCCTATTCAAAGAGAGCAAGGTAAGGTTATTACTCTTGTGGTCTTATCTAAGGATGATGTCAATAAATGGGGTAAATAAAATACTGGGCCTAATCCACAAGCTTGGATATGTCACATTTTTTATATGGGGAATAAGGCTATTGATACTACTATTTAGGTACAAAATAATTTTCTTGTTCTTAAAGAAGACGTGGACATATTCAATAACTGTATAGATAATGGGAAATACCATGATATGGTGTAACCAAAGTTGGAGGCTATAAATAAATTGCTTGATGAAGTTTTTCTAAGGGAATTGTATTCTGAGTAGAGATAAACTCAAAGAGCCCCACTATTGGACACAAGCCATGAACTTTAGAAGATAAATTATGTGCCAAGTGGAAAAGGGAAGTAAGCAAAATAAATGTTCAAATAAAAGAAGTTTTGGATTCTTGTGTCTCATTTTTAAAGGAGTTGACTAAGTTGGAAATTGATTCAATTGTAGAGTTAGATGTTCAAGTGTTGAAGCAGCCATGAAAGTCAAAAGTTTGCAGAGAGAAAACTAATGAGCTATCTTCATAGTATTTAGATGAGTCTACCAAAATGTTAGTTAGAATACAATTTTTTTTTTATCAGAATCCAATAAGGATAACTTTGCACAATCAATTGATTGATCAATATGATACTAGATGATACAAAATCCATTGCAACTAGTCCACAACCTAAGGAGGTCACTCCTACTTTGAAATATTTTATTGAATTTGTTGTTAAAGAGAAATATGAGGGATTAGGTATCATTGATGAGAATTTTTTGTAAAGATGTCAATGCAACTTGTTTTAGATCATCCCATAGGTGTATTTTTGGGAATCTATGCCACAATTTTTTTGGGATAGGAAATCAATAAATTTAATGATAATTATATTATTGTAATCTAAGCTATAATTTTGTATATCTCATGAAATATTGTAACAAAATTCAATTGGAGATAATGTAATGAATATTTGATATGCTCCAAACATTAAATGCACATGCAATCTTGACCCTTGGTGTTGAGGTGATCTCCATGGTTAGTTATGCTTTAGGTCTTGTTGTCCTTGCCTATAAAAGGTAATATTTGCTCATTGTAAAGGTTGTTGAAATTGGAATTATTGAAACTAGATATTTGAAGTCATTCTAAGCAAGCACTAAATTTTGGTGTTCTACTTGTGGTTTCTTATATTTGCATGGTTCCTTTCCTCCAATATTAGATAAAAAAAAATTATGATGATGATGAATTGTTAAGATATCTAATAGATCTTTGATTCATACCATTTGTACCTTGTTGATTGTAATTTTTTTTGCATGGTTAGTTTGAACCTTATTCAAGATATTAGTTCAATGAAGATTTATTTGAGTTACACCAGAATTGGGTACTTAGATGAATGTTTATCATCTGAAAATATTTCATTACCATTGAATATTGCATTGTTCCTGTGGCATTGTGAGTTTATCTCTAATTAAGTAGGAATTTATTTGTGAGAGATCTTGTTGGTGTAAATAAAGTCTTGTACCTAGTTAATTCATTACTAGGGGACTTATGAGGCCAAATCTATGAGGGTTTGAACTTGAAGAGTGGTTGCCAGATCCAAAAGGTAGTTGTAGTTTTGGAGCATTTTGGATCAAATCCGACCTAACCATCATGTTCAAAAGGCCCAAAAACCTTAAGATCGATTGTCAATTCGTCAAATTTGGAGCAGTTGTTCGCTAAGGCAAACAAAACTACCTAGGGATTCATATGGCCCCCCCAAGTTGCCATCATTATTATGGTACGATTTCATAAAATAAAATTAAAAAAATATTTTTGGGAATTTTTCGTATTTAAAAAAATAAAATTATTGGAGGTTGAATATTTTTCAAAAAAGATTTGATTTGTTTCTAAAATTAAAAAAAGGAAATTTGCGGGTTTTAATTTCTGTATGTAGAAGTACCATGTACCATGTACCTGCGATAGGGTACTGACCGCATGCCCATTCTCTATTGGTCAGTTAATAAAAAAATTGAAATCAACGAAATTTTTAAATAAAATATGATGGGCATTATTCAACCAAGCACTTCAATAAAACTAGCCCACATCACATCACAAGGTACAAAGAATATTTCAAATTTTGGAAAGATTCTGGTGAAGTCAACTGAACAAAAGATTCTCAATATATTTTGATTCGAAGAGAATATTTCATCCAAGTGGTGAATTTTCCTATGATAGGCGTTTAACCGTTAATTTTAAGCTTGTGCAGGTGCATGATGGTCATTTAGCCGTCAATTTTAAGATTGTAGGTGGATGAAATTAGTGTTCATTTTCAAAAAAAATTGCCCCCCTTTCAGTTTGCATTTTCAACTTTGCAATTGATTTTCAAATGCCCATAACTCGATCATTTTGACTCCTTTTTTTTATTTTGATTTTTTGATTTGGGCAAATTTTTCATGCTATACACAATGTTGCAATCAATTTTTGGTTTTGGTTTCTATATTTTCCATAAATTGCAGATTTCCATAGGTGTTGCTACTTTGTCCTCATTTTGGGAACTTCAAGAGCTCATATCTTGCTCTTACGATAACATTTTTGGGTGATTGTTTTTTTGAAAGTGCATATTTTTTGTGTACTTTCTAGAGGATTTTAATCTCATCTACAATAAAAGTTTTACTTTGAGAATATGGCCTATTTTTGGCATTTGCATGTACCAAGATCAAGACCACTTCGTTGTTTTTGGCAAGTGGCAATTGTAATCGCACTAAGTATAAAGTGCCAAAAATTAGATATTGCTTGGGGGGTTTCATGGTTGAGTGATTTGAGGGGGTAACCTTACAGTGGTTGGTTGCTTTCTTTTGCTTGGTTTGTGTTCTAGCAAATGGGGAAATCTCAAATTGAACTCCTAACTCCACACAATTATGCTACATGGAGAAAATCAGTATGAAACTATCTCATGATGAAAGGTCTAATAGATCATCTACAAGAAACCATTCAACAACCTACTTGTTGGTACTCAAAAATGCAAGTTTTAACCTCAAGAGTATGCCAAAATCTTACAACATTCTTGGACAACATACAAGGTGAATTATACAATCAAACCTTCTACTCTTTAGGTTATGCTAGACCTAGGTTGGTGAACCTATGTAAAACATGCATATTTAAAATGAATCTTCAGCCAAACAATCTACTCACTATGGCAAGAGGTAGTGAATAGACAAAAATACTACAAATAATCCTACTACATGAAAGAAAATACTTGAATGTATTACTCGTTAGGAATTCTATCCTATGGGATTTTTCTGATCAATGCCTTCTATCTGTTGGGCAATGGAGTCAAAAATAACAAGGATCCAGGGTGTTTCCCTATCCAAACTTAATTCAAATTGTTGAGCATATGTTTAAAGCACAAACTTCTATGACTAGTATATTATTTCACCCCATTTATGGCTTGCATAAATTACTTTTGAATATTTTCCTACCAAGTTCCTCCTTAAACAACCAATCTAAATTCCAAAATCACTATGACTTGATTTAAAGAATTTGATTCTGACCTTGCAGACACCTATAAATCAAACCAAACAAAATGATAATTGCACTATGATAAACCAAATACATACTTGTTATTCTGATTTAAATGATTTAAAGAATTCTAATTGGAAAGAACCAGATAAGAAATTTTCAAATTATGTCATCTCAACAAACGAACTCAGAAAATTGCACCAATTTGAAAATGTCTACTCCATTACACCAGTTTCAAGAAAAGCTCTTTATTGCCTTTTCCTAGTTCTATTGTTACAATGGAAAAAATCCCCCCACCTCTCGAACCCCCGTGACTGATTTTTCCCAAACATTTATACAACACAACTTAACAATCATGACCTTTCATTTTCTGGTTATGGTTGTTTACATTCCATCACTAAAATTAAAACATTCAATTATATTGCCTTATTGGAAAATTAAATGATTTTTACAGAGTCTCACTTTTGATTTTCTCACTTTATACCTTTAATAACCCTACTACTCTACCGCGGTCAAACATTTGACCGATCGCAGTATCCCAGTGAGACTGTCACAGTCCATCCTCATTGTTACCACATTACCACGGTCTTCGCTTGAACCCCCTGCAGTACCGCGGTGGGCTCTTCAACCATTTGCCTTGCTGCTTATCGCGCTATCGCGGGTACCTTGATGATCATCCGTGGTAACTATCTGTTAACCACTTCCCATTCACCTACCGCTCTACCATGGTCTTCTTATTAACTATGTGTGGTATAGTGGTAACTGCTAACCGCTACCGCCAACTGTCTTTTCTCGCTCGCCGACTATTTGCCTTCGACTGCTAACTGTTCACTGTGGCCACCGCAGTCTGTGGTTTGATCGCGCGCGGTACCGCACTGAGCACTTTATGCCCGCCTGTTAATCGCTATTGCCATACCACAGGCCCCATTATAGGAGGCCGTGGTAAGGCGATAAACACATAGAAATGAAATATTAAGGCAGTGGTAAGGTATAAAATGAATAATAAAATGGACGGGGATTAAAATAAACCATTTTATGAAAAGATAGGCAAATGATGGACTAAAATGGAGAAAAACCTTAGGGTTTAATGGTAAATATGAGGTTTAAAAGAAAAAACCCTTAGGATTTCAAAATGGAAATTTTGGTTCTAACAGTGGCTCCTGTTGGGGATGAGTGACTTTCAAATCAATGCAAGAATCCAGAGTATCTTTGGTAGAGCAAACCGAGCCAAAAGACATGAAAACTGAAAGGCGTGGCAGATGGAGGGAAAAATAGATGACTAGTAGGAAAGATGGAACAAATGATCCTAAACTATTGTACATGGAAAGGAAAGCAATGCTTTCAGAAAGGGAACTCCTGAGAATGTCCATGTACTGGCAAACCCAGACCCTTCAAAATTTCCTAAACTACTGTGCATGGAAATTTTCATTTAAAGAGGGTTATTAAGAATTGTCCATGCACTGGCAATCCTTGACCCTCTGTTGATCCTTAGGAGAAAAAATTATTCAAGAACTGCCCATGTGCAGGCAACTCCTACTCCTCTCCAGACATATTCTGTAGGAAATATGAATCTTCACCTCCTTTACCAATTATCACAAAAGGACCTAGCCATAAAGCTTCAAACTTGTCATGCTTCCCCTTATCCTGACACCGATCATTCCACATCAACACCAAGTCATCCTTTTCAAATTTTCTCTTCTTGGCCTTTTTATCAAAAAGATACTTCATTTGTGACTGCAACTTCACATTTTGCTTCTGAGCAACTCTTCTCACTTCATCAAGATCTGCAAGTTGTTCCATTCTTTCCTCCATTGGATCAGGAATATCCAAGTCTTCATGCAAAATACAATTATATACTGGCAAAAGATTCTGTAATGGCACCCTAGCCTATGTCCCATACACCAACTCAAATGGAGATTTTCCAGTTGCCCTTTTTACTATAATTTTGTTTGTCCACATAGCCAATCTTAACTTTGAATCCCATGCCCTTTTGTTTGTATCCAACATCCTCCTTACTATTTTCAAAAGATTTTTATCACTTGACTATGCCTGACCATTGGCTTGTGGATGATATGGAGCAGAATAAGAAATACTAATTCCATATGTTTTGCAAAAACCTTTAAACTCATCTGATCTAAAACACATTCCATTATCTGTGATCAATTTGGCTGGAGTGCCAAACCTAATCATAACACTCTCCATCAGAAAATTCACTACCACTTTGCTCGTCGCTTGCCTAGTTGGAACAACCTCCACCCACTTAGTAAAATAATCAGTGGCCACTAGTATCCATCTGTGCCCTCCACTTTATTTATCCTGTAATTCTCCAATGGAATCAACTCCCCATTGGTGAAAAGGTGCTTCTACCTGCAAAGGTCTAAGTGGCAATGCTCCTTGATACTTCAATTTTCCTGAAAATTTCTAGCAAGCATCACACTTTCTCACATACACAAAGGAATCATTGAATACCCTAGGCCAATAATAACCAGCCCTAAGAATCTTGTGTGCAGTAGTCTTAGTAGAATAATGGCCTCCACACACCCCTTCATGCATTTCTTTCAAAACATATTTTTCCTAGGATTCATCAAACATAACAACAATATACCATCCCTATTTTTCCAGAATAAATACCCTTTGATAAAAACATATTTAGAAGCTTGCAACTTTAAAGTCCTCCTTTGATTATCATTCAACCCTTCAGGGCACTTCATGTGTTTCAGGTAAAGCATTACATTTTTATACCATGGAGTATGCTCAATACTTGTTATGATTTCACCCTTACCTTCCACATTACAGATCTGGTTTGCTTCAATGTTTGTTTCTCCCATCAACCTGGCTAGTCCCTGCCCTCTTACCAACTTGGTAATCTAAATCTCCATGTTAAATTCTTGAATTTTGTTAATCCATCTGCATCGCTTCCCTGTCATTTATGTCTGTACCAAGATATCCTTCATAGCTGCATGTGGGACATAAGCAATGACCTTAGCTCCAACAAGGTAAGGTCTGAAAGCCTTTGTTGCTTTGACCAGTGCATAAGCCTATTTTTCCATAATGTCATATTTCAATTCTGACCCCTGCAAAGATTTACTTAAAAAAGAAACAATTAGCTCATAACCTTCATCATTCTTTTGTAACATAACAGCAGCTATGGTATGGAATGAAGCAAAAGAAAATATTTGAAAGGGCTTAGTAAAATTAGGGGATTTTAGGATAGGGGCTTCCTTGATACTTATTTTTATAGATACAAACGCATCCATAGCTTCAACAGTCCAGTCCAATTTCTCTCCTTTTTTCAACATCTTAGATATAGGTTTAACAATCTCAGCAAAATTGGACACAAACCTTCTAACAAAATTAATTTGGCCAAAGAATGACTGGATTGCTTTGATAGTTTTAGGAATGGGAATTTTATCAATGGCCTCCACCCTTTCAGGATCTATCCTAACCCCATCTTTTGATACAATATGCCCCAAAAGTTTACCCCCTATAACAGAAAAGTGACATTTTTTAGGATTAAGACTTATACCATACTCCAAGGCTTTGATGAAGATCTTCTCTAAATCAGCAACATGATCATCTTCCCTTTTGGAATAAGCAGTGAGGTCATCCTGATATACCACCATTATAGTATTTATCAGATCTGCAAATGCCACATCCATGGCCCTTTGAAAGGTAGCTCCTGCATTTGTGAGACCAAATGGCATTCTTATATAGACATACATTCCCCATAGTGTAGTGAATGTTGTCTTGTATTGTTCAGACTCTTTGACTTTGACCTGGTTATAACCAGAAAATCCATCCATCACTGACAATAGCTCACACCCTATTACTTTCTGCAATATCACCTCCATGTTTGGAAGAGGATAATTATCTTTTAGGGAAGCCACATTCAAATTTCTGAAATCTACACACAGTCTTATGTCCCCATTTGTTTTCCTCACTGGAACCAGATTTGAGACCAACATTGAATGTCTAATGGGTTTTATGATACCTCCATCTCTAAGCTTTGCTAGCTCCTCTTGCATTTTAGGTTCAAGAGTGGGGTTAATAGGCCTTTGCTTCTGTCTGAATGGCTTCGTGTCTGGCTTAAGTGGAATCTCATGCTGAAAAAGATCTTCTCTATATGCCTTCAAATCCTCATAAGACCAAGCAAACACATGCTTATACTTTCTCAGCAATGTGATCAGCATTCTCCTGATGGTTGGGCTTATTTTCTTTCCAATATAAACCCTCTTTGGTGCTAATTCAGTTCCCAAATTTATTTCTTCAATATCCTCTTTCTTAACAGGCATCTGCTTTATGAGGGAATGATCACTCCCATCATACACCCTCTCCAAAGACACAAGCCCTTTGGGAAGCTTGTTAGTTTTAAGCTGCAAAACTTCCTTCCCAAATACAGTCTATCTCCCATCCATTTCTTCCACAAAAGCATTGAAATCAATCTCATGTGCTTCATACTGATCTATACAATGAAGAAACTTCAAAAGGTCAGTATCATCATCAAAAACTTTCCAACTATATATATTGTTAGGGATTGATGGTCTTGTTTTAAACTCAACCTGAGACACTCCTGCCAAAGTCATATCATCTTTCTTCAAGGCTACATTAGCCAAAAAATCAGCCATCAAATTTTTAGATCTATCTATCCAATCAATTGAAAATGCATCAAATAGTTCCACTGTATCCCATATATCATTCCTATATTGTTTCAACCTCTTGTTCTTTGCAGCATACTTTGATCTAATTTGTGACACAACCAATTCAAAATATCCCAAAATAAACAACAACGTAATCTTGTGTTTGACAGCCATGTTCAAACCAATCAACAAAGCTTCATACTCAGCCACATTATTTGTACATTCAAAAGCCAACAAAAATTAATATTTAAATGTTGTACCTTCGGGTGATATGAAAATTACTCCATCTCCATTACCTTCTTGACTACATGCCCCATCAAAGTACATTTTCCACACACCTTGTTGATTTCTAGAAACAAGTCTATCAATTGGGTCAGTATTCACTAATTCTGGCTGAGATAATTCAACTCTGAAACTCCCCAAATATAAATCACAAAAGAAATTAAGTTTCTCCTGAGGAGCACACTCAACAATCTGATTAACCCTTGGTTCTCTATATAATTTCACCTCTTCACCACTAACTGGTATTGTGGCATATGATAAGTCAAGTTGCACATTATCTCCAATTGTTGCAGTCCATTGTCTTGACAAAAGCATTCCAAATTGAGGAGGTGTATCAATCATAGTTATATCAATGTTATATGTTGCTTGTGGGTATGCTGCTAATTTTACCTCTACATCTTTCATAATCCCTACTACCCGGACAGGCCTACTATCCATAGCATAACATTTACCCCCCTCAACATCTATCCACATGCCAAGTTGTTTCATTACCCCCACTGGCATAATATTCATAGAAGCACCTGAATCTATCACGCAATTTCTTACCAACTTACCATTTATGAGTAGAGTAGTGAAAAATGGATCAATTTGTGGTGTGTTCATTAATGCATCATTTAAGCCAATTTCTGAAATTTTTATCCTTCCTTTCTTATCAGCAATTGCAGGATTCTCATTTTGTTCAAAGTTCACAATTTGATTCCTTCCACCAGACATCAATTGAATAGCACTCTCCCTGTATTCTTTAATTTTCATCATTTCAAGTAATGGGACAGATATTTTTACCTAGGATAAAGCTTGCACAAAATCAAAATATGAACCGTCAGCTCTTATCAACTTCTTTTGCTCTGCTGGTTCACCTTTGTACTCCTCCTCCTTCTTTGATGTCTAATCCATTTTTTGTTTATCCTTGGGGAATTCTTTATTTTCTTCTTTGGGAACACACTTCTATTCTTTTTTATGAGGGCACTCATCATTTATCTTCTTTGATATTTCATGGGACATCTTTTTATCTTTCAAGAGTATTCCTCTTGGAACATCTTCATTCGCATTCACTGTTCTATTCCTCAGCCGATACTTTCTTTTAGCCAGCTCAACTGCTGAAATAGTCAATCTTTTAATTTCTTCATCAGTTGGTCTCCTCATATTTCTCCTATTAGGTTGATATGATGTGGTAGGAGGAGCTTGTTCATGATCATTTTCTTCATAATCAGAAAAAAAGAAAAATTGCTCTGCCATGTGAACATTATATTTCTGATGATCAACAACATATTCATATCCTCCCTCTTCTGAAGATGAATATCCCTGCTCTACCGAGTGAAGAATATGAGAAGTCAAATAAATGTTATTATCTTCTTCATTATTGTTTTCTGCCATATCTTTTCCTGGCACTGACTGAGCTACAACACAATGTTCTGAAGAATGTGGTAAGTCACAAATTGAACACCAAGGATTATTATCAACCATGTATGTCCCTCTTTTCTTCAACGGGTTAGGTGTCTCTTTATTTCTTGGCCCGTCTATTACTGGATTTCCATTTCTCCAATTTTTATTAAAGGGCATATCGTGTAGTCTAGGCCTTTCATTCCTATATGTGCATTCTTGTTTATTTGGAGCAGCATATTTCGAAACCCTAGAGTTATCCCTCTTGGCAATCATCCTTGCAACCTTCCTGTTATTTTCAATAGTGAGTGCTATCCTTTGAGCTTTAGCCAAATTTTTGGGACCCCTGTTCCTAAGATCATAACCTGTCTTAGGATCAAAATCTTTAAATAAATACTCAATGCAGCAGGATCAACCAATTTAGATTCAGGAGGTATCTTATTGTGCAATTTAGAAAACCTTTGGTTGAATTCATAGGCTGACTCATTTTGATGTTTCTGAATGGTGACTAACTCATGCAATGCAAACTCAGGTGCATATTGATTCCCATACTACTCAATAAATTGTTCATAAAACACATGAATAGAATTAATAGAAGTTGTTGGCAGAATATTAAACCAATCTTTGGCATCTTCAATTAGTGACATCATAAACAGTCTCATTTGTATATCTTCATACTGCATATATAAATTTTGCATAAAAGCATTAAAACTCCTTAAATGCTCTTCAGTTGCAGTAGCACTGCTCCCTATGAATTTTGGGACCAAACTTCTCCAACTGTTATCCATAGGGTAAGGGCATATTTGTAGTCCAGCCAAGTCAAACTGCCTAATCATGGTTGCATATTACGGAGGAGGATTTTGGTAGTACTTGTAGACACGTAAAACTAACATCGTGCATCTCGCTCTAACTAACATTCAATTATGCTATTAATTAGTCAAAACAATTTATTGATTAATTCCCTAAGGTTCATCATATTTAATTAAATAAATCAAATTATTTAATTAAGTCCTAAAGTTCTTATTTGATTCAATAAATCAAATTGATTTAAATCAAATGTCAAACTCCTAAAATCCTCCAAGTTAATTAATCTAAATTAATTAACCTCTAATCATGATCACCTATTCTTCAACTTTTGATTCAACTTGAGTTAAATCCAAACTCTCAACTAACCCACCCACTTGCACCAATAAATCATTTATTTGATTTATTAATTCTTCTAATTACTTTCAAAAGGGCATCAAGATGGAGTATTCTTCCAATTTGAATCTTCCCTCCAAAGGACTTGTCCCTTCCAACAAAGCATTAAATTCTCTTACATGTCTCTTGCACAAGTCAAACTTGGCATTTAATGCACCTTTCATGAAATTTCATGCAAATTCAAATTTGAAATTGGCACATTGGCCAAGACTTGCACATTCCTCACCCTCTCACAACTTGACAAGTGTCATCTTGTCATTGGCTTGTGAATAATCCCACATTCATTCAAAATCTCTCACTCTTCCAATCTTGAATCTATAAAATGCAAAGCATTTCTCCAAAACAACACAACTCAATTTGACAACAAAAATTGGAGAACACAACAACATATTTTTATGCAAGGTTACTCTCTACATGTGAGAACTAATCTTGCTTTTCATCACAACATCACTATCATCTTGGCATCATCTTGCTTATCATGGATTGGGAAAGGGTTGCATCCTACATGACAAAGTGGCACCAATCCATTATGAGATAGTTGTTAATCATGTTTGCATATGCTTTTGTTTAGCTTGCATTGTTTTCATTAGTTGCATTGTTTAACATGGTTAAATATTTCATAGGGATGTTTAAGTTTGCTAATTTAAACTAACTTTTGTGCTAACAACATGAAATTGTTTAAGTCTCATTTGCAGATTTTGACGTCCACAAACTGGCGCTAGAAGGAGGGCCAACCTCCGTTTTCAGCAAATTACGCAACATGATTTTCTTGTTTTTTATTGACATGTTGACATCAGAATCATGAATTGGAATCAAGCAAAGGCGAAGCAAGATTGAAGTCAAAGAGAAAATTGAGAATTTAAAACTTGAAATTCATAAAGCATTTTTAAATGCTTAGAGCATCCAATTTCTACTTTTGTTTTTTGTTTTACACCAACTCACATTTCTTTTTTGGGTTTAAAATTAACCGTTTGACTTGATCTTTTCAGCTTGGTTAAAATTGAACTTAGAAAAATACTAGATTTCGATTTGGACTTAAAATTGGACAAGGCAAACTTCACATCTCATTTGGTGCTTTTAAAATGAACTCATCACTGCTTTGAGCTATAAAATGAACAAGTGTCTTTCATGTTTTGCAATCTTTTTCACAAATTAATATAATTAAAATGCATATGTGCTTCTCTCGCGCTTCACAGTGATCTTGAGAATCAAAAACATTTTGGCAATATTAACTTGTCAAAAATATTGCCTTCACACTTTCATTTTGGAAACTTAAAAATTGAACAAAACATTTTGCGAGTGTGAGTAAACTTGTTGCGAGTGTTCTCCCTTTGTTTCTAAATGAAGTTTGATCGAACTACAGATGAGTTTATTCACTTTTTTTTAACTTAGAGGGCCTGCCTTGTGGGAAAAAGTACTCACCCAAGGGAACGATCCCACCGGGAACACGCTAAAGCCAAGCGACTTCCAACTGGTATATAAGTGTGGATTCTTGAAGAAAGTTCAAGAATCATGAGGATTATTCCGACGAGATGGACAGAAATGGACTCTTGCCAATGTTGGATAATCCCCCACGAATGGAATGCCCGAATTAGAACCCTTTGTTTAGAAAAAGGCCAAAACCTTGTCTATTTTGTTGGTGCAAAAGGTCATGTCCTTTGAAGCCGCCTCACGTTATACATGCGGTTTTGTTGTGGAAATGGAAAGTGTGTCATGGGAGATTCATGGGTACTAATGCTTGGCTGACCTAAGAAGTGTGTGTCGTGGAGGGGAGCCAGTGTGGACAAGCATTTAGTCATTCGCACAAAATATGCGTAGCTAGATTCATCCAAGTGGGAACCCAACAAAATATTGTCTCATCATCCTAGGGTTGTAAAGTACTTGGAAGTGGAAAACACTTTGCTTGGTTCCTAAAAATATTTGAAAATAAACATTCAACAAATCATCAGAATTTCAAACCCTTTAGGGAAGCAAATACCTTTGACGAATTCAAATACTCATGCTTGCCCTAGGGATTTCATCCTTAGAGGCTTCTAAGAATTTGGATTTCATCTCAATTTGCTTACTAAAGTCAACAATAGGTAACCTTTGCCTTGATTTCCTTAATTTTTGCACTTGGTGGGATAAAGGGAAATTAGGACATTGGATATTCAGTTTGAAAAACATAATCAAGCAAGTGTCTTTGGTAAAAATAATTCACTAAGCCAAGATAAAAAGACAAATTTGATTACACATGTTTTTTCTAAAATGACTGGTTTACAACTTTTACAAAAAAAGCTTCAAGAAACAATCCTGAGTTGTATGCATTCTATTATCAACAGAATCCCAAACTTTTTGAAAAGTTTGTTTTCCTCCCATAGGAAGTATAGCGTGTTCTTCAACACCGAGATCTTGTAAGAAGAAGTGTTATCTAGGTCAAGTCTAGGATCAAATTCAATCACTTTCATCCATCTCTCAACCATCAAAATCAGTCAAAAATCACCTCACCAAAAACTCTTGGGAACTTTGTAAATATCTTTTATGCTAAAATTTTAGGTGGAATCAAATCCACTTTGGTTGACTTAACACATCTAGTCAAACCATCATCTTATACACAAGTTTTCTCTAGGATAACACAACTTCCTAGTTCATCTTGTTTGGCTTAACACACTTAGCCAAATTATCAAATCATCACTATGTTTGACTTAACACACTTAGTCAAACCGACCTCTTATGTACAAGTCCACTCTAGGATAACACAACTTCCTAGGGTTTTACAAGTGCATTTATCACATTTTGTTTGACTTAACACATTTAGTCAAACTATCAATCCAATCACGATCAATCAAAGTCATAAAAAGTTTAGCATTTATTTCAAAGTTTCTTTAAGAGTTCCATTCGTCCGTATCACTCATCTTTCATTTATCTCATCCTCGTCATCACTTTGATCCTTCAACTATCCTAGTTCTTCGCTTCTTTGAACCTAAGGTTTAGACCGATCTAAAGAATTAGAGGTTCATCTCTTACATTCTTGAAAATTGATCTTCATTTTATGGTTCAAACTCGATCTCAACACAAGAGGAACATGGAATATAAACTTGATCCATCCATCATGAGAAATTTGAGTCAACCAAACTATCCAAGTCTCACAATGCCAATTGATTATCGAAACTCACATTTATGCAATTCAAACATGGCATCATTATCTCCTCCAAACTTCAATGATACGAATGTGAGTATGCCCAATCTAAAGTTTGGAACACATTTCCCTATGATAGATTTAAATCCAAGTCCAAATCTACAAATCTATCAACCAAACGCTCAATGCATGAGTTTTCCAAACAACATTATTCCACCAAATCTATGCATGCCAAATACAAGTTTGTTGAACATGAACATTTCTAGTCCACACTTGGTGAACTTTGGGATAGATATGCTTTCAAATCCCCCTAATGTTGTTCAAAATCCTAGCAATATATTGGCAACTCCATATGTTGATTCAAGTCAAGGTAAAACCATGCAAAATCAAAGTTACCTAAATCAAGGCAATATGATTCTTAACCACAAAAATGTTCAAATTCAACCTATAATGCCAAATCAAAACATCATACCAAATCATCCCATTTTGCCATCGGTATCGCAACAGCAGGTGGAAACCATTCAAGCAACCCCAACAATCAACACCATTCCCAATCTGCCACCACCACTGCCAAAATACAACACAAACAATTCATTCTCCATCATATTACAAGCCACTCAAGAAGCTTCCCGCAAAAAGGCACTCCAAAACCAACAAGCCGCACAAGTTGTGCAAGCCGCTCATGCCGCTCAGATGACACAAGTAATCCAAAAAGCACACTCTCAAGCACGAGCGTAATTCCAAGCTCAGCAAGCACAAGCACAATACCAAGCTCAATTGCAAGCACAACAAGAAGTGTATCAACAAGCCTTGCAATACTACCAATTGCAGCAACAATACGACCAAAAACAAGCATTGTTTGCGGAACAACAGCAGCATGACCAACAACAAGCGTTGTTGGCTCAACAGAAAACACAAGCCTTACTCATGCAACAAAGATTGCAACAAATCCCCATCGCAATTGTTGAAAACAATGATCAAGATGAGCACATTGAAAATGTTTTCACCTCAACCAACAATCAAATCAACATACACCAAGAGCTAATTTTCAATCATGATGAAAATCCACCAAAAATACCCGACAATGATCAAATTCAAAAAATGTCAACATCACTTGATCCTATGGTTGAAGACATTGGTAATATCTCTTCCATGATTGTTAAAAACAATATTCAAGATCTTGAAGATGCTTCTACCTCATCTGATGATCAAATCAACATACATCAAGAGCCATTTTTTAGTCATAATGAAGACCCCTCCTACAACGATCTATTTCAAGAAGTGTTGATGTTGTTTGATCCTATTGACATAAACCAAGATCCCTCGACCAATGATCATATCGAAAAGGTCTCTACATCGCTTTATGAGTTAGAGGACATATGTCAAGAACGTATTCCAAAGCATGATCAAAATCTATCACCAAGGTCTAGCAATGTTCCTTCCCAAGACATATTGACATCCTTTGACCTAATGGTTACAAATATTGAAGGAATCCCTAGCTCAACATTTGATCCAAATCCACTCAAAGCTCAAGAGAATATTGAACCACTTCCCAATGACGATGTCCAAGAACCCACTATAAGCAATCCATCCTTTGAAATTGACCCATGTCAAGAACTTGATCCAAAGCATGTTGAAAATAGTTCTAAAATCACTCAAGATCAAGTTTTTGTATCTCCAAGATACTATAATGATCTAATGGGCACTCTTCTATCTATACAAGATGTCACAAATGATGATCATATCCATATAGCACACACTCGTCCATCTACCCACAAGATGATTTCTTTGGATGGACACATAGATGATCTTCATTCAAAACAAGAGTCTCATACTCTTAATATCATTCCCAAGGAACAAGAGTCTCCTACTCTTAACATTTGTACACATGACCAAAATATGGAAAATTATGGAGACATAGAAGAAACAAATCATGAAGAAGGCTTCAATAGAAGTTGTGAATTAGAAACATCCTATGGACACCTATCCAAAAAAGAACATGAAGAAGGCTTCTACAGAAGTCATGAATCAGAAACATTCTGTGAAGTGAGTCATGAGGAAGAATTTTGTGTGGACAGTGAACCATCAACACTTCTTGAAGAAGCACTGCAATCTGATATCTCACAAGATCTTGCTAAGGATATCAATCAGGCGTTTATCCCACATATGGAGGATCCTATCACTTATAAATTTGGATCACTCACCTTTCTCAGGGCAAGCTACCTCATCAATAAAGAAGTTGTCACTTTTGAAAATCCACCACAGAGCAAAGAAGGAGTAGCACCTTGTTTCCAAGGTAGATCATATCCCGTTGCAAACAAATTTTTGGAACAGATGAATTATAAAGGTAGAGGATTAGGCCTACATGAACAGGGTATCCTTGAACCAATGCAGATTGTTGGCAATCCTAAGCGTCAAGGCCTTGGTTATTCAACAATCAAGGGATCTCAAAATATTAGTAATACTTCCACAAAACTGGGGGCAACTTCATCTCGAGCAAACATCAACATAGGGAGCACGAAGAATCCTTATGATGAAACCAGTGCCAATACTACAACTAGCCACGTCATGAATCTCCATTCACCCATCACCCCATCCACGAATTGGGACCAACAACAAAGGAAAGATTCGAATCAAAGCACAAAGAATTCCATTAAAGAAAAAGAAGCCAAGAAGCATATTGGACAAATCAAATACACCTGGATACCAAAGAATACAAAGAAAAAATATCCTTATCAAAATCCATTAGTTAAAGAAACTATGGGGCAAAATAAAAAAGGTGCAAGTATCCATCAAAGATGTCCACAAAGGAAAAAGTGAGCTTCTCAAGCGACATACAAAGTGTATCAAGCAGTTGGTCCTAATTCCACACACACTTTCGTATCCACCCATCATTGCTCATCTTCCCAAGTTTGGAGAGTCAAAGGCTCCAAACTGTCAACTAATCCATCTTTTACTCCTAAACACACTCCATCCACGCCTCTATGCATGATATCCAATTCTCACATTAACCATGTATTGGCAATGATCCTTCATCATAAGGATTCAGAAGGCACTCTATCGCGATGTGTGCTCAGAGATAGAGTTAACTCCGGTATCAACAAAGCAGATCAGGGATCTCAAAAGTTGTAATTGAGTGCATGTATCTTGGCAAAACAACTTCTTCAAGTGGGATACCGATGGCATGTTATGACAGAAGCATCAACATCAGCACCACCAGGTGGCTCAACATCAACTTAAAATCTCTCAGAAAATACAAAAAAATCCGAAAAATGTCTTGAAAAAATGGTCACCTTGATGAAAACTTGGCAAACAGGCGTCTTGGCGACAACAACAAAATCAAAAAATACAAAATATCCAAATAAATAAATCATAAAAATGATTGAAAACAGTAAAGAAAAAAATCATCCTCTAGCAAAAACCATTTCAGTGTCGCTTTGGACAGGTACCATGATGAAAATATGGCAAATAGGCGTCATGTGTAGAATCGAGCATCTACGTGCACCAGTTCAGGAGAAAGCTTCTTATCACATCCATAATAAAGCCAATATTTTGGCCATATCATTTGTTCATCCATGAATTGTTTATCCAACCCATTACCCATTACGCTTTACACTTGTTTATGGTAAAAATATTGACATGGGTCATTTTCACTGATCTCATCCTATCCAACATTATCTGAGCCTTGAAGCATTATCTGAGTGAGCAATCCTCTATTGGAACACCGTTATCTTATCATAAGATAATCCATATCCATTCGTCCAAAAATCTACCCGTGGCATTCCAAACATTGCTAGACACTAGGGGCAAATATTTGCATCTTGCTTTGGGAAAAAACCTTGATCTATATCTTCACACTTATGTGGTGATTCAAGCATTGGCAAACATGAAATCAAATTGGTCAAGGCATTTGTGAACCAAAAATCCAAGTCATTAGCCCATGGCATATTTTGACAAGACGACGTTCCTTATCAAGGTTTAACTTTCGTCGAACATCAATCCAAACAATCACTATCAGTTGCATCTAACTCGCACATCTGCATCACATCAAACCATCAAAACATTTTTGTTCCAAATCAAACTTCATCAATCTTGATCAATCGAATCCAATCAATCATCACTTTGTTTGACTTAACACACTTAGTCAAACTATCTTCTTTTTGCATGAGTTTACTCTAGGATAACACAACTTCCTTGGGTTTACAAGTCCATTATCATCTTGTTTGGCTTAACACAGTTAGCCAAATTATCAAATCCATAATCACCTCTTTTGGTTTAACACACCTAGCCAAATTATCTTTTTTGTACGAGTTTACTCTAAGATAACACAACTTCCTAAATTTTACAAGTGCATTATCACTTTCGTTTGACTTAACACACTTAGTCAAACTATCAATCCATCAACCTGATCGATCAACATTAAGCTTGGTTTTCAACAAAATCCCAAAACAGAGCACCGATATCATCATGCATATCCATATCTAAATTGTCAAAATCATGCAAAAAATTCAAAAACATTCAAAAAATTCATCAAAAAACTCAAAAACATTTGAAAAATCAAAAATCCAAAAACATCCAAATTCATCAAAAATCCAAAAACATGTCAAAATATCAAAAAATCTTCAAAAAAATTCATCATTGAGTCTTGTCAGTCTTTCACCTTGTCGAACTACATCATCTCTGAGCTTGAACGTAGGCAAGGTTGATCTTTGATCATCCCCCGAGACAATTAGGGTCAATCCTTAGGTGTTCATCACATTGGCAATCCGTTTGCCCATCTATTTTTACATTTAGGTCAGTTCTTAGGCGTCCATCGCAATGGAAATCCGTTTGCCCATCTATCTTTTCATTAAGTCAATTTTTTCGTCAATCAAACTACATGGTCTCTGCATGTATAATGTAGGCAAGGCTAATCTATGGATCAGCTCCCGAGACCCCTAGGATAGGTCTTTAAGTTAGTCTGTTCGTCATAAATCTTGAAAATACTAAAAACATTTGTAAAACATCTCAAAATTCCAAAAATATCCTCAAAACATTTGAAAAAACCAAAATGGTGCATCCATTTCATCTCACTTTCACCCATGATTGTCATCACTCATAATAAAATCAGTCATCACTTTCACCCTTTGGTGAGTCAGTCAGAAGCAAATTTAGCAGGTTCCAAAGTGAACGCTTAATTGTCAAAGTCTCAAGTCTAGATCAGTAAGCAAGCATGTTGGTCAACTCAAAATATCAATAGCTTATCACCCAAAACAGTCCCATCAAAACCCTGATCACTACATGTCCTAGGATGAAGCTTTCCCACGATGGACATAAGCATCAGGTACCCCACAATAGTTTAGTCTTGGCTAGCAGTATGAAAAACATTAGCTTGTTTGTTTACTTTATTTGGTCTTTTTGACTTATCTTATTTTTCGCTCATTCCAAGGACCTCTCCATGATGCCTAAACAAAACAGGTTTAGAGAGAAAGGAATGGGGCAATGATCATTATCTTTTTATCTATTATGCTTGTTGGATGTTCTTGTAAAATAACTTGGTGAATACTTGCTTTGTTGGGTCCGTCCTAGCAAGGTTTTTGTATGTCAAGTGTGAACAAGAGCACTCCTATCTGATTTTCGAGTCAAAGTCCATCACACTAGACGCAACGCCATCCTGGTTCTTAATACCCTGATGCATCGCACCTACGTGTGTTATCAAACATAAGGAAAGTTATGCTCTTTATCTCTCCCATCCCTGGATAAGCAATACATCATCATCAATCATCATCATATCTAATAAAGTTGGCTTGTTGAACTATCTGCATCTTCTTATATTCAAGGGTTGATCATTCCCATTCTTCTATCCTCTTTCATGCTAACAATACATTTATCTTACATCCATCCCGCATCCTACATAATCACATCATTTCAAGACAACATCATCCATCACATTCATCTCATTTTCATAATCATTTAAGTTGTTTAGGATAATATAAATTTGTTATTCTAAGCATCTTCCAAACATCTCATTTTCATCATCATTATCATATAGTCTAACCATCCATACATTCATTTTGAACCTCTTTGTCGCGAGATCCACCTCAATCTTTTCGCTCGATCTCTCGAGGGCGCAATGTACTAGCGCACTTATTTTCGTTGGGGTATATGAAAAAATCAAAAAAAAATTAATTTCGATGTCGGCAACATCATTCTTTGAACCAATGCAACAAGTACATTGCTTCAAAGAGGGGCAAAATGTAGACACGTAAAACTAACATCATGCATCTCACTCTAACTAACATTCGATTATGCTATTAATCAGTCAAAACAATTTATTGATTAATTCCCAAGGTTCATCATATTTAATTAAACAAATCGAATTATTTAATTAAGTCCTAAAGTTCTTCTTATTTGATTCAATAAATCAAACTGATTTAAATCAAATGTCAAACTCCTAAAATCCTCCAAGTTAATTAATCTAAATTAATTAACCTCTAATCATGATCACCTATTCTCCAACTTTTGACTCAACTTGAGTCAAATCCAAACTCTCAACTAACCCACCCACTTGCACCAATAAATCATTTATTTGATTTATTAATTCTTCTAATTACTTTCAAAATGGCATCAAGATGGAATATTCTTCCAATTTGAATCTTCCTTCCAAAGGACTTGTCCCTTCCAACAAATCATTAAATGCTCTTACATGTCTCTTGCCCAAGTCAAACTTGGCATTTAATGCACCTTCATGTCATTTCATGCAAATTAAAATTTGAAATTGGCACATTGACCAAGACTTGCACATTCCTCACCCTCTCACAACTTGACAATTGTCATCTTGTCATTGGCTTGTGAATAATCCCACATTCATTCAAAATATCTCACTCTTCCAATCTTGAATCTATAAAATGCAAAGCATTTCTCCAAAACAACACAACTCAATTTGACAACAAAAATTAGAGAACACAACAACATATTTTTATGCAAGGTTACTCTCTACATGTGAGAACTAATCTTGCTTTTCATCACAACATCACTATCATCTTGGTTTCATCTTGCTTATCGTGGATTGGGAAAGGGTTGCATCCTACATGACAGAGTGGCATCAATCCACTATGAGATAGTTGTTAATCATGTTTGCATATGCTTTTGTTTAGCTTGCATTGTTTTCATTAGTTGCATTGTTTAACATGGTTAAATATTTCATAGGGATGTTTAAGTTTGCTAATTTAAACTAACTTTTGTGCTAACAACATGAAATTTTTTAAGTCTCATTTGCAGATTTTGACATCCACAGTATTGACGCTGGTACAATGGATTATTATTTGCCACATATTGTTGTCCTTGTGGGGGTATATGTTGCTGATAAGGAGGTGGTTGAACACCTTGATTTTGTGGTGGAACATTTTGACATCTACCTTGATTCCTTGGCTGATTTTGGTAGGCTTGTGAGGAATTTTATGGGCCTGCATTATTGTTCCCTTGCCTATGAGGTGGCACATATTTTTGCAAATTAGCCATTTGAGTACTAATCTGCACTTTCCTCAATTTCAATTCTTCAAGCTCTCTAATTGCCTGGAGCCTCTACTCATATTCTATTTTTACCCTTTCCACTTCTTGCCTCTCATGTTTCGGTCTTGCATTTATTTCATCCCTGGCCATAAGTTCGTAATTCTCCTTAGAGGCTGCTTCATAGCCAAGTCCATCCTAATTTTCTTCAAGAAAAGCCATTTTATGATCATATTCATGTTGTCTTCTTTCTCTTTCAGCTTCAAATTCAGCCATGAATTCTTCAACCTTCTTAGGATCTGGTTGGTAAAAGGGGTTCCTCTGTTCCTCAAGAGTACGAGGTTCTCTGGAAGGGTTGCTTTCATTCACCAATGTTCCATAGGAATTGTGTATCTCCAGTGATGCTTTCAATGTTTTATTTTTGTCTGATGGTCCTATGTCATCAGTCACCTTTTTACCTTTATCATTCTTCTTTGTCCATTTATTTTTGGCATTAGGACCATCACCATCTTTGTACAAAGACCTTCTTCCTTGCATTTTGGGACCAATTGTGATAGTCTGAACTCTAGGAAGATTTATTTTTGATATATATTTTAATTTATCAGTCTCAATGTATTTGTTCATTCAGAGTCGCCACTCACTTTCCAAAAGTGAGAAAATCTGCAATCATTTATTCCCAGTGGAGTCCTCTACAACATACCGACTCTATGACAAGGCTCACATTCAGATTATATTCCCCAATAGAGTCGCCAAACTGTTGGTACTCAAAAATGCAGGTTTTAACCTCAAGAGTATGCCAGACTCTTACAACATTCTTGGACAACATACAAGGTCAATTATACAATCAAACCTTCTACTCTTTAGGTTCTTCTAGACCTAGGTGGGTGAACCTATGTAAAACATGCAGATTTAAAATGAATTTTCAGGCAAACAATCTACTCACTATGGCAAGAGGTAGTGAATAGACAAAAATACTACAAATAATCCTACTACATGAAAGAAAATTCTTGAATGTATTACTCGTTAGGAATTCTATCCTATGGGATTTTGCTGATCAGTGTCTTCTATCTGTTGGGCAATGGAGTCAAAAATAACAAGGATCCAGGGTGTTTCCCTATCCAAACTTAATTCAAATTGTTGAGCATATGTTTAAAGTACAAAATTCTATGACTGGCATATTATTTCACCCCATTTATAGCTTGCATAAATTACTTTTGAATATTTTCCTACCAGGTTCCTCTTTAAACAACCAATCTAAATTCCAAAATCACTATGACTTGATTTAAAGAATTTGATTCTGACCTTGCAGACACCTATAAATCAAACCACACAATATGATAATTGCACTATGATAAACCAAATACATACTTGTTATTCTGATTTAAATGATTTAAAGAATTCTAATTGGAAAGAACCAGATAAGAAATTTTCAAATTATGTCATCTCAACAAACAAACTCAGAAAATTGCACCAATTTGAAAATGTCTACTCGATTACACTAGTTTCAAGAAAATCTCTTTATTGCCTTTTCCCAGTTCTGTTGTTACAGTGGAAAAAATCCCCCTACCTCTCGAACCCCCGTAACTGATTTTTCCCAAACATTTATACAGCACAACTTAACAGTCACGACCTTTCATTTTCTGGTTATGGTCATTTACATTCCATCACTGAAATTAAAACATTCAATTATATTGCCTTATCGGCAAATTAAATGTTTTTTACATAGTCTCACTTTTGATTTTCTCACTGTATACCTTTAATAACCCTACCGCTCTACCGCGGTCAAACATTTGACCAGTCGCGGTATCGCGGTGAGACTGTCATGGTCCATCCTCATTGTTACCGCGTTACCATGGTCTTTGCTTGAACCCCCTGCGGTACTGCAGTGGGGTCTTCAACCGTCTACCTTGTTGCTTACCATGCTCCCAAGGGTACCTTGATGATCATCCGCAGTTGCATGGTAACTATCTGTTAACCACTTCTCGTTCACCTACCGCTCTACCGTGGTCTTCTTATTAACTGTGTGTGGTATAGCGGTAACCGCTAACTGCTACCGCCAACTATCTTTGCTCGCTAGTCGACTGTTTTCCTTCGACCGCTAACTATTCACTGCGGCCACCACGGTCTGTGGTTTGATCGTGCACGGTACCATGGTGAGCACTTTATGCCCACCTATTAACCGCTACCGCCATATCGCAAGCCCCTTTATAGGAGGTCGTGGTAAGGTAGTAAACACATAGAAATGAAATATTAAGGCATCGGTAAGGTATAAAATGAATAATGAAATGGACGGGGATTTAAAAAACCATTTTATGAAAAGATAGGCAAATGATGGAATAAAATGGAGAAAAACCTTAGGGTTTAATGGTAAATATGAGGTTTAAAAGAAAAAACCCTTAAGATTTCAAAATGGAAATTTTGGTTCTAACACTACTGATGCTAAATAATTGGAAAAATAGGAGCTTGATCGTGAGAAAACACTTGGATGAATATGTTCATTAGTCTCATTTGATTTACAATTTCATATCGAATCATGTAAAATACCTAGAGAGGCTTGGAAGGCTTTTGAAAAATTATATGGTAAAAAAAATAAGATTAGGGGATATCAGATTGATAATGATTTGATGAATCTTGATCCAAAATGTTTTAACTACATCCAAGACTATATCTCCAAAGTTAAGCAACTAAGAACATAGTTGAAAGAATGTAGTATTGATAAAGAGGATTTACAATTGATTGTGAATGTGTTATCCAAGCTTGGTCCTAAGTATTCAGTGTTTGTTTCTGGCTTTCATACCCATCGAATTTCTATGGGAGCATCATATGTTGATCCTAAGTTTGATGACTTTGCAAATCTCCTATTTCAAGAAGAAGCTAAGTTAATGAGCATGGGTCTAATCAAGTCTTCCAAGTCACAAGAATTGTTGGCTAGTGAGTATAAGGTACATAAAGAATCATGGAATCTTAATAAGAAGCAAAAGAAGAAAAAGAACAAGCCACATAAAGAATCAAAATTCACTCACTCAAAAGTGGAATCATCTAAGAAGGAGGGGCCTACTCGTGCATATTGCAAGAAGGATGGACATGAAGAACAATATTGCTATAAGAAGGACATGATTTAATCAGTTTGGACATCAAGTTTTATCAACTATGATATAGTCATCGAATGACTTGAAATGAAAGGAAGTTAGGAAAATTTCATTTGGTCTTTCAATTTTTCTAGGGTTTGGAACCCTAGCCACCACCATGGAGAGAATGAAACTGTTGTTCATCGAAGATTCTACTTGTTGAAACATTATGACAAAATGCACTTCTCCTAGTATAAGCAATGAGGGGTATGGTTGATCAGTTTCGTGTTTTTCATTGGTTGGGAGCTCGAATATGGAAGGAGATTCGATGGTGTTACCTTTGTTGGGTTGGTAGAAACTAGTGACAAGTTATCATGCTATTTTCTTCGATTTCATTTTGCTGGATCAGGTATCTCTTCCATCATTTGAAGCATTTTTTTTTTTTTAAAAGAAGAAAGGGGAATTACTGGTTTTATTACTCGAGTCAGAAAAGGTTAAATGGATTACTTGTTTATCTCTATCAAAATAGAATGCATTGATTTCAATTATACTTCTCTACATTATGGGTTCGGTTACAAATCTATTATAGGCCCTAGTATTGATATTCTTTTTTTTTTATTGCATTTTAAAATGTGTTGTAAAGTGAAAAGGTGCTCTGGTGAAATTTTGTTTCCACATGTCACTAATTATGTGGATTTTTGAAATTTGATCGAGAGGTGTATTTTGTTCTTTCAATTCTCTTCGAAAAAGATAGATGATTGATTGGTGTATTTTGGCATTTCTTGGAACATATGATATTGTTGGTGCAGATTTTTTTATTGTCAGGGTTCAAAGAACAAACCTGTTATGACACTTTGTCTTACCTGAAAACCCTTGGGTAAAGATTCAAAAAAGGAACATGTGCATTTTGAAAAAGAGGGATACACGATGATTGATCACTGTTTTTGTATTGACTATTCTTGAGAGACATATGTGATCATTTCTGTAATTGAAAATCTGAAAAGAGAATGCAGAGTGATAATCTTGATATTTGAATATGTCTAGTATTTTGGAGGTTCGATTGAGAACCTTGAGGATATTAGGGTTATTTTATTGAGAGGCTCTTGTGAGTTGAAAAGAAAACAGATAAATCCTTCGTTATATGATTGTACTAAAACTAAATGAGGGTTTGGTGCTCCTTGAAATGGGTGTTTCTAAATGAGGGTTGGTTCTCCTTGAGCGGGTGCTCTAAAATTATCCTGTAAGGCATTGTATGCAGTGATTTGAAAATATAAGCTAGTACATGGCAGCAATTTAGGGGTGGTTTTTCTAACCCCAGGAGGGTTTTCCACTCGGAAAATCTTTTGTCTCTTGGTGTCATGTGTGGTATCTTTACTTCATTGTAATAATGTTGTAATGTTCATTGCTTTACTGTGATACTTCTCTTTTCAATTATTAATGGTTACATTCAATTCATGAATGTATTAATCATTGAAATATGAGACCATAATTTAGTTTTGTTTCTTTTTCTATAAATTAGTAAAATTGGTTCAAGACACTGATTCACCTCCCCCTCTCAGTGTCATTTTCACTCCAAAAGATAGTAGAGAGGGAAGGTGAGAGAGGTAGAGAGGAGAGAGGGTGAAGAGATATATATATATATATATATATATATATATATATATATAAATGGAGATAAAGGGTGAATGAAGGAGGGATAGAGTGAGAGGTAGGTAGAGAGAAACATAGTGGGGAGATAGAGAGAAGTAGAGAGGGGGGAGGAAGGGAGAGGTAGAGATAGAGGTAGGGTGGGATGGATATAGGGAGAGGTAGGTATACAAAGAAGATTAAGATGAGATATATAGATAAGTAGAGATAGAGAGAGGTAAGGTGTAGTAGCAAGCCTTTGGTTTTAGTCAATATTTATCCCTGCTATGCTTGAAAATTCATATAAGATTTTGATGGTTTATTGCATCCTTGCTAGGTGCTTCATCTCTTAGAGTGGACATGTGGTATAGAAAAAATTAGAGAGGTTTATGACTTTGTTTTAGCCTACAAGATGTTTTACAAGTTTGCAATTTAATTTTTGACTTATAAAAGGTTAACAACAAGTGTTATTACCTAGCTGGAAATAAGATCAAATTTATACTACTTTAATATATGTGATTTCTGCTCATTGCATTTGTTGTTGCAATATGAAAATTGTTATGGTCATTGAGATTTAGTGAATGTAAACATTCCTATCATTGCTATTTATGTCAAATTGTATGAACTTGGTATGAAAACATTATTACTCAACAACATTCAATTCTACAACCCAAAACACTATCATATCAGGATGTATGTAAATTGTTTGATATAATATCACTTGTGTTACAAACTATGAAAAGAGTGTAAAATATATCATACCAGTGTGTTTGCTAACTATTTGTCAAAATTCCAAATTAAAAAAAATATTAGATAAAATAGGAATAGACATTGCATGTAGGTACATAAAGGTTGTACCTAAATCAATTCTATAATAAAGCCACCCAAGGATGACCACATAAGTTATTGTCCAATGAGAATAATAAATCCAAGCCTGAACCTTTATGTGATTCCTTGAGTGAGGCACATATTGTAGTAATGTGTTCCCTATAATCTTGTGGATTTTATGGCTACAAGATTAAATTAATGGTTGTGGAAGGAGATAAAGAACGCCATATAAATATATCTAAGGTAAATAGTTTAATTTTAATTTAAAATTTTAGATAAGTAGAAGTCAAGATTGATAATTGAAGCAATTAATGCCAATTGAGATGGTAAATAAATGTGTTAAAATTGAAGTGAGAAGAAATAGGTCTTGTGATGTGAACATACTTGATGAGATGTTGCAAAGAAAAAACCTAATAACTAAAATCTGAAATGAAATTTGTGAAAAAAAAAAATTGAGATGATAGGATTTTGAATTGTTGAGTGTATAGGATGCAATTGTTCCAATGAGGATGAATTTTTGAGACTATTACTTGTCTAAAAAATTGTGACCTTTTTCTAAATCATAAATGGTCCTTGGAACTTGTAAATAAGATTTTTTTGTCACTATTTAGACAAAGGAAAACAATGGTGTTCAAGAACATAGGGTAACTTGCTAAGCTAGGGTGTGGAAGTGTTTTAACTTTCTCGCATGCCTTGGTATAGATACTAGATTGAGTTAATGGTAGAAATTAAAAGTGACCTTGGATTTAGATGTTGAGTGTTGAGGTGGTTAGAGAAGATTGTTGTGAACTAACAAAACATTAAAGACAAATATGCAAATGCGTTCTAAAATTCTCTCAATGTTAATGATGTATAAAATGACGTAGATGTGACTCCTTTAAATACACACCCTAGACACATAACTCAAGGCCTTCTAGGACTCCTATAAGAACATAAGCATATATGCACGTTAGTTAGTTATAAGACATTCTTAATAAAATAAACATGCATCCAAATTTGTTAATTCTAAAAGGACCGATATAAACATAAATACATATGTAAAGTGGTGTAAAATAAGAGGGGGAAAATGTTAGGATATGCACTTTTTATTTAAAATTTTATCTCATTTTGGTGTATATGCAACACGAAAGTATGCATGCTTACCAATATAAAAATAAATAAAATAATACTACCATAAAGGAAATGGGTCTTCAAGCGATTGAGTTATTGGATTAAATGTGTGTTCTAAACTTGTGAAATATGTGCAATAATTGAAGACTAGAACAATAATAATATCACCCCATTGGTTTGTGTGTACTACAAGGGACTGCACATAAATTGAGGAGAGAAAGAGATAAAATAGTGTTGTAACTAAAAATAGAGTGTGTGATCAATGTGTATGAGAATAGGGATAGAAAAATGCCCCCATGATTTTGCCTCCAATCAACAAGAATGGAAGCATAGAATCAACACTACGAAACCATAGCCTGCCCCACAAGTGGCAAGATCAAGTGAAAGCATGAAACACACATAGAAATACATTTAGTATGTAATCAAAGTTGGGTGGGTCTATCTTAATGGGGCCAAAATATATCTTTGAAGCAATGCCTTTTGTGGGACTATTCATTAGAATATCACGTTGCCTAAAGGGATGTCATATGATCATGAATTGTTCCTTATAAACAAAGAGTTTACCTAGTTGCCAAATGTGTTGTATGTTTTGAAAGAAGTAAATTAAGTTATATGGATTTCCTTTCATGTCCTTGCACTTGATATTTATAGGCGAGTAATTATTTATGTCTTTTCCTTCACATTCATTTTGTTTGATAGCATCATGTGCAACATCAACATGTGTGATATTTGGATAATTAGAAGTATCATCAAAACCAATGTGTTCATCTTCAATAGTCTTGGAGGTACTATCTAGATGTCTTTGTGTTATTATAAATAACCTCAACTTATATCACCTTTTTGTTAATATATCTTGTATTTTGTGATTTCATGCAATACACCTATCCATAGTATGTCCATGTATGCGATGATAACCACAAAAATATTTGACTTGGAAACAAAGTGAGACATCTTAAAACATATCAATTGGCATGAGGTAAAGTAATGAGATTTTTTAAGAGTAGTTTCAATAGGATATGTGGAGGACCCTTCAATTAGTAATCTCTATAAATCCTTTTGGTTTGATGTGTGCCAATGATCATTACTATGGTTAAAAGTAGTTCCACCCTTATGGCTTCTATTTTAAAATTCGGCTTTGACAACTCATCAAAATGATGAGATTTATAGATACTATGATGTAAAAGATCATTTTCTAGCAAGACATACTCACATTTGGATATGCTAACACATAATTCGGTAAATAAAATATAATAAATGTAAAACATTATTTCTTTAAGTTGTGGAAGTAAACCTTTGATGAATAAAATTTGAAGCTCATTATCCAGTAATGTGAATTTCATGTTAGCAACCCTAGTTTAAAACCTTAATACACAGTATGATTTTCTTAATAGTTATTGTAGGTTCAATGTCATAGTGACAATGTTCAACAAAAACATATGTTGAATCTCAAAAATAAGTAATGGAAGCATGTGGTAAAGAATAAATCCAATTTTATCATACATCAAGATTTGTGGAAGCAATCTAGCAATTAATTTGTTCTCATGTAAATAATATAAACATGTCATTTTGAAGGAACTTATATGAATTAATGGGTCACCTCTACAATCCTTCATACCTCAAGATTTGTGGAAACAATCTAGCAATTAATTTGTCTTCATGTAAATAATATAAACATGTGATTTTGAAGGAACTTATATGAATTAATGGGCCACCTCTACAATCATACAATGTAAGAAAAATTAGTCGACATAAATCCAATTGGTGAATGATATAAAAGTATGTCACTTAACAATTGGTATTGTTACTTTGAGATTATTGTAATAATTGATACCATTATCTATATTATCCAACATGCTCAAGATGATACTCAATTGATGGTGAAAGAGTTTTTTTTTAGAAAAACAATAAGATTAGACACAACATCATCAACATTTCCAAGATTCTTACGTGTATAATAGCAAGTGTAATAGTGAAGAAAGATGTCAAAGATTGATCATCAAGTGTTTACACATTATTTTCATACAACCTTAGCAAAAATTAATCTTCCTTATGAATGCCTAAGTGTAATGTCCACCCTCAAAACTTAAACCAATTTTTTAACAAAATCCACATAGTTTTGCAGCCTTCTAACATGCATAAATTTCGTCAAATAGTTTGTAAATGTTTGCTTTGAAATAATTTTTCTCATTGTTTACACTTCAACGACATTGGAATAATTTCATACATGAAAAAGACATAGTAATATAGTTCCAGGTTTATAAACATATAACACAACTCATTACAATCATTGAAACTCATATGTTCCAGAATTAAATAATGACAATTATATTTGCCGATTTATATGAAACACAATAATATTCTTATGAATAACAATTTTAACATAATGATATATTTTATTTTTGACCTGATTTCACAAATAGGGCTAACTAATCATGCAATGTTCCAGCTTCTGGAACGCTCGGTCTTCTACACGAACCCTAGCGCCATTTTCGTTGGTTTTTACAGCATTTTTCTACGGTTATCTCACACCGTTCTTCAGCATTTTTCATGTTGTGTTCTTCTGGAAGTATATTTTTGGCTTTCATTCATACTATTGCCTTTGTCTACTCAAAATTGAAGCTGGAAGCTGCATTTTTTTGGTGGAGTGGGCATGTTCCGCACCCCTATAAACGACTTTAACCATTCATTCCTGTGTTGTGGTTGTCACCATTTGGAATGAGAATAAAAGCGAAAGCTCGTAATTTTACTATTAGCCGTGACAGGGGTGAAGACTCGGAGGAGGGTCAAAATGGAAAGCTTAATGTAAATGGGGAATGGGGATTTGCTTGCAGAAGAAAAATTTCAAGCTGGAGAGAATGGAGACAAGGAGACATCAGAAATGGAAGAACAAAAGGGTGAAGATGCAGGTAAAATTTTAAAATTTGTTCTTTCTGATGATGTTATGGATTGCATTGTTGAGTTACGAACACAGATCTGTTATTTTGTTTTTTTAAGAGGAGTTCCATCTGAAGTTGATTTTTGTAAATGGGCAAAGTTAAACTGGGAAAACAAGGGTTGGGAGATTGAAACATTGAGGGGTTTGGGTAAACGTTATGTGGTTTGCAATTTTAAGAATGTTAAGCATGCTCAAACAGTTCTTCAGTATGGTACAAGGGTCATTTGTGGACAATTCTGTTATTTATAGGCATGGACCTTGGACTGTCACCCAGAAGGACTTTCCAAATCACAATACCCAATGTGGTTGGAGCTTCCATATTTAAATTTTTCCTTCACACCTTTTTTACGGGAGATTGTGGCTCAGTTGGGTAGGGTCATTTGGTGCAAAAACAATTTTGATAAGTATGTCAGTTTCAAGGTTCATCCTTGGGTGTGTGTTGAAATGGATTTAAACCAACAATTACCTGATAATATCAAGATTATTGGGCCAAGATTTGAGTTTTTACAGCCCGTAGTGTATCTAAATAAGCCAAATGCTTGTTTTTAATACTGTCAGGAAGGTCATCTGATAAGGGATTGTCTAGCCAGAAGGAATAAAACGACACAACCTCAAGTTTTAGCTCATAATAGTCAAGTCCAAGTTAAGAGTCAATTCTTAGTTCCTTTCGTGCCTAAAGACTCAACTCAGACACGACAACAGTCTAATATGCCATTAGATACTCAAATTAATAAGGATTTTGATCACAACATCTCCTCATATAGAGATGTTGTGATGGAGGATGGTTGGAGGGTGATTAGGAAGCGTAAAGAACCACCTAATGCAGTTGCTAGGAAAAGTGGTGTCACTGATCAGCAAAGGTCTCTCCCCACTTCCTCACAACCGATCAAAAATTCTCTGACTCGTTCTTCCCCTTCTCCACCCCCTACTGTGAGGCAAAGGTTTAAGTCTCTTGTTGCTCCTAATGTTGAGTTGGATTCTTGTAATCAACATCCTTCTTCAAGGCTCAGATCTAGGTCTCCATCCCCTTCTATTGTTGTGCCAGACTCTTTTGATCAATCCATTGCAGTTGCTAACAGTTTGAAGTGTTGCCACAAGAAGATGACCCTTCACTTTCCTCTTTACCATGAATTTTAAAATAATGTCCTAGAATGTAAGAGGGATCTCTGTCCCTCACCATAAATATGGAGTTAAAGATGAGGTTGTCAAGTGGAATCTTGATATTGTGTTCCTTCAAGAAGTTAAACCAGTTGGCTCACGTCTTGCTTGTTCTCTATCCAACATTTGGAGAAATGCTATTTTTTTCATACATTGCATAGTGAAGGTAGGGGGGGAGCAATCATTGGTTTATCTTCTTGGATTCATAATTTTTTCATTGATAGAGGTTACGATCCTTCACATAGCTATCTGTGGGTCCTAACCTTTATTAATAGCCAACCTATTGGGTTTTGTTCCATTTATGCTCCTAATTCAGCAAAATACAGGAGTGTTTTATGGGATTGGATGTCTAAAAACCTCCCTAATGTTGATTGGGTTATAGGAGGGGATTTTAATATGGTTGAATTTCATAAGGACTAAAGTTGGCAAAGTTATATTAAATTAAGCAATGAAGAATTTGATAAATGGTTCTCTTGTAGAAATTTTGTGGGGGTGGTTGACCCTACCCATACTAACAGTTTCAATCAGGGTTGCAATTGGTTTACACGGTCTAATTGCAGATTTGGGGATGAGAGAAAAGTGAGTAGACTTGAAAAAAAATTATATTTCTCCCAATCTTCGTGTCATCTATGATTCCTCTAGCTGTAGTGTGAGAGTGGATTATTCTACTACTCTTTCAGATCACTTTCCTATATTTTGTTCCTTTTCAGAAAATGCTAATAGTAATGTGGAGTCCAATCTGCCCTATAAACTTAATACTTCTCATCTTAAAAATCCTCCTTGTGTGGTTGCTCTTGTTGGGATTTGGAATTCTATACCTAAATCGAGTGAAGGAGAGTCTTATAGCGAGTGGTGGAATTTGGCTATTTGTCGTTGTGTTAAATTCTTGCGTGCTTTTGGTAAGAGACTAGCATGGCAAAGAAAACGCAAGGAAAAATCTTTAAAGGGAAAGCTTGAACATCATAGGAAGCTTCTTAATGTTGATCCTAACAATATTGCCCTTCGATTTTCTATAACAGCTTTAGAGACACATCTCAAGAGAATTGATTCTTATAGAGGACACTGAGCAAAAATAAGAGCCAAACTTCATTGGGTTAAGGAAGGTAATAAAGGCTCCAAATATTTCTTTAAATTTCTAAACTATAAACATAAGAAGGAGTACATTAGAGCTATTCAGGATGATTTTGGTCATGTGCATACCAGTCCTAAAGAGGTTATGGACAATTTCAAAACTTTTATGAGAAGTTGTTCCAAGAAGACCTTCATTGGCAAGATACTCAATCAATTCTGGAAGACATGATCAAGGACATTATTCCCAAGAAGGTGGATATTGAGCATAGTAAGTTTTTGGACCGAGAACTTTCTATGGAAGATTTAGAACATGTTGTTTTTCAATGCCTTCCAATAAGAGCCCTGGTATTGATGGGTTATCAGTGGAATTTTATCAAACTATGTGCCAACACATTAAAGATGACTTTTACTTAGTGTACTTGGAGGCCTTAGCTCAAGGGTCCTTAGGTACTAATATTAATAAGGGGCTTATTAAACTCCTTCCTAAAGGGAAGAATGAATACTCTATTGTTGGTTGGAGTCCTATAACCTTATTGAACACTTCTTACAAAATTATAGCTAAAGCTATTGCTTCTAGAATTAAACCAGTGGTAAAAGAGATCGTTAGACCTGAATAAAATGGTTTCCTTGGAGGGAGATTTATCCTTGATAACTTGATTCTTTCATGGGAAACTACTGAATGGGCTCAATAATCAAGCCAAGACGCTTTATTGGTGAAGCTTGATTTTGATAAAGAATATGACAGAATGAGATGGAGTTTTATTCTTAAAATGCTTGATTGGTTGGGTTTTGGTCCTAAGATTTGCAAACACATCCAAATGTTGTTCGATGAGGCTAATGCTCAGCTAGTGGTTAAAAAGGAATTATCAAACTCCTTTCCCTTGCGACGTTCAATAAGACAAGGTTGCTCATTATCTCCTTTTCTTTATGTGCTTGTTGTTGATGCTCTTGGATATTTTCTCCAAAAGTATAAGCAGATGAATTTAATAAGGGGTGTTTCAATACCAAATGATGAAGTTGTGCTTAATTCACACTTTGTTGATGATAGCATGTTTTTTCTTCATAACTCGGAAGAAGAGATTCATAGTGTGATGGGGGTTCTTGAAATTTATTGTGTTGTTTCTGGTTCTAAATTAGCTCCTCATAACACTGAGTTTATTATGTTTCAGACTGACCCTGCCCTAGAGTGGATACCCAAAGATTGGAAATAAATTAAACACGGAGAAATCTCTCGCTATTTGGGGATTCCTTTTGGGCTAGGTGTTACACTTTCTGATATGTGGAAATGGTTTCTTAATAAGTTGAAAAATAAGTTGTCCTCTTGGGGGAATAAATTTTTGTCCCTAGCTGGAAAGATCCAAGTGGTGAATCGTATTTTTCTGACCTCTCATGTTTATTATTCCTCTTGTTGGATGCCATCTAAAAAGGGTTATGAGGATTTAATAAAAATCATTAAGTAGTTTCTTTGGTCTAACTAGAATGGTGAGGTTGGTTTTAAATCAACTTCTTGGCTACATTGCATCCAACCTAAATCAAGAGGTGCGTTGGGTTTGTTGGATCCCAAAACCTAAGGAGTTTGTTTGGCTACTAAATGGACTGTTAGAGTTGTGGTTGAAGATGAACCTTGGAAGATCTTGGTTTGTTATAGAATCATGCAGGCTATTGTTAAAAAAAATGGCAATCAGTTAGATGGATTGATAAAGTTTTGTTGGCTCCTTTTTTCAGCTCAAAGCTTCCTTTCCCTTGTTGTCTATATGGAAGGCTTGGCAATTGGTTTGCAATTGTTTGAACTGGAAAAGTGAATCCTTACAACACAAGTTCAGTTTTGGTGTTTCATCCATTTGGTAGAACAAAATGGTTCAATATTAGGGGCAACCTCTTGCTATTGCTTTTCCACGACACGCTCTTCTTTTATTTAATAAAGGGATTCGGCAATTTGGTGATTTATGGGACTTTAATACCTTCGATTGGGTTGCATGGCATATCATTAAGAGTAAATTTGGTGTAAATGATAAGCTTCAAGGTTTTGCTATTTTCATGAGAGCATTGGTACCTATAGAGATGATTATGAAACTTTGTACTCCCTTACATTGTAATGCCTTTAAGGATTGGTGGTGGCTAAAAAAATCTCAATTTTGTTATATTCCTTTGAAAAAGATATATCTTAGCTTGCTTCCTTCATTGACCTTAACTCCAAGGCTAAATCAGAAATGGAATTGTAATTTCAAAGAAAAAAAAAACTTGGAGAGGATTGAGTGCTCAGATTTGGAAGTCTAAAGCTAAGGCGAATGCTCAAATTTTGGCTTGGAAAGTTTTACACTCAAAATTACCTATTGGTGACAGGTTAAGATGTATGATGGTAAAGCAGACTAAATGCCCCTTTTTTCATTACAATGAAAGTCTGAAACATATTTTCTAGGACTGTGCTTGGACAAAAAGGAAATGGAATGTTATTTTCAAATTTCTTCATGCTATCTTCAAGCATAAGCTAAGATGGAAGAAGTCGTATTGGGTTTTGGGTTGCATAGAAATGTTTTTGTTGATGAACTATGCGACATGTTATTTTACTTAACATATGGAAAACTTGATGTTTGGCTGTTTTTCCAAAGCATAATGTGCACCAAGAAGTGGAAATGCTAAAATTTTACTCTAATGTTATGTTCCAAATTGTTGTGTTGTGCTATCAATTGCAGGAGGTGCCCAAAGAACAGGTGAAAATCAACAACCACTTGGATGAGATAAAGTATCAATTGCTTCAACTTCATGAAAAAGACTCTCTATGTTTGTAGTAGCTACAATGTTTGCTTAAATTCAAAAGTGAATGTTGTTCTTAAGCCAGTTTTATGGTTGTCTTTTCATGTTATTGTAGTTTTTCATGCCTTAAACTTATGGTTGCCAGTTGTATGAGGTGTATCTAGTTGTTTTCCATGTAATTATTCTCTTGGCAACCTTCATGTTGCCTTTTTCTTATTGTACTATTTTTGCATTGTTTCAATACAAAAAAAAAATCCAACAAATCCAATCAATGATTTTGTCCAAATTTAATCATACCACAACTATGCAGTGGGCAAGTGCAATGTATGACAGTTTGAGAATGGTAGATTTTGCCTGTGTTGGGGAGAATCTCAAAGGAATCTAACTGGAGTGGATGAAATATTTGAAAATTCGCCAATTTTTAAATGAACTCGCTAGTTTATTAAACTTTTGGTCCCCTGTACGGTGGTGGGGCCACGACGAATAAAAGGATGTTGTGTGGCACCTATGAGCCTATGGTACCACCAGTACCTGTGCAGGAAAGTACAATTTGAGTACCCTACCTCTACAAGGTACAATATAGTTTTTCTATTTTATTTTATTTTTTATTTAAACTTTTTTGAAAATATTTACAAAATAAAAACTGTGAAATATTATTATTTTTCATTTTTTTTAAAGCAGAAAAAATATTATATTTTTTTCAAAAAAACCATACTATGCGCAATTATGGCGACCTAGAGGGTCGTATGACTCCCTAGGCAATTTTTTTTGCCTCGATAGACAACTTTCTCCAAATTTGATGATTTGACAATTGATCTTAGGGTTTTTGGCCCTTCTAGACACGATGGCAAGGAAACATTTGACCCAAAATGCTCCAAAATTGTAGCTACCTTTTGGATCTGGCAACCACTCTCAGCATCAAACTCTCATATATCTAGCCTCATATGTTTTATTTGGATGAAACAAAAGGAAAAACTGACTTTCTCAAACATCCTGAACTCAATGGTAATTTCAGATTTGCACCAACAAGCTCCGATTTGAACCTGTAATACAAAGACACAAAGAGGAACCCTCCCAAAATTTGGTATTTCTATCAAGTTTTTTTTATTCTTTAGATCATCATTCGATGCAAGAGAAGAGCATACTCAAATTTTCAAGATCTACTAAGATCTCTCAAAAAAGACTATCCAATGGTACCCAACCCGCTCTAATACCATGTTAGAGTTGGTTATGTAAATATCCAAGATCTAGAGGTCAAATGGAAAGCACAAAAAGATCAATACGCAATGCTCAAGATTGCAATGGAATTGATTATCCAACAACTCAATATGAATTACATAAGAGACCACCTAGTTATGTAGCCAAGGTGAGATATAAGATGCCATAAGAATATGACAAATGTCTTAATCTTATGATATGAGACGACTAACTTGACATAAAAGTCAAAAAGATAAGATCTAGACATGACAATTAAGTCTTCTAGAAGGAATCTTAGGACCTAGAAGTAAACTTAACATGTGAATATGTCCCATAAGTCCCTGGTGAATGAATTAACTAGGTACAAGACATTTATTCACACCAACGAGAAGCCTATTCAAAATTTATAGTTGAGGCTCAATATGTGGACAAACTTTTTTGAGTTTAAGATTACGAGTTCTTTAAATTATTTTAGTCAACTCTAGAAGAGGAAAAAATTGGTTATCAAAACTGAATGAAACTGTAACTTATCTGCATAACATTCCTATTGATTGAATATGGTTTCTAACCCTATGAGTATGATAAAATTATCCTTCTAATAGGAAGAGAGGATAGTCGTGTAGTCCAAAATGCATGATTATCATCTTAGAATGTGTTTTGTTCTTATATAGATTAGATGGTATTCAATAATTTGGGCGGCTGCATAGTGTGGGATATTCATGTCATTCACTAAGCAAGCACTATGTAATCTCATGATAAGTCCCCTTTATGTTGAACAAGAACAAAAAATATTTATATTAAAGATAAAGGGGTTTATGAATGGTCAAAATGAGAAAGTTTAAAACCAAGAGAATAAGAAAATAAACTTGCATTATCTCCTCAATTACACATTTGTGATATGTTTCATGCAATTTTATTAATGAAATATATATAGTTATGATCATCTTGTTGAATGATTTGTTTTCTTCTGTAGAGTCTACTTGCAAAAATTTTTTAAAAAAAAATTATAAGATCTTCAAGTTTAATAAATAGAATTATAGGTGAGGTAAAAGTGAAATGGATTCATTGTGATTTTGATAGAGCTATATGAAAAATAATTATCTTCATTTATTGAATAAGTATTTTGTGATTTGTGACATAGATGCACCTCATGGTGTTGAGGGTTGTAGTTGATTTATAGCCTGGTAATTTTTTATGAGATTTTATTCCCATTCACATGATTATTTATAGGAATTCCCTTGTAAATATGGAAAAAAGGGAATAAAATATAAATTCAAAGAAGATTAAAAGAAAATAATCCTTTAAAAAAAAAGTAAAAAAGGTGAGATAAGCTTTTAAACATTATAAAAATCCTTTTATTAAGAAGAAGTCCTTTAAACTTGGAAAACATGTAAAACCCTTTGTAAAGGGTGTTAGACGTAATAGCATAATTATTATGAGTATGATGGCTTATTTCCACCCTTTGGATTATTATATAATTTGATAAAATAAATGTAAGAGTCCAAGTGGGTGTTTTTGGACCACTCAAGGATGAAGGTGGTTTGGTGGACTATGGAAATTGAGGAATGAGCATATAGGGTATGTCCAACTCGTGTACGCCTGAGATTTTCTTAGCAAGGTCTTTGTGTTGAGTGGTTGTTATGTTGTGTGTGTGGTTCATAGTTATGAGGATTGACTATTCATATCTTCCTAGGGTGAGAGTAGTCATTCTACTAGTTTAAGTCAAATATGTATTAAATTTGTTTCTATCAAAAGTTATTTGGAACTATAATATATATGAATCTAGACTATACCATTCCTTTTGATCAAGTATAAAAGTAATTTACTTTAAATTATATTTGAATACAATAAATAAAATTGAAAAATGTTTAAATTAATTAAAATAAATCTACTACAAATACTTAAATTTATTTGGGAAAATTAACATTATGGATGGTATGGGCTTGATCCAAAAACCTGTTTGAGAAGTTTATATTTGAAAGAATACCTAGGTAGAAACTTTTGTAATCTCCTACAAGTATGCTAAAGGTGTTGACAAACTACTATTAGTGTGCAATATTCTACTACAAGTGTCTTGTTTTTGCTCAAAATGCCTTGAGGATCCGTTCTCTTTAAATTTTGGTCAAAATGGGGGAAAGAGTAACATTTATAGCATTAGGGAAGCATCATAGAAGAACTTGGACCATTGGGGTCACCATAAGCCTCATAAATTGTAGGACTATTATAGGCCCAAAATATACATTAAATGACATCCAAATTGGAAACCACTAAGTGGTTTTACATTATATTTATTGGAACAAAGCTCATAAGAAATTTCTAGGTGGTTCTACATTACAATGGGTACAAAAATATTGGTCATGACCCTTCATATTCCACACATGTCTTTTCATGTGCTCCACATGACTCATCACACCCCACACATGAACCTTAATGTTTCATGTGAATTCAAATGTCATGTGGAATCTTGACATCCTTGATTAGTGTCTCCACATTCCAAGATGGCTCATGTGGTTCTCCCTATCCCATCATGTGAGTTTTCATCTTTTAAATATTTTTCTTTGTTCAAGTCCTTTTATATTTGAGTGCATGATATATTTTCACATCTATTTATTATCCAAGGTTTATATGCATAGGATAATATTTATTAGGCCTTGAATTGTACATGTGTCAAATAGCGAGGAACATCTTTTCTTAGCCACATGTGTTACATTCATAGGAACCATCTTCTATATTTATCAATTCATGCTTTACTTGGTCTTATTCATAATGAGCCACTTGATGATTCACCCAGTTGTTATATGATAGGACTCTTCTTGTGCATTTCCTACAAATACTCCTTTTATGCTCATATTTGAGCATTGAACCTATATCATTATAATATTACACTTGTGGAATATAATATCTTATTTTGCATATTTTTATTTATGTTCTTTAATTTATTGGAATAGTGCATTTGCTATTATAGCATGATTCACTCATCTAGACTGTGGCTTGTGTGATCTCATCTCCATCATAGACAAATCTTATGTCCAATATTAAAGCCATAGGGTGAGAAGGAGCTTGTTTGGGTCCAAAGAAAAATAAATCTTTCAAGAGGATCATATTGGAAAATGACATCTTTGAGTATCTTGGCATGATTTTGATGCTTTCAATGCATTTACAATAGCTAGAAAACCTTAAGAGGTATTGTTGCCTTGCCACATTCAGATTTTGTTTGTAATTATTTCTAAATTCTTGTTCATAAATTTATTTTTTGCCATAGGCAGATAGCTATTTTTTGGTGTACTTCATGGCTACGTGAATAGTGTCATTACATTTGGAGTAGCCAAACCCCCCTAAATCTATTATGAAATGTTGAAATTGGAGCTAGTGTAGAGAAGCCAATCTTTTTAGTATGTTGTATGACCTTGCATAATACTATGTAGAGAAATATCTTTATTTTATTTTTGTACTTAAAAAAATAAGTTGCATTTATAACTTTTTATTTTATTAAAAATAAAAAATAAAAATATTCTAGCACTTCAAAACTTTGTTAAACAATCCTTTTAGTCTTCAAAGTATTTCTAATCTGACCAATTGTCTTGACATGGTAGCGAAAACATGGGGAGATAAGTTATTTTATTTCCTCTTCCTTTGGTTTATGAACTTTGAGTTCAAAGCTTGTTTGATTAATTATTGCATCTTGTGAAAATGAGATCATGGATTGGGATTTTATTGTTGGTTGTACTCGTGGTGTCAGGCTAACATGATTTATGGGTGTTATTTGGTTTTGTTTCTAGATTGTTTGTTTGACCCTTTCTGCTCATAGGAACAAGGCGAAGGTTGTGAGTAGGTTGTTTTAGGTGGCAATGGGAGGTGATCATTGCAGAGTCAAGACGCTTTCTTATGAAGAATTTAGTGGGAATGAGATTGTTTGAGAATACCTGGAGAAAGGTGGTGTTTTCCCCTACATGCTCAAACTTCATGGTTCTAATTTGAAGGTAACCGAGGCCTTTGTGAATGAATGGAACAATAAAATGTTATGTTACCAAGGTGTGGAGGTGAATGTCACTGAGGAGTTCATTGCCAAGATAACCGATTTATCAATGAAGGGCAAGAAGTTTTACAAAGATCGTGTTGCATCTAAGACCGCCTTAGCTAATTTTTTCAAAAGGCAAGGAAAAGGCAAGGCTTACGTGCATGGGAAGCGTTGGTATGATCGGAAGTCAATTAAGCCATTGTGGAGAGATGTGGCATTGTCTATAATGAAATTCTTCACACTTTATGGTAGGTACTTTGTGATTTATGGCTACCACTTTATGTTGCTTAATCATTTCAAACACAAAAATTTGGTGTCGTTCCCCTATTACTTTCTTGTTTCTATGGAAACTAGTATTGATGATCATAGAAAGAACCCCATTAAATCAATTATCCATGAGGGTCTCATGAAACTTAATATTATTGATCATATTAAGTTGAAGTTTTTACCTGAGATACCTAAGCTTTCTTTTTCTCACAAAAAGAGGGGCATTGCGCTTGGTTATGATACTGGTGAATCAGCAGAAGAATGGGATGACCTGAGTATGAGGAGGAAAATTTTGAAGATGAGGTGTCGTTGGATGATGAGGGGAAGTCTGAGGATGATTTAGAGGTTTCTAAGTCATGGTCGAAGGGCTACGAGACTGACATTGAAATGAGGGAGCTTGTTGCTCCTAGTGTTAAAAGGAGTTTGAAGGGGAAGAAAGGGGCACTAAGAAGGAGAAGTGTGTTCTTAATTTGGGGGAGAATAGGATGAAAGGTGTGGAGGAGCCCCCTGTTCTCTGTGTCAAGGGGTTTCAGGGGAATGTTTAGGAGGGAAAAGAGCATGCTATGATGGAAAATATTCTGGAGGGCGGGGGTTTTGTGAATTCTAGGGAGGCTCCTCCTAGGCATGGTGGTTTGGAGTCCCCTGTTTGCAAGGGCGGTGAGTAGATTAAGCAAGTTGAAGACAAGAAAGGGATTCTTGAGATGTTCTTGAAGTCGGCCAAATTTTTTGAGAAACATCAAGTGAAAGTTGAGGTTATTGATGTGGAGGTCTCTCCTGTTGAGGAGGATTTGGAGGGAAAAGGTAGGGATCGAAACGACCTCAATGTTGATTTTCCTAGTACTGCGTCGATGAATTGGGAGGAGATCGATATGGATTTATTTTATAGAATGGTAGAGGATGGCACTAGAAATCTCCTTTCTCTTGCTAAATGGCTCATTTTGGAGGTCAAGGACCTCAATACTAGGCTGAAAGAGTGGAAAGATGTTTGTGCGGCTTTGGTGAACTGTAATAAAAAAGAATGGTCGGTGAAAGATAAGGTCAAAACTATGAATGTGATCCTCAATAAGGTGGTCATGGATGCTGAAAAATGGCAAAAATCATGAGGAGAGGCTGGCTACTTTGGAAAATGTACTTCACAAGGTTCATGAGGAGCAATTTGTGGCTATGGAGGATAGAGTGAACAAGATCAACAATAACCTTCAAGTTGTGGTGAGAATTAGCAACCAATCCCTAAAGTAGTGCGTGGGCCTTGTCTTTGTTGAATGAGAAAGAAATCAATTAGACTGGTAAGAATCTATACCTAGGTGAACATGAGGAGGCTATAGCTAAGATTAGTCATATGAACCTAGTGGAGAAGAATGTGGATGCTAGCCCGTGCATGGAGAAGAATATGGATGTTGGCTCATGCTTGTGTACTAGGAGCAAGATAAAGAAGGAGCAAGATAAAGAAGATGGCAGTCAGTTCATTCCAGGAACTTGAGGAAGTGGCTGAGATGCATGACAGGGTCATCTCTAGTAATCTGGATTTGACTAAGGTTCTTGATAAAATGCTTTAGTTTTTGTTTGATCACCCTTCTATGTTGATGTTTTGTTGTTGGTTTGCCTAGTGTTATCTTTTGACAGTATTTTTGGCTTTTTTGGGTTGTTGGTTCTTATGTTTCTTTCTCTTTAGCAGCTTACTTTCAATGTGCAAGGCTTCAGGGGCCCTTCAAAACCTACTTTTCCTTATCAAAAGCACTTTGTTAAACAAAATTTAACATTTTTTTAGGGGGAGTTGTACCCTTCTTACCCTACCACAATAGGGGTACTCAATTGTATTTAGGGTACATGGGGGAATGATCCCATAGCCCTCCACCTCCCTTTATAAGGGAGTGGGTGGAGCTTGACCCCCACGCCATCAATATGAGGGTGGTGGGAGCCTTAAGACCTTGCACCCATATAATGTTCAAAATTTATTTAAAACAAAAAAATAATCTATCGTACATCCACATTTTCCTCACAACTCCACTAGGGAGCCACCACCACTCACATCTTAGTTGGTCCACCACCTAAGTGTTGCCAATAGGTCACTAGCCTACCACTAGGCCTTTTCACCCTATTATCAATGAGTTTTTCATTTTAGGAGGGAAACTTTGGAGGCCTCTAATTTTTTTGTATGCCAAATTTAATTAATTCTCTTTTTAATTAATTTTATTTGTACCATGGTTAAAATAATTAAATATTATTATTTAATTATTCTTATATTCCCTTAATGCATTTCAAGGATAAAGGGAACCTAAGAACACTTGTCCTTATGGTCCCATTATTCTATAAACTTGTCTAAAGAATATAGCCCCACTAGATGCAAATGTCTCTTATTTCCCTCATGCTCACAACCACTTACTACACTCAGTAATTTCATCCCAGTCATTCACAATCTAACAACCTCCATCTCCATCCTCCATCCTCTCCTTGATTTAAGGGAAAACCTCTCAACCATCCTACATTGTTGATCTCACTATTAGATCTTGATTGTCCATTTCACCTTCCAAAAGTCTATAAATTCAGGCAGTCTCTCATCCAAATCAATAATCATCACTTATGCTAGGTACATGTTGTCAAAACAAGTATCTTCAAGCAAAGGAGCATCCACATATCACCAATCAAGAAGCAAATCAAATCACAATGGATTCTTTGATAACATTTGTACTTTGTTTGTTTGATGTTATAATTTTTTGAAATTCATTGTGAACTCTATCTAGAAGTTTTGTTTGGTTTGAAATAAGAACTTGCATGACAGTTTTGTTTTTTTTATTTTGATTTCAAATCTTAAACAATTACACTTATCACCAATGAACTCTTCTAAAATTTCATTTCCATCCTAGATTTCTCTTTTTGGTGTGCAGGTCTAGTTCGACTTGATGAGGGCCTACTATAGAAGTTAGGGTTTGATGTGCGTGTGCATGGATAAGACAACCTTTATTGTGTTGATACAGATATTGAGTTCATTTGTTACTTTTATTATTATTGTCTTCTTTTATCTGCATTTATCTAATTTTATCCCGTCCTTTCTATGCAAGTCTACAAGGACTGAGGAGCTCCCTATGCCGACGACCCACAATTTCTTGAGTAGACCACATCAACCACCCTCCTCGCTTCCTTATGAACTTTTACGCTGGGAAAATGTTATGGAATTTATTTTTAGTTTGAGACAGAGCTTAGGGAATATATTGCAGGGATCTGAGGCAAAGGCGACCATAGTCACGACCAACCCTAAGCAATCGGCTCACTTTATTCGTCTTTTTTTGTTTTATTGTTTTCTTACTGTTTAATAGTAGACCACGGGTTTTTGACACCCGATAAACTAGGTTCTACATAGGGTATCCATTTCTTCAATTTTCATCTGGCAAGTAAACATGGTCAGTTGGAATGCATATCGTAAGACACAATAATTGTTGACACGATCTTGGCCTAGTGTACACCTGTGTTGGCTTAATGGTGGAGAACTTGTACTCTTGAAAAAGAGGTCACAAGTTCAAATCCTGCAGGGGGTAAGGTATGTACACCTCGTATTGTAGAGCACGAGTTAGGCGCCTCCCTCATATTGGGAGTACGAGGAGTCCCATATATTATAAGTCATATGTAGACCCAAAAACAGACTGCTTGGTATTGTGGACTATAAAAGGACCTTTCCTTTCCTTTCCTTTTTCCTCACAATGGGATAAATGCTAGTGATTTTTATATATACTTGGGTTCTTCGTTTAATTCTTTTATATTTCTTTTATTGGGTTTTAATACTATTTTCATCTATTTCTCTATTGTCCATAGTAGGGGGAGGGATTAATATCCTTGACTAATGGACAATGACTTGTGAAGGTCCTGCCTACTCTATTATAAAGTTACACCATTAAGGATAGAGAGTCATGGCTTCTCTAGGTCAAGGCTATACCCTTCACAAAGATCTGCACTTCCTCCCTCCTCTTTTTGAACATAATATGGGTATATTTTCTATCAAGAAGAAGGAACAAACAAATGATTTTTTTTCAAATATATGTTTAATTTTTCTTATGCCCACTTGATTTGATCAATCTTTTTTTTTTGTGTTTCATTTTAATTTAGAAGTGGAGAAATTGTATTGACATAAAATCAAATGTTTAGGTATACAAATGAATACTATCATATATAACAAATTTTTTTAGTGTCACCATTACAACAGTGTAATTGTATATAGATATATACCATGTTGTAAGAGCAATAGGCGAAGTATATTCTTCTCTATCCTATTTCCTAAATGTGAAAACCCAATAGATAATATCTTATTAACAACAAATGTATTATATCCTGTATACTTTGGCCAACATCCTAAATATGTTTAGATTTTACTACTAAAATGAAATAGGTATATGTTAAAAGAAAGGAAGCAATCATGCAACAATAGAAGCATTTAAGTTTTCTTGAAACTTCTATACAAAAAAATGTACCTTTTATCTTCCAAGGAATCACATGTTTATGAATAGAAGTCCTTTAAGAACTCGCTAGCACAACATAGCATTTTATAGTTTCTACATTTCAATTTTCTTTTCACATCTGGACAAGAATTAAATTATTTAGTTGTGTTTTATCACACTAAACAACCCTACATAAAATTCAAATAGAGTATTCTACACATAACTCCAATAATAAAATTTTGCATAATCTTCTTTTTATTACCAACAATAGTGTACTAACAGTAAATTAACTTCCATCAACCCTTCTTATTGGACAAAAAATAAAGAATAATTGCAATGTTCTACCACTCCCACTGTTACATTACAATTAAAGCTCTCATACATTACAACAATCTTCCTTAACAAACCTTACACAAACCTCCTTCAAAGGTTATTTACATGGTTTAAATACAACATGCAACAAAGATAGTTCTTCACATGCATAAATTAACTCCTCTACATGAAACCTCAAGACTTGCACATAAAATACCAAGAGAAAACTTCTATTGCCAATGCGGGCTCACCTCCCAATCTTAGGACTGCAATGCAATCCACCCCCAATATTGGGGAAACACATGTTGACAAAGAACAACACTACATTACCATATTTTACAATAGAAAGGACAAACAATGCTTACTATAACAACATAACACAAACAAGAAGTTATACACATGGTTTCCCATTAAACTCAAGGGATCACTAAGCAAAGGTTATTCTCCAAGAACCTCATAGAGGGAGAGCAAGAACATCAACTTGAGGAAAAATAACCAACAAGAAATGCATATATCAACCATTCCTCCAACATCTTCCACTTATAATTCATTCACCAAAATCTCCACACACACATTATGTAATAATTCATCAATTGAGATATATGGGTACTATTACCCATCGAATTTTCCACCTCAATGACATCTCACTCACTCAACCCCAAACAAGGAGTACTCCCACAAAATTGGGAGAGTACACTTCTAATACATAAAAAAGTTATAGCTCACAAACAACATTGACAACAAAACCAACATAATTTACCACCAAACACATTTACACATGATTTTCACAAAGTTAAACAAGGAGGAAAGATGCCAACCTAGTTAATCTTCAACAATTTGAAAGAGGTTGAGGAAGACTTCTAGGAGCAAGCCCTCTCAGCTTTTTTGTTTTCTCACCAACTTCTTTCTTCCTATTCTTTATTCACCAAACTTCTTTTCCCCACCCCAAAAACCAAAATTGAGAAAAGTATAAATAAATTCCCAAAAGCCTTTTCCACACAAAAGGGAACACCAAAATGGAACTCTAATCCCTCCATCCTCAATAGTGAAGGTGAAAAATGTCACCTTCATTATTGATCATCCAAACCACTACTCCAACCTTGCACACTCTTGGTGTGAAGGCTACCTAGGACCACTCCTTCTAGCCTCTTAAGCGGGCTTGACAACCTACTTGATCAAACAAATTTAAATTTCGTCACAATGGTAAATGGATCCAAAAGGGGTTCCATATTACATGTAAAATCAAATTCATGCTCATAAAACTGGTCCTAGACTCAAGTCCTAGGACCTAGGACCATGGGAAACACCAATAAAGTGAATTTTCCATGTTAAATCCACATCAAACCTTGCAATTAAGACAAAATCTAAGTTTGAAACAATAGAACCATAATCCTCTCTTGACTCCCACATACGAAATTCAATACAAAGTCACAACACCAAGCACTACACAATGTAGACGTCAAATTGCACATTACAAAATAACTTCACATCACTAAAAAAATTAAAAATGTGGCCAATATGAAAACACCTACAATAATGAAAAGGAAACCCCTCATAATCTAAAGGTTGAGACTAGCTACAATCAATAATTTTGAAAATAATATCTACTAGAAGATTTATGGAGGTCTCTGAATCAACTAGAATGTGAACAAAGATAGTACGAATGAAACTAGAAGATTATTTTCCTATCATTAACAAGTTTCACAAGGAATCACCAATTGCTTCAAAGTACAAATCAAACTAGAATTGGAGCAAAAGATCAATAAGGTGAACCCACACTAGTATAATGTTATGTTATGGGTTAGCATGTGGATTTGCTAGCACCAAGTCTAGAGATAATTATAGAGAATAATATAAATTGATCCTTCACAATATAAATTTTCATAACGAGCTACTAGAAACTAGTGATCCACTTGTACATATCTGGAAGGATTGGTCATAGATAGTTAAAATTTCAAATTAGTCCATTGACGACAAAAAAATAATTTGCTTTCAACTACATAACTTTTAACATCACCAAATCCTAGGGCAAGGGATTTACTAGAGTATTAGAGAGGCTTAATCTTGTGGGTGATTGCATTCCAGTATCATAAAACCCTAGCATGAGTACCATTGGCACTTGATGAATCAAGCTCATTGTTGAAAGTACCAAGCTTAGATGGCAAGTCTCAAAAAGGAGAAGCATTGGTATCTATGTGTCCCATATTATAAATTCCCATAATCAAAAGTATAGATTTCTATGTCACTCAAGGAAATTAAATACACCTTATCATAAATGTGGATAAGGTTGGCAACATCCTTGGATGAATGTCCTACCTAGAAGGGAGGGAATTTAGAATTTGCATGACCTAAATCCTATCATAAAACCTCAAATCTAATGCCAAAAAAAATTGTTGGCCTTTTACCACAATAACAACCTTCCTTACTACCCTAATTGAGCCTATTGCTAGTGAATTTTCATTCTCTAACCATGCTAATTTATTATTGCAAGCCCTAATTCCAAGAGTTTTCAAAAGTGTTTGCATTTCTACAACTTTGTTAATTGAATTTTAATTTTAATACAATATAACAATTTCACACACTATTTGATGGTGTAAAGTATTTTTACATTGTATCCTATCTAAAAAAGAAAACTTCTTATAGACTCATTCGCTTGGAAAGGGACTCTATTAGGAGATAATTTGAGATCAAAATCAAGAACATAAACAATATTTTCTCTCTTTCAATTTTTCAATATATATATTTCTTGTTTATATGTATTTTTTTTATAAGTCTTTTGGAATTGAATTTTATTTAAACAATTACAATATAATAACAATTAATTTAGTGTCGCATTAATATTAATACAAAAAAATGTTAATAGTATAAATGACTATTTTCAATTTTATATACATTAATTATTAAAAAAATAACTATTATAATTTGCAAGTTATTAAAAATTATTTTCTATAGTAAGATTTATAACCACTTTGTAATATGCATTTTTTTAAGTAAATTATTATCTTAAAAAATTTCAAACTTTCAATAAAAATATTCCACTAGACTTGCTTCTTCCCGTGTTATTTCTTTGTAGAATGCTCACATTTCATACATGTAAACCAACCCCTATTACTTATAAATTATTCATATTCCATATTTATGTAACTCCAACCAAATAAAATATTATAAAATCACTCTATCCAAATATCTATATACTTTTGAGAACCATTTATTTATGTTAAATGTAGATAACCATATACACAAACAAAATTAAATTAAAAAATTTAAAAGATTTTTATAATTATTATGCATATTTGTACAATTAATTCAACACTCAAGTACATTTGCACAATTAAATCAACATTAAATACCTTGCAAATATATCACCAAAATCCCATTTTTACACCTCTACTTCATTATCCTTTTATAAATGTTAATATTTTTGAAATCATAATATCCAAATATTAGGCTTTTAAAAACTATCAATAACTATAAAATGTATACAACTAGCAATGGCACCTTGGTGTGCAATAGGTACGCCGAAGAGTTGTGGAAGGTTAATAAAGGAGAGTTTTTGGTTTGATGTTTTGCAAAGCATATCATTGTACTCAGTTTATAACATGAAACAACGGAAAATAAACAGAACAAAACCTTACTTCAACAAACCTTTAAAAAAACAAAATGCAAACCCTAGCAATGAATAACGGACATAAAAAATAGGAGAACACAACGGTACAAGTATCAGTTAAATTACAAATGTTGTTATAGCTTGGCAATACTATAGTCCATTACTATGTTTAGTTTGGTATGGCCGTATTTTTTAATTAGAGTTCTCTGTTACATTTTCCGTTTTCCTATCCCACGTAATATTTCTGGTAAAATATTATTGTGTGTAGTCTGGTATGGCATCAATCACTTCACCGTGCAATGTCGTTCCAGGCTCAATATAACGAGCGCATACTTCCCAATCACACCAAGTCACACCACGTAATTGGTTTATTTTTTGTGCATTAAATCAGTCTCAATATGAACATTATTGAGCTATGACGACAAACAAAGTATTTACTCCTCTATAATATCACCCCACACAATATACTTTATGAGAAAATTCAACGCAGCCTCCAAAATATACAAGTGGCAAAGAGGTTGGAGAATAGATAGCAAGCAAGGACAAAATGCAAGTCTTAACTAAAAATAATACACAGTGTATGTTTGAAGTGTACCATAGGAGTGACAGATAAACTTCAAAGTGTTCGACTTTATAGAGTTTAGTTTATTCTTGTTGGTTGCAGGTGACGTTGCTGGAGAGATCATAGCTACGTGAGGGATTTCCCTACTCACTTTTGATCGTTTTTAATTATATTTTTAATGTTGCTTTATGGTGCTGCTTTCATGGGTATTTTAATGCTTTCACAGGTATTTTTAATTCTTTCACAGGTATTTTAAAATGCCTAAACACCTACTTCATTTTCCCTCCACCACGTAGCAAATCTTAACTTCGGTGTATTTTCTTTGTCTGGTCACTTACTTGAGCTGACGCGTAGCCTGATAAATGTCCATATCCTGTTCAAAAGCTACCATTTTTGCACACGCAGGTTGAATGCTGGCATTTGGTTTTACACTTGCCAATTGCATTTTATTGGTCAAGGAAGAAGCATAAACTAGTACATACATCACAAGGGACTATAGCAACCTAGGGTTATTTTATTGTGAAATCTTTGGGCACTGTAAATTTTGCTAGGGGTTTCTGATAAAAAATTGTCAGAGTTATATAGAAGCTTAAACAATACCTGTGTCCACAGTTACTAAACAATTAATCCTTGTAATGTTTAGGGTATATCTCCTAGCAGCCATGGATTTTGTAGCCAATGTTGGTTGAACAGGACTCACTATAGATTCCAGAGATCCAAGAGGGTAATAAGAATGCAAAACATGGTGACACAAGGTAATGATTTTCCTTTCAAATAGTTTATTATGTTGACATTTTTGTAGCTTCCAAAACTGAAGATTTCTACTCTCCTCTTTCATATGAATCCCCAAACTAAATTGATGCCTCCTACTTTCATTGCAGAATATGGACATGCGCAAGGGATTGCATGTTCTAATTTTCTAATTTTAATTCCTCGTCTATTTGGATATGTTTAATACTATGCATTCACTATGTCTTGGTGAATTTTTTTCATAAGTTCATTGTTCATTAAGTTGTGGGCAAAAAAATGGCATCCTGAAAGATGAGCAGATTTCATTTGCAACAAGCAAGAAGCTACGGGGAAAAGGATTGTCAGGATTTACAGTTGTTCCTTTCATTTTTGACAAATTTTGCTAGTGTTCTCCCTGATTGTTTGACAAAATGCCTAACACAAATGCTATCTAGTGGACTGCAATGGTTGCAGGATATGCACAAAATGGATTTGTTGAAAAGGCTTTATAAATTTCCAAGCAAATTCAGAGATAAATGAAGAATACCTTCTTCACTGGAAAACCTAAGAAGGTGATTCCCATAGCAACCATGACGCTAACTGTCAGGAACTCCGTGAAAGCTAGAAAATGTTTGCAGAAAAACAACTATTCAACTTCTCGTCTAATTTCAATAACCGTATATCTCATGTAAATGAATGTGGCGATGAAAGAGACTACGTGGGTTAGGTGAGATTGAATTCGAAGTAATTCGGAGGCAGGTTGGGTGAGAAAAGGGCAGAGACTTCCGCGGCGAAAAAGATCAGCGGTTGTCAGTGTTTCAACGACCTTGAAAGGCCTATCTTGATTTGTCCACCGTCTATCGACAAAACTACGACCCAGTTCTAAGCATATGTCGGCATTTTTTGTTGCTTTCCGCTCCTCCAAAATCTTCCTCGCTGGTATTGGCCTTCGTTCTGCCTCTTTCTTTGGTCGCTCTGCTACACACTTTGATCTCACCGCCTCTTTCCGCTCAACTCCTTTTTGATGAATTAAATTCCTTAACAAGTGAAGATGTCAATGAAGGAGGCGAATCCCACTGGAAATTAACTGTATTTTTAGCCTGTGAGACAGTGTATGGAATTTTGGTTTTCGGGGCTGTTGACGGCCGCCATGGCATCTATTGTGGCATCCGTTTACAGCGGCAAACAGGAACCAGAGTCTTGCAAGTAGCCAAACAAAACCCTAGCACCGCCTAAATTGCTGCCTACCTCCTCATCCATAATAAATTATGCAATAACTGTGCACGTAAACGTAAATGGGAAGCCACTGGGATATTTTGGCGGATAGGTTGATATTGCCTCCTTTCAACGATCAACGGTTGCAAACGCGTCAACCTTCAACCCTCCCCTCTCCGTATTTTGCAGTCGTCGATGGACAAAAAGAACTTCAAAAACTCAAATAAGACGCCTTCGACGTAATTATACAAATAAAAAAATTAATTATATTATTTTTATTAAAAAATCACAATTATTTTTACATAAATAAATAAATAAACTAATTCACCACTCTTTACCTTTGGAAAAGCTGATGGAAAGCCTTTACCATGCTGCGCTCTTCGCCCATCACAAGCCATGCCTCTTCCACTTTTACAATAACTGTGCTGTCGTTCTCCATTTCACCCAAAATACTCTCTCGGTCTGACTTCAGCCAGCGGGAACCTTGTGTAAAGACACCCATCCATACCCATTTTCCTTTACCCAATTCGGTATGAAAAAAATCTGTAGTCCCAAATGTATAGAAGTTTAAGTAGGGATAAACACAATCTATAATAAAGCATATCAGAATGGCATTGGCATTGGCGGAACACTCCGGCCTCCTCAATTCTACAATTGCAGCTGATTCCCTTTCAGAGTAGTCAAGAACAGAGACATTTGGCAATTCAAAGCATTTTTTCAGCGAGCCCAAATCAAATACTGCCCTCGTGCATATTATCACATCCCTTGGCCATTTCTGCACATTGTTTGCAAAAGGCACAGCCAGCACAAAATCAAATTACAATATAATAATAAATAGACTTTCGTATTTCTATTTCAACTATTTTCTATTACCTGTATGTTACTGATATATGGTTCAACATCTGATCTGTCGTTTGTTACGACTACCAGCCTCTTCAATCTCTCACAGTGCTCCAGGTTGACTATAGACGGCACATTCCAGCGGGAATGTACTTCCAACTTCAACAATGATCTCAATCGTTCTAAACCTTCTAACTTCTCCAATTTGTGGCACATTCTCAAATTGATTATTTGAAGAGAAGTTAATTCTTCAAGACTAGGAAGCCTGTCTAACTCTGGACAGTCGCTAATATCCAGGGTCTCCAGTGCCCTCAGACCTTGTAAACCTTCTATCTTCTCCAATTTGTGACATTTGTTCAATTGAATTTCTTTTAGAGAAGTGATTTCTGAAAGACTTGGAAGGCTATCTAGTTCTGGACAGTCATTAATGTTCAGGATCTCCAGTGATCTCGAGTTTTCTAAACCTTCTATCTTCTTCAATTTCTGACATTTTTTCAATTGAATCTCTTTTAGAGAAGTGATTTCTGAAAGACTTAGAAGCACCTCCAGCTCTGCACAGTCACTTATCTTGAGCTTGTCCAGTGATATCAAACTTTCTAAACCTTCTATCTTCTCCAATCTGTGGCACATGCTCAAATCAAGTTTTTTAAGAGAAATTAATTCCTCAAGACTTGGAAGCCTGTCTAATTCTGGACAGTCACTAATGTCAAAGGTCTCCAGTGATCTCAAACCTAGTAAACTTTCTATCTTCTCCAATTTGTGGCATTTGTTCAATTGAATTTCTTTTAGAGAAGTAATTTCTGAAAGACTTGGAAGCCTGTTTAATTCTGGACAGTCACTAATGTTCAGGGTCTTCAGTGACCTCAGACCTTGTAAACCTTCTATCTTCTCCAATTTGTGGCATTTACTCAATTGAATTTTTTTTAGAGAAGTGATTTCTGAAAGACTTGGAAGCCTATCTAATTCTGGACAGTCACTAATGTTCAGGGTCTCCAGTGACCTCAGACCTTGTAAACCTTCTATCTTCTCAAATCTATGGCATTTGTTCAATTGAATATCTTTTAGAGAAGTGGTTTCTGAAAAACTTGGTAGCACCTCCAACCCTGGACAGTCGCTTATGTTCAGCTCCTCCAGTGAGTTCAAACATTTAAAATTTTCTATCTTCTCAAATTTGTTGCACTTTTGCAATTTAAATGTTTTTAGAGATGTAAATTCTGCAAGACTTGGAAGCCCATCTAACTCTTTACAGTTCTGTATCTGCAGTTTCTGAAGGTTTTTAAGGCCACGCGCACCTCTGATGTCTTTCAGAAAATTACATTGCCAAACATCTATGGTCTTCAATGTTGCTGGCAGGGTTTCTATGTCCCTTAAATACTCATTAAAGGCTAGGCGAAGAGTCTCAAGGAAGGGACAACTATCTCCACTAATTGAAATCTTGGACACTTTCGTGTCCTCTAGATATATCTCCTTGAGCATACACCCTAACCCAAAACTCAACTCGCTGATTGGAGTGTTTTTTATTACCAGACTTTGAAGATAGATAAATGATTTTGGTAAGCACTTCACTCCTGACTGCTTTATAACTAAATCTCTTAAGCAATTAAGATGCTCGAGAGAATCCGATAAAGCTTCCAACTTCTTACACTGTTGGATTTTAAGGGTAGTTAAACAGGACAAATTTCCAAGAGAGCTTGGCAAGGTTGTCAAGAACTCGCTCCCTATCACCAACTCGGTTAACTTGGTTAGCTGAAAGATGTTAGCTGGCAGTTGCTTCAAACTGGTTCCTTCTAAGTCGAGCTCTGTTAAAGAAGCCACTTCTGGGAGGCGCAACTCTTCCAATTTCCGGCACTCATTAAGATACAAATATCTGAGCTTTGTCATGTTTTCCAGAACATGTAACTCTGACTTGATGATGAGCTCACCACAGCCCTCTAAATTAAGATGTTCCAAGAGTGTCAGCTTCTTAAAAGAATCTGGTAACATCTTCAATGCGGTGCAACCATTCAAAGTCAGGTGTTGCAGATTTGTCAACTCGCCGAAATTACTCGGCAGGGATGACAGATATCTACACCCTTGTATCACCAGGTGCTCCAACGATTGGAGTTGACAAAATTCTTGTGGGAGGGCACTTAATGTATACCAATTGAAATCACCGGACCTTATTATTATCTTTCTGAAATTCTTGAGTTGTCCTATTGACCTTGGAAGTGCCCGCAAACTGTCGCAACTCTGAATAACCAACTCTCTTAGCTGCAAAGGAGCCTGCAGCAAATTTTCGATACAGTTAACATAGTATAAAACAAAAAATATTTATGATAAACATATTTAAAGAACCATAAAGCAAGATACTTACATCCGCAGCACGTTCCCACAAAGCTTCTAAGTTCTGAGGGCTGAAAAGTTCCAAAATTCTTAATTTTTTCAGTGAAAGCCACGATGGAAGATTTTTGTACTCAAATTCATTACACTGAAGCCAGACCAGATCTCTTGATATCTCGCTATGTTCCTGATTAATAAAATCTCCATTACCAACAAAAATCTTCAATCCAAGGGAGCAGAGCGCGAAACTACGCTCTCCTAGGCTTGTGTGTATTATGATATTCCCTTGTCGGAGATAACAATTGTCACCAACTGCGTTTACCAATCCTCGGATTTCTATTGCTTCCTGAATAGTCAAAAGTAAAAATAAGAAATATTTTAAAGCAATAGAACTGGTTAGAAGGCAGACTCAAGGAGGAGCTGTTTCCTATGCCATGAAAGAATGCACTGACTTTACCTGTTGAGAGTGAATCTGGATAGACTGCTGTGGAGACCAAAGTCGATAAGGTGACTGTCTGTTTGCAATTTCCCTTCCCAAATCTTTCAAGTGATCATGCATTCTTATGTCACCACCATCCTCCACCTCAACAAGACACTTATTGAAAAGCCTTTCCCAACCGTGCAGACCACTCCACCCTGACCCCTCCCATACTGCAACTGCCACATGTTTCCTCTGTCCAGTGAAGAAACATGCTGTATCCAAGAACATCTCTTTTTCTTCATCATCAAGAGCTTCATAGCTGACTTTGAGCCTCAATTTGATGTCATCTGGTAATATTCTGGACAATTTATGTAATAGAGACTACCAATAATCTTTGCAAGATCTGCCATATAGCTGTGCCCCTAAGACCTTGAGTGACAAAGGCAGACCATTGCAAGCATTTAAGAACTCCTCAACAAGATCCTCATATCCTGACAGTGGAGAGGGTTGTAAGAATGCATGCCAACAAAAGAGCTGTTTGGCATGAGTGGCATTGAGAGGTCTCATTTGATAAATGGCAGAGATGCCCCATGTTTTAAGAACATCCAACTCGCGTGTGGTAACAATAATTAAACTTCCATGTCCAAGCCTCTCCCTTGCTGGCAACAGCGCATCAAGTTGGTCTGTATGATCCACATCATCTAACATGATAAGCACAGATATAGATCTCAAACGGCTTTTAAGAATCCCTTTGCCTACATCTACATTGTCAAAGGATACGCCTTTGACATCAAGGTCCTCCAGAAGCCTTTTCTGTTTCTCAACCAGCAGCCCTTTCCCCGCAGCATCTCGAAGATCAAAAAGAAAACTTGACCTATCCATGTCTGAGCGTCTGTTGTTAAAGATTTTCTTTGCAAGGGTGGTTTTGCCAGAGCCACCCATGCCCCATATTCCTACAATTTGTATTGAGCCACCGGATTGAAGTGCAACTGTATCAAAGTTTTGCACAGCTTCATCTACACCCACCGGATGCTTGGCAACCTCTAACGGCACCTTGTTCATATCTTTCATTACACTATTCACCACATTCTTGACCACCCTGTGCTCATCCCTGAACACGTGAAACACTAGTCAATAAATGGAACAAATTAAGAATAAAACGAAATGAAATGCATGCTAGGAAGATTTGAAAAGATGAAGCGCCGGATGCTTTAAATTTGACTGTCACCAATGCTTGTCAAGCAATTTTTTAGTGACTTTTTCTACATAAACTGTTGCCCTTCATAAAAGAGGGATAATTGTGGAGCTGGTTTTAACCGCAAACGCCAATTCTGCCAAACACCACACACATTGTGTACGATGCTTTGGAAAAATGTCTGTATGAATTGTAACACTAGCCACGGCTTCTTCTGAAGCTCTAGGCAATAAATCCCCGAGCTTCAGCTCACTTTGGTCAAAAACACTCAGTCTTGTGGCATCTTGGGAATTGCAGACAGGTGTGTTTGATATCTTGTCTACAATGATTTATAAATACATCATAGGGCATGCTTTTGGTTCCAGATGAGGATGCAACAAAAGTAAAAGCAGATGGTACTATTGTATCAAAAGTAGAAGTGGGTGGAGTGATTCTTAGGACATGTTGTATGGAATACACTTGTAAAGATGCAGCAGAAGCAGGTAGGCAGTTTTGAGGCCATTAAAAGCATTTAGTAGGTCATACTTGGGTTGTCCAGCAATGTTAAAAGGGGCTGCCATTAGGCACAAATTGAAACAAAGAAGAATGCTAATAAAAATGACACGATGTTTGAAATGCTTTACTGGCTAAGGCTGATACTCTTCTGGAAATTGAGGTAGACAAAAACAAGAAATGCGAAGTGCAGAAATGCTTGAATGAAAAGACAGTTGAATGGCAGAGAAGACAGAGTTGAATGGCATATTAATAATTTAGGAAGTAGTGAGCAAATTGTGTAGGAAAGAATGAGTGAATAATATTTGTGCGAGGAAAGGGTAGGTAAGGAATGCAGAAGGATAAACTACTGTGAGCTGAAGAGATTCTATAGTGAATAGTCCATAAAATACAACACTTGCTAAAGGTTTAGTAGGAAATAGCAAGATAAGTGCACTATTAATGACTGCTATAACACCAACAAAATTCATCAGTTTTGCCTTTAAAACTACGTTGATAAAACATCATAATATTTTTGTCTCTTTCACCAACTTTTTTTAATTCACTTGGGGTAGGGTATCGTTTTTCATTGGAGATGATCCTCTTTTACTTGGATTTCGTTAGTTTTTTCCCTCATCTCTATGTTTTCTCTAGTTCGACAATCAAAACAGTTTTATCTAACAAACCAAAATAAAGAAAGAATTAACTGAACACCGATACTTTAACAAACAAAAGGACAATAAAACCCCCAAAACAACGTTAAGGAAGATTTGATAAGCTCGCTGCAGGAGGAATATTATTTCGTACTTACTCCTGATTTCTAATGATGTCGCCAGTAAAAAAGGAAGCTTCATGGAGTGCCCATTTCCACTGTAGAAGCTGTTCTAAGCTGTATCTTCTCTTCTTTTCATGCTTGTCACTGAAGAAGTGGAGCACCATTAAGAAATGGAATAAACTAAGAATAAAAAGAGTCGAAATGCATGTAATGAAGATTTTAAAAGATAAACAGGGAGGCAGGGTTTACATGGAAAAATAGCAAGTATTTTACCACTTGAAAAAAAAACTGCAAACAGACGTTAATGTCAAATTTTGGAAGTACCCAATATTACTAATGATGTTGCCAATCCAAAATGAAATGATTTTACCCGTTTCAATATAAGACTCACAATATTGCTGAACAGGTGGAACAGCATACAAGCACACCAAAACAAATTTAACTCAACTCTAATTTATATGACTAACAAAAAAAGGGGAAAACATAAAATAAAATTGAGAATAGTTGCTGAGATAAATGCTGGAGTAAGAGTATTTGAAGTGTACCTGCTCTTCATTTCATAGTTAGAGAAGGCATCTGCATATATTCCTTTTCCTTGAATCGCCCATCTCAAAGTAGACGGCTCAACATGATAGAAAACGGGGATAATTTTGGTGCCGGTTTTCACCATGAATGCCAGCTCGGCCAAACACCAGGGGGATTGTGCATAATGCTCAGAAAAAATGGCTATATGAAGTGAAGCACTACGCATTGCTTCTTCTAAAGCTCTAGGAAAGAAATCCCCAAGTTTAAGCTCATCTTTGTCCAGAAAAACTCTCAGTCCGGTAGCATGTAAGGAATTGTAAATACTGTTGGCCACTGTGTGTTTAACATCTCCTCCATGATGATTTATGAAGACATCGTAGGGCAGGTGTGTCGTTCCGGATGAGGATGCAGCACAAGTAAAATCAGGAGTAGGTGGGGGCATTCTTAGGCCATCAAAAGCACTTACTATGGGATGCACTTGTTGGCCGGACACAACAGGAGCAGGTAGGACAACTCTTAGGCCATCAAAAGCATTTCGAGGGCCATACTTGGGTTGCCCAGCAGTGTTTGAAGAGGCTGCCATTAGATACAGATTCAAACAAAGAAAAATGCTGATAAAAGTAGCTTGGTGTTTGAAATGCTACACAGGCAAAGGCTGAACAGCTTTGCTATAAATTAAGGCAGACAGAAACAAGGAAAACAGATAAAGCTGGTGTAATACAGATATGCCTGAGAGACAAAAAGCCAATGGTAATGGTATAACGCAGTACAGACGGAATGGAACCTCTTACTGATAAAGAAGAAGTGATCGAAGCATTGAGTGATAATACTTATGGCGGAAAAGAGCAAGGTGTACAAAAGCATCTTTCTTTTTTCCTTTTCCTTCACCGACTTTGCCCGCCAAACCATATGAAAGGCCGTGTACGAGGGTTAAAAACTAATGAAAGATAGCGATGTTAAACGTAAAATTAAAGGAAAAGAATATTGATAAGATTTGGAAATTGCATAAAAGAATTTAAAAATAAGTCAAAAGTGTTTCTCCCAAGAAAATTAAAATGAAGGTAATGAATAATTTTTTGGGTTGTAGATATTTAAAAGCTTTGGAATATGGTATAATATATATAAGTCGCATGTTTTATTTTTTATTTTTAAAGCAATAACAAGTTGGTTGTTAATTAAAGAGTTGGTTCATTGCTCTCTTTTCACCAAAGAAAATCAAAATGAAGATAAGAAATAATTTTTGGGTAATAGATGCTTAAAAGCTACAAAATATGGTATATAACATTTAGAAGTCACATGCTCTCTTTTTTCTTCTCAAAGCAATAACAAGTTGGTTACTATTAGTTGTTAATTAAAAGGCTGGTCCATTGCTATCTTTTCACTAAAGTGCGCTCATTTTTAAACCCAAAGTGAAGTGAATATGTTCTTTAAAACAAGAGGGCATCACATAATTGATGTACACTCAACTCCAAATTAACATATTAGGAATTAATTTCACCATTATAAATTTGAATTGCACTAGTATCCAATTCTACTCTATAAATCCAAAGTCTTAACAAACTAAAAGATGGGGGTGGGACTTACTATTGGATTTGCCAACATTTTGATGGGAAAGCTTGGCGAGATTGTGGCACAATAAGCATTGAATGTGGTATCTTTGCTAGTTAATTTAAAACATGATTAAATGGTTGGAGAAGTACCTTAGTCAAGTTTGTGTTTCTCTAAAAGCAACAAATGAGCAAAATGGACATAGTAACGCTATGAAAAATGGTTGGCAAAGGTGACGAATATTGTAGAAGACGATTAAAGACCCCAAAGATAATAAAAATAGATTTTTCATTAAACATGCATTAGCATGGCCATCATCATAGGCACTCCCATACTTTCTTGGCATGTATGCTCATTATTCATGGACAAAGAGGCTACTTGTTATCAAGGAATCTCTTAAATTTCTTGTACAAAAAAAAATCTCTCAAAATTTTGTGAACACTTAAAATTCGCTCAATTTAAAATAATTAATTAATTTTATTTCATCCATTCATCTCACTAATTATTGAATTAGATAAAATTAATTTGGTTTCCATTTAATTATTTATTAAATTAAATTAAATCCAATTTCATCCCATTGGTAAACTAAATTAATAAAACTCGATCCCACCCACTTTAAAATAAAAGAAAATTTAAATAAATGTATGCTTCCAAAACTACATATCCACCATCCATCCATCAATTAATACGCTCATTCACATCTTCATGCAAGCACCAATAATTTGCAACCCTCAATCATTGATCTCTTATCCCACATACATTATGGACATCTATGGGATCTATAATCAAGATCAATAAACAAGATCCACAAGAATCTCCTTCTACATTGGTTTTCATCCATATCTCATGCCTTCTACTTCATATGTCTATGCAACAAATATATCACTTGGAAATGAACATGTTAGCTAAATCTTGAAGAATCCAAGAGCAACTAAATCACTCTTATCTATAAACAAAAACACTAAACAAAGAAAATATCTTGCTTAGTAAGTAAAAGTAAATATTTGAATTAATCTTTTTTATGCTCAATATGAAGGTATTTTGCTTGATTTAAAATAATCATTTAATATGGCTTTAATCGCTTGTGTTATGTTCTAGATCTAGAATTGTACTTTCTAGCATCCCTAGTGCTACACCTTGCTCCTTGATAAATTTTGATTTTGTAGGACCCTTTGAACTTCATTTGTAGGTTTTACCCTTCTCAATTTTGGAGAGATCTTATCAAGAAGTATTATTGGGTGCATCCTAAAGAAAAATAGGCCTTATGGTTAGATCTAGAAGGCTCAAAATTTTATAAATTGGCATAAAATTTGCTAGGGTTTGACATGGGTAATTGCATGGATTTGTGACATAATTTTGGCTCTTAAGATGCCATTTTTTCTGAAATCAGCAAAATCTGATTTGCACGAGAAAATGAAGATAGTTACGCTCAAAATTTCAAGATGCGGCAAGAACAAAAGTTGAAGTGCTTTGAGTCTAGTTTCTAAGCTACTAATTCTTTTTGAAATTAATGAAGAGTAAGGGTCTCAAAAGGGGGGGCCCAAAACAAGTCCTATTTTTATCAAAAAAATAACATATCACCTGAGGGCTCCCCCCTTTTTGATTAACTTATTTTTAGAATTTCAAAAATCCCAACAGTAAGAAATTAGCTAACACCATGTAGTTTATCCTCATTCTTTCGGATAATTTTTTTAATGAATATATAATATTTTATGAATTTTGAAAGTGGACACATCTTGAAAAGTTGAAATTTGAGCATGCTCCCCCCTAATTTATTTGAAAACTAATTGAAAATTTTTAAAAAAATCATCATGTGTAAAATGGAGTTTAGTTTTAAAAAATTTAATTTGTTTCACATTTCGATGAATGAGTAAAAATCTATCCTAAAACTAGCACATGTTGGTTTTTGACCAAAAATGAAGGCATTTACAATAGAAGTTATGGATCAAAACATTATCTGAATCAAAACGAAAAAAAAATTTATATATTTAGATAGATAAGAGAGAGGTTAATGCCATCACAGTTTTTTTATAAATTTGCATTGAAAGATGTGTAAAGGTGACGGTGAGCACAGACGAAAATATGAGAAAATTTGGCAAATCCTGTCAATTAACACGTCCAAAGCAGGTCATTTGGTGAGATTTAGAAGTCACATGCTCCCCTTTTTCTTCTCAAAGCAATAACAAGTTGGCTTCTATTAGTTCTTAATTAAAGGGTTGGTCCATTGCTCTCTTTTCACTAAAGTGCACTCATTTTTAAACCCAAAGTGAAGTGAATATGCTCTTTAAAACAAGTGGGCATCACATAATTGATCTACACTCAACTCCAAATTAACATACTAGAAATTAATTTCACCATTATAAAGTTGAATTGCACTAGTATCCAATTCTACTCTATAAATCCAAAGCCTTAACAAACTAAAAGATAGGGGTGGGACTTACTATTGGATTTGCCAACATTTTGATGGGAAAGCTTGCCAAGATTGTGGCACAATAAGGATTGAATGTGGTATCTTTGCTAGTCAATTTAAAAAATGAATTAAATGGTTGGAGAAGTACCTTAGTCAAGTTTGTGTTTCTCTAAAAGCAACAAATGAGAAAAATGGACATAGTAACGCTATGGAAAATGGTTGGCAAAGGTGATGAATATTGTAGAAGACGATTAAAGACCCCAAAGATAATAAAAATAAATTTGTCATTAAACTCGCATTAGCATGACCATCATCATAGGCACTCCCATACTTTCTTGGCATGTATGCTCATTATTCATGGACAAAGGGGCTACTTGTTATCAAGGAATCTCTTAGATTTCTTGTACAAAAAAAATTATCTCAAAATTTTGTAGACACTTACAATTCGCTCAATTTAAATTAATTAATTAATCTTATTTCAACCATTCAACTCACTAATTATTGAATTAGATAAAATTAATTTGGTTTCCATTTAATTATTTATTAAAATAAATTAAATCCAATTTCATCCCATTGGTAAACTAAATTAATAAAATTTGTTCCCACCCACGTTAAAATAAAAGAAAATTTAAATAAATTTATTCTTCCAAAACTACATATCCACCATCCATCCATCAATTAATATGACTCATTCACATCTTCATGCAAGCACCAATAATTTGCAACCCTCAATCATTGATCTCTTATCCCACATACATTATGGACATTTATGGGATCTATAATCAAGATCAATAAACAAGATCCACAAGAATCTCCTTCTACATTGGTTTTACATCCATATATCATGCCTTCTACTTCATATGTTTATGCAACAAATATATCACTTGGAAATGAACATGCTAGCTAAATCTTGAAGAATCCAAGAGCAACTACATCACTCTTATCTATAAACAAATCCACTCAACAAAGAAAATATCTTGCTTAGTAAGTAAAAGTAAATATTTGAATTAATCTTTTTTATGCTCAATATGAAGGTATTTTGCTTGATTTAAAATAATCATTTAATATGGCTTTAATCGCTTGTGTTATGTTCTAGATCTAGAATTGTACTTTCTAGCATCCCTAGAGCTACACCTTGCTCCTTGACAAATTTTAATTTTGTAGGACCCTTGGAACTTGATTTGTAGGTTTTACTCTTCTCATTTTTGGAGAGATCTTATCAAGAAGTATTATTGGGTGCATCCTAAACAAAAATAGACCTTATGATTAGATCTAGAAGGCTCAAAATTTTATAAATTGGCATAAAAATTTCTAGGGTTTGACATGGGTAAGTGCATGGATCCGTGACACAATTTTGGCTCTTAAGATGCCATTTTTTCTAAAATCAGCAAAATCTGATTTGCATGAGAAAATGAAGATAGTTACGCTCAAAATTTCAAGATGCAATAAGAAAAATAGTTGAAGTGCTCTGAATCTAGTTTCTAAGCTACTAATTCTTTTTGAAATTAATGAAGATTAAGGGTCTCAAAAGGGGGGGCCCAAAATAGGTCATGTTTTTATCAAAAAATAGCATAGTGCCTGAGGGCTCCCCCCTTTTTGATTAACCATTTTTTAGAATTTCAAAAATCCTAACAATGGGAAATTAGCTAACACCATGTAGTTTATCCTCGTTCTTTCGGATAATTTTTTTAATGAATATATAATATTTTATGAATTTTGAAAGTGGACACATCCTGAAAAGCTGAAATTTGAGCATGCTCCCCCCTAAATTTTTTGAAAACTAATCGAAAATTTAAAAAAATCATCATGTGTAGAATGGAGTCTAGTTTTAAAAAATATAATTTGTTTCACGTTTCGATGAACAAGTAAAAATCTATCCTAAAACTAGCACATGTTGGTTTTTGACCAAAAACGAAGGCATTTACTATAGAAGTTATGGATCAAAACATTAACTAAATCAAAACGAAAAAAGAATTATATATTTAGATAGCTAAGAGAGAGGTTAACACCATCACAGTTTTTTTATAAACTTGTATTGAAAGATGTGCAAACATGACGGTGAGCACAAACAAAAATATGAGAAAATTTGGCAAATCTTGTCAATTAACACATCCAAAGCAGGTCATTTAGTGAGCGCCAAATGACCTGCTTTGAACAAAATTTTACTTTCCCCTCTCTTTGGTTGACCACTTTGATAATGCTTAGAGTGTGCAGTTTATGATTGTGGATAGTTGAGGTTTTACCTTTCATACGCTCTCTACCTCGTTACCCTAACTGGATAACTCTCTATCCCTCTAAAGTCTCCCTCTCAGGTCTCACTCCCTCCCACGCTACCTAGACTACTCTCTCTCACTCCAATCTCCTCTCTCAAGTCTTGCTCCCTCTCACCCTACTTGGATAAATCCATCACTCCAACCCTCTTTCTCACTCTCCCTCTCTCTCCCCCTCTGGTCTTTTTGTCTCTCACTCCATCTCCCTCTCTTAGGTCGTTATCTTTCTCTCAAGTCTCTCCCTCTCTCTCAATTCTCTCCCTCCTACCCTCTCTCCCTCTCTTAGGTCTCTCACTCACTCCCTCTATCTCTCTCCCACTCCCTCTCTCTCTCTCACTCTATCTCTCTCCCTCTCTCTCTCTCACTCTCTCTCAGGTATCTCCCTCCCCCCTCTCTCTCTCTCACACACACACACTCCCTCTCTCTCCTCTCTATCTCTCCCTCCTCTCCCTCTCTCTAGGTCTCTCCTCCCACCTCTCTCTCTCTCTCTCTCAAGTCTCTCTCCTCCCAACCCCTCTCTCTCTTGCTCTCTCTCTCACTCCCCTCTCCCCACTCTCACTCCCTCTATATATATCTCTCTCGGTCTCTCCCTCCCACCCCCTCTCCTCTCTCTCTCAAGTATCTCCTCCTACTCCTCTCCCTCTCTCTCTTTTTCAAGTCTCCCCTCCTGCCCCTCACATTCACTCCTATCTCTCTTACCTCCCTCCCTCTCTCCTCCTCTATCTCTCCCTCTCCCTCTCCCTCCCTCTCTTAGGTCCCTCTCTCTCTCTCACGCCCTCTATCTCTCTCCCACTCTCTCTCTCTCCCTCTTTCTCAAGTCTCTCCCTCCCACTATCCCTCCATCTCTCTCTCTCAAGTATCTCCCTCCTACCCCCTCTCCCTCTCTCAAGTCTCTCTTTGTCTCTCTCACTCCCTCTATCTCTCTCCCACACCCTCTATGTCTTACTCCCTCTATCTCTCTCCCTCTCTCTCAGGTATCTCCCTCTCACCCCCTCCCTCTCTATATCTCCCTCTCTCTCAGGTGTCTCCCTCCCACCCCCCCCCTCTCTCTCTCTCCATCTCTCTCCCATCCCTCTATCTCGAGCACTCCCTCTCCCTCCACCCCCTCTCCCTCTCTCAAGTCTCTCTCTCACTCCTTATATCTCTCCCATCCCTTTATCTCCCACTCCCTCTCTCTCAGGTCTCTCCCTCCAACTCCCTCTCTCCCACTTTGTCTCCCTCTCCCTCTCTTTTAGGTTTCTCCCTCTCTCTCTATCTATCTCTCTCCATCTCTATGTCTCTCCCTCTCTCTTAGGTATCTTCCTCCCACCCACTCCCTCTCTCTCCCTCTCTCTTAGCTATCTCCATCCCACCCTCTCTCCCTCTCCCTCTCTCTCAGGTCTATCCCTCTCTCTCTCTCTCTCTCAAGTCTCTCCCCCTACCCCCTCTCCCTCTCTCAGGTCTCTCTCTCACTCTCTCTCACTGACTCTCTCTATCTCTCTCCCACTCCCTCTCTCTCTCACACTCCCTCTATCTCTCCCTATGTCTCTCTCACTCCCTCTATCTCTCTCTTATCCCTCTATCTGCCACTCCCTCTCTCTCCCCCTCCATCTCTCTCTCTCTCCCTCTCTCAGGTAGGAGGGAGAGACTTGAGAGAGAGTGAGAGGGAGAAAGAGGGTTGAGGGCTTAGGGTTGATTGTTTAGTGTTGAGTGTTTAGTGTTGAGTGTTTAAGGGTTGAGGGATTAGGTTTGAGGGTAGAGGGTATTGGGTTGAGGGTTGAGGGTAGAGGGTTTAAGGGTTTAGGGTTTAAGGGTTGAGGGTTTAGGTTTTAGGGTTTACGGTTGAGTGTTTAAGAGTTTAATGGTTGAGGGTATAGGGTTGAGGGATTAGGGATTAGGGTAGAGAGGGAGGAAAGGATGGAGGGAGAAGTGAGATAGAGATAAGGAGAGAAGAGGAGGGAGGGAAAAAGATAGATGAGGGTTGATGATCCAATGTTTAGGTTAGAGGTTTGATAATTGAGGGCATAGAGTTGAGGGTAGACAATTTAAGGGTAGAGGGTAGCTAGTTTAAGGGTTTAGGATTTACAGTTTAAGGGTTTAGGGTTTAAGGGTTAAGAGTAGAGGATAGAGGGTTGAGGGTTTAAGGGTTGAGGGTAGAGGTTAGAGGGTTTAGGGTTTAGGGATTAAGGGTAGAGAGTTTAGGGTTTAGGGATTATGGTTTACAGTTTAAGGGTAGATGGTGTAGAGTTGAGAGAGAGAGGGGGGTTGAGGGTAGAGGGTAGAGGGTTTAAGGGTTTAGAGTAGATGGTAGATGGTTTAAGGGTTAAGGGTAGAGGGTTTAGGGTTTACAATTTATGGTTTAAGGGTTGAGGGTTTAGGGTTTAAGGGTCGAGGGATTGAGGGTTAAGTGATTAGGGTAGAGAGTTTAGTTGGGTTTAACAGGGTTTAAGGGTTGAGGGTAGAGGGTATTGGGTTTAAGGGTAGAGGGCAAACAATTTAAGGGTTTAGGGTTTCAGGGTTTAGGGTAGAGGGTAGAGTGTTGCAGGTTGAGGGTTTTATGGTTTAAGGGTTAAGGGTTGAGGGTTGAGGGTTGAGGGTTTAGGGTTTAGGGATTAAGGGTTAAGGGTAAAGGGTTTAGGGATTACGGTTTACGGTTTAAGGGTAGAGGGTGTAGGGATGAGAGAAAGAGAGGGGGGTTGAGGGTTTAGGGTATTGGGTATTGGGTTGAGGGTATTGTGTTGAGGGTAGAGGGTAGAGGGTTTAAGGGTTTGGTTTTAAGGGTTTAGGGGGTTTATGTCTCCCATCCCTCTATCTCCCACTCCCTCTCTTGGGTCTTCCCCCCCAACCTAACTGAATAAGAGAGAGAGAGAGAGAGAGAGAGAGAGAGAGAGAGGGGAGAGGGCTTGAGGGTATAGGGTTAAGGGTTATGGGTAGAGGGTAGAGGTTTTAACGTTTAGGGTTTAAGGGTTTATGGTTTATGGTTTACAATTTATGATTTAAGTGTACAAAGGGTTTAAGGGTTTAGGGTTTAGGGTTTAGGGTTTAAGGGTTGAGGATTGAGGGTAGAGGGTTAAGGGTAGAGGGTAGAGGGTAGAGGGTTTAGGGTTTAGGGTCTTAAGGGTTTAGGGCTTACGGTTTAGGGTTTAAGGGTTCGAGGTTGAGGGTTGAGGGTTGAGGATTTTAGGGTTTGAAGTTTGAAGTTTGAAGTTTGAGGGTTGAGGGTTGAGGGTTGAGGGTTAAGGGTTAAGGGCAGAGGGTTTAGGGTTTAAGGGTTTAGGGCAGAGGGTTTAAGGGTTTAGGGTTTACAGTTTTAAGGGTTTAGGGTTTAAGGGTTTAGGGTAGAGGGTTGAGGGTTGAGGGTTTTAGGGTTTAAAGGTTGAGGGTCAATGGTGAAAAGTCAAGGGTAGAGGGTTGAGGGTTGAGGGTTAAGTGTTAGGGTTTAGGGATTAAGGGTTAAGGGTAGAGGGTAGAGGATTTAAGGGTTTAGGGTTTAGGGTTTATAGTTTAAGGGTAGAGAGTTTAAGGGTTTAGGGTAGATGGTAGAGGCTTTAAGGTTTTATTGTTTAGGGCTTAAGGGTTAAGGTAGAGGGTAGAGGGTTTAGGGTTTAAACGGTTTAAGGGTTGAGGGTTGAGGGTTGAGGGTTGAGGGTTGAGGTTTTACAGTTTAAGGGTCGATGGATTAAGGTTTGAGGGTTGAGGGATTAGGGTAGAGAGTTTAGTTGGGTTTAAAAGGGTTTAAGGGTTGAGGATAGAGGGTATTGGGTTTAAGGGTTTAAGGGTAGAGGGTAGACAGTTTAAGGGTTTAGGGTTTAAGGGTTTATAGTTTAGGGTATATTGGGTTTAGGGTTTATAGTTTAAGGGTAGAGGGTTGAGGGTTAAGGGTAGAGGGTAAAAGGTTTAAGGGTTTACGGTTTATTGTTTTAAGGGTTTAGGGTTTGCGATTTAGGGTTTACGGGTTTAGGGTTGAGGATTGAGGGTTGAGGGTTGAGGGTTTTAGGGTTTAAAGGTTGAGGGTTGAAAGTAGAGGGTAGAGGGTTGAAGGATAAGGGTAGAGGGTTTAGGGTTTATGGATTAATGGTTAAGGGTAGAAGGTAGATGGTTTAAGGGTTTACGATTTAAGGGTAGAGGTTGTAGGGGTTTAGGGTAGATGGTAGAGGGTTTAAGGGTTTAGTTTTTAGGTTTTAAGGGTTAAGGGTAGAGGGTAGAGGGTAGAGGGTTTACGATTTATTGTTTAAGGGTTGAGGGTAGAGGGTAGAGGGTTGAGGGTTGAGGGTTGAGGGTTGAGGGTTGAGGGATTAGGGTAGAGAGTTTAGTTGGGTTTAAAAGGGTTTAAGGGTTGAGGATAGAGGATTTACAATTTACAGTTTAAGGGTTGAGGGTTGAGGGTTGAGGGTAGAGGGTAGAGGGTTGAGGGTTGAGGGTAGAGGGTTTAGGGTTTAAGGGTTGAGGGATTAAGGGTTGAGGGTTGAGGGATTAGGGTAGAGAGTTTATTTGGGTTTAAAAGAGTTTAAGGTTTGAGAGTAGAGGGTAGACGATAGAGGGTAGAGGGTAGAGAGAGATAGAGAAGGTTGAGGGTTGAGGGTAGAGGGTTGAGAGTTAAGGGTAGAGGGTAGAGGGTTGAGAGTTTAAGGGTAGAGGTTTAAGGGTTTAGGGTTTAGGGTTTTAAGGTTTTAGGGTTTAGGATAGAGGGTTGAGGGTTGAGGGTTGAGGGTTTTAGGGTTTAAAGGTTGAGGGTTGAGGGTAGAGGGTAGAGGGTAGAGGGTAGAGGGTTTAGGGTTTAAGGGTAGATGGTAGAGGATTTAGGGTTTAGGGTTTAGGGGTTAAGGGTGGAGGGTAGAGGGTTTATGGTTTACGGTTTAAGGGTCGAGGGTTGAGGGTTGAGGGTTGAGGGTTGAGAGATTAAGGCTTGAGTGTTGAGGGATTAGGGTAGAGAGTTTATTTGGGTTTAAAAGGGTTTAAGGGTTGAGGGTAGATAGTTTATGGTTTATGGCTTATGGTTTAAGGGTTGAGGGTTGAGGGTTGAGGGTTTAGGGTTTAAGGGTCGAGGGTTGAGGGATTAGGGTAGAGAGTTTATTTGGGTTTAAAAGGGTTTAAGGGTAGAGGGTAGAGAGAGAGAGGGTTGAGGGTAGAGGGTAGAGGGTTTAAGGGTTTAGGGTTTAGGGTTTTAAGGGTTTACAAATTACGGTTTAGGGTTTTAAGGAGGTTTAGGGTTGAGGGTTGAGGTTGAGGGTTGAGGTTTTTAGGGTTTAAAGGTTTAGGGTTGAGGGTTGAGGGTTGAGGGTTGAGGGTTGAGGGTTAAGGGTGGAGGGTTTAGGGTTTAGGGTTTAAGGGTAGATGGTAGAGGGTTTACGGTTTACAGTTTAAGGGTTGAGGGTAGAGGGTTGAGGGTTGAGGGTAGAGGGTTTAGGGTTTAAGGGTTGAGGGATTAAGGGTTGAGGGTTGAGGGATTAGGATAGAGAGTTTAGTTGAGTTTAAAAGGGTTTAAGGGTTGAGGGTAGACGGTTTAGGGTTTATGATTTAAGGGTTGAGGGTTGAGGGTTGAGGGTTGAGAGTAGAGGGTAGAGGGTAGAGGGTAGAGGAGGGTTGAGGGTTGAGGGTTGAGAGTAGAGGGTAGAGGGTAGAGGGTAGAGGATAGAGGGTTTAGGATTTAAGGGTCGAAGGGTTGAAGGATTGAGGGTTGAGGGTTGAGGGATTAGGGTAGAAAGTTTAGTTGGGTTTAAAAGGGTTTAAGGGTTGAGGTTAGAGGGTAGAGAGAGAGAGAGAGGGTTGAGGGTTGAGGGTAGATGGTAGAGGGTTTAAGGGTTTAGGGTTTAGGGTTTAAGGGTAGAGGGTTTAAGGTTTACGGTTTACGGGTTAAGGGTTGAGGGTTGAGGGTTGAGGGTAGAGGGTAAAGGGTTTAAGGGTTTAGTTTTAAGGGTTTAGGGTTGAGGGTTTAAGTCTCCCATCCCTCTATCTCTCACTCCCTCTCTCTCCCACTCCCTCTCTCAGGTATTCCCCCCACCTTAACTGAATAACTCTCTCCCTCTCAAGTCTCTCTCTCTCAGGTCTCACTCCCTTCCACGCTACCTAGACTAATCTATCTCACTCCAATTCCCTCTCTCACACTCCCTCTATGTCAGGTCTCACGTACCTCCCACCCTACCTAGACAAATATATTTCACTCCAACCCTCTCTCTCTCTCTCTTTGGTCTTTTTGTATCTCTCAGGTCTCATCCCTCCCAACCTCTCTCCTATTGTCACGTATTTCCCCCACCCTAACTAGATAACTCTCTATCCCTCTCAAGTCTCTATCACTCTCAGGTCTTAGTCCCTATCGTGCTACCTAGACTAATCTATCTCACTCCTATCACCTCTCTCTCTATCAAGTTTCACTCCCTTCCTCTCTATGCAAGGTGAACATTTCAAAGCAACACATTTGGTGCTCTCCAAATTTAGTGAGTGCCAAATGTGTTTTACCTTGAAACGGTAAAATAGGGGTTGACCTCATGATTCAGGGCCACATGCTTCTATATTTATCTGGTTCAACAGTTTATTCGACTCGGAAACACCTTTTTTATGTAGTTGACTCCCTATTGTACCAATCTATGCTTGATCCATCACCTTTTTACCACCAATTTGCATGCTATACAACGTAGAAGAAGACATTTTGAAGTTTTTACATCATTGTACATTATCTCAAGTAATATATTCATTTTGGTAATATTTTTTTTTATAGGTAAGTGTTGTCAAGGGGATAGCTCCCAAAATGAAATGAACCAAGAAATAAGTGCATGCCCTTGCCACTAGGGGTGCAACACAATACAACACAACTGTGTTGTCCAAACCTATATTCTTAACATAGAACATGACTTTCCATAAAAGCATAACTAAACCCCTCCAAACCTATATTCTTAACATAGAACACGTCTTTCCAAACACGAACATCCAAAATAACTCTCTAGATTTTGGAGATCTTGATATAATAGGATGTTTGAGATTTGAAGAAGACAATTTTTTCTTTTTAACCTCTACCCATTCCTGCTCAGTTTGAGGAGGAGGGTTCAACTAAACGCGATATCCTTTCTTGGCAATGACTCCATGGGAAATGTTTGTTGGGGATTGTGAACCAGATTTCTTCAATGGCATTGATTCTGAAGACTTAATGGTTGCAGAACCAACACAATTCAAGTGCTCAACATCTATACCTTGTGGAACTGTTGTGGGAGGTGAGCCAAAAGCAATCTTCTTCCCCTCAAGATCATTTGTAGCAGAAAATTCATCCTTTGCATTAGGTGCAATGGTATAGTGGTTAGATTCGGCACCAATCCACCGAGTGGGCAGATTTGAGATATCTTTGCTCCGCTCCAGCCCCTACTTCTTGTTACACAGAGATGTAACATGGGAAGTTGAGAAGAATTTTCTACATCTAAAGGGAATCTTTTCATAGTCTACAGGTTGTCTCTAGTGCCTATTTCCAACCTTTAAGGAAATTTTTGCAGGAAGGCCTCTGGATAACTCAATTTCCACACATATCCAAGCACAAGTAGAGTTAAATCGTAGTTGATGGTTTCTTTTGAAATACTATGGTACTTGCCCAGTCCATTAGCAATGGCTACCAAACACCCGATCTCCCAAAATTGTAAAGGAAGATAAGGCAATCTTACCCAAGGGTATGCTGAAGAAAACGTCTCTGTTCGAGGGTCAAAAGAAGGGAACCATGGCTTCATGCATAAAAAATCCCCATGAAAGATCCAAGGTCCGCTATTAAGAGTTAATTCTTTGCCCTCCAAAGATTCGAATTCTAAGATGAAAAACCCCCTGGCACAGGGGTAAATACTGATTTTGGCCTCCATATACTCCTTCCAATTCTTGCTTATCCAAGTGTGCAATTCACACAGTTTTGGCCATACCTTTAAAAATCTACAAATTAGTGCATGATTCTGCAGATACTCCTCTCTATTACTTGCGACCTCATCCATACAGATTTCAGGAACCGACTCTGACTGACAAATTGCTAAAGGCGGGCTTTGTAAAGTGAATGGGCAGGATGAAGAGGAATCAGGGTTTGGAGCACATGAAGTAGGTGATGACCCATGATGTGCCCATCCAAAATCCACACGAAAATCCAGACCAAGCACTTCCTTGAAGTTCAATCTAGGGTTTTCGTGCGTTCATGAGGGAGAGGAATTAGGTAGCGAAACCCTAGCATTGTCTGTGTCAAGGCACGGATCAGAGGGATCCCTGCCACCATTAGCACCATTGGAGAGAGTCCCTCCAACACCCATGCCAGTCACCTGGGATGTTGTGGAGGAGCAAGGTGCCGAATAGTCTGGATTCAGCGAGCCCAAAGAACCCGACGGAGGAGATGGCGAGCCAGCAGAAGAGATTTTGCAAGTTTGGGAGGTCGTCCTATTCCCCGTGACCACACACTGTGTGGACTCGTGCTTTTTTCCGATGCCCTTGTCCAACCCAAGGGTTGAGGAGAGTGCAAATCTTCTGCCATTTTTGAAGCTAGACAAAGACACGGAGGTGCCATCGAAATCCTCAGGGCGAACAACATTTGCTGGAGCAGAAGCGACGTTGGAGGACATCGGAGCAGAGCAGAATATTAATTATAGTATGCCCCAATATCTTTTTGATTTTGGTAATATTGAAATGTTTATATTTAGTATATTTGTTTGTTTTTTACAATATAAACTAAATTCCTTTAATGATTTTATTAATCGTAACAATTGGACATATAATTCAACATTGAATTAGATGGGATTTGCATAAAAAAGTTTAATATTTATGAGTTTGAAGAAAAAAAAAGGAAAAAAATGACATAATTTAGATGAATTCATGTTTAAACTTATATAAACAACATCAAATTAACACAAATTTTCTTGTGAATTCTATTTGCATTACTTATAGTAGTCCATTTCTAGCATGGCTAGTGGAATTCACTCTATTTCATTTTAGGTAGATGTTTATATTGAGTTTTTTTGTTTTGTTTTGACAATTTATAGACCATTCATTTGATGATTTTATTAATCTTCATTGTTACACATAGAATTCAACATTAAATTAGACGGATGCGGCATGTAAAAGTTTAATTTTTAGGAGCTTGAAGATATAAAATGGAAAACATGACATAATAGATTCAAATTCATTATTAGTGATGGTTGTGGGAAAAAAATTATTTTCAACTAATTTGGAAAACCTAAGAGCTTTCATCAATGTTAATGCAAGTTTCCATTAATTTTTTTGTTCCATAAAAAATTCACCTTCATCATGTGCTTAGATAAATTCAAGTGACTTGACATAGTTGTTAATGCAAGTTTCCATTCATTCATACCATTTACCTTTCTAAGAAAAAAAAAAAAAGGAAAATTTTGTGCAATCGAAATTGCTTACTATCTTTCTAAGTTACCTCATTGCCAAAGAAATAGTGAATAATTCCAAGATATAGCATCACAAACCCTTCTTTGAATTCATGTTCTTCATGGCTTGGTTGAGAATCACAATGTGGTTTTGACAACAATAAACACAAGATTCTCTAGTTTCCAAAGGTGGCAGCAACTTATACCCTGGGTTTGACACTTCTTTGCTCCTAAGCACTTGTCCACACTCCAAATACTCCCCTCAAACCCAAGTCTTAACATTGATCAACACTTACATGAAGAAATTTTTGTACAAATCCCTCAAAGTACTAGGTTTTACATAGTATAGTTGCAAAAAGAAACAAATTTTCCTCAATAACTCACACAAAATGATGATTTAGCAACCCTCCTTTTATCATCACATGCATATAGGCATACAAAAAAATTAGTACCAATTTGCATATATTTTCACCAGACGCATCAAAACTTATGGGTTTTTGAAGCTCGCTATAAACCCTAGGTTGGGGACAACAATGTCTGATAAGATATGTAATATTTGATAAGTCACATTAGTTATGCAATGTAAAGTAATGCTTTGAGTTTTAAAGATATGCAATGCAATGTAATCAACGATGCCAATATGTTTCATAAAATGCTTGATGTGTTTCATAAAATGCAATGTAATCAATAGTATGTATATGTTTGAAAATTTATGCATTACTTACTTTTCTTGAGGTATGGAGGTAGATGTATGTATGAAAAATGTTGTAGCGTATAAATTTTTTATAATTCCAAATAGCTCGCTACCTTCTTTCATAAAATTCTTTGGTGTGTTTCATAAAATGCAATGTAATCAGCGATATCAATATGTTTCATAAAATGCATTACTTACTTTTGTTCTATGTGTGTTTGTGAACATGTAGCATTCAACATCATGCCAAGGAAATGACCAAAGGCTCTAACATCAGAAGAACGTGCAGTCAAAAATGCAAGGAGAAGAGAATCAAAAAAATTAGCTCGTGAAGTAAAGGAATTGCAGCCCATACAACCAGAAATTCCTATGCAATCTAAGAGAGATGCCCAATTGGAAAAACAAAGGGCACGAATGAACAAAGTTTGTGGAAGGACACAAATGGATACCAAAGTTGGGGGCACATCATCAACCATAGGTGAATTTCAATGCACATCTCCAGTTGAAGACACACCAGCAACATGTGGTTTTCCAAGTACATCGGAAATCACATCTCCAATTGAAGACACCATCAACAACATTGTGTTTTGAAAGTACATCAGCAAACACATCTCTATTTGAAGGCACTCCACAAATGACATCTCAAGTTTGAGGTACACAATCATTTACATGTCAATCTCAAGGTATGTCATCAATTGCACCTAGGATTGAAGGTACGCAATCTATCCTCGATGTTGTTGGCATTCCTAATGTTGACACAAATTTACATTTGAGAACTCCTAGATTTTTGCATAGAAAACCTACATTTTTTTTTTTGGTGAATCACTTCTAAGGGGCAGCACTTGTATCACTTTTGACTGGAGCTATGAACCAGTGAGGCCACATTTAGGGGACCTCATCCCTACCTTTTACGTCTGCTTGCATTCCTTCCAAACTCTTTACAGGACTCCACATCATTCATCTGATTGCTACACCTTCCTGCATTCCCACCAAGCTCCCTGCAGGACCCGACGTCATCCCTTTGTCTGCTTTGCCTCACCTGTCTGCATTCCCACCAAGCTTCCTACAGGACCTAGTGCTAAACCTTTGTTAGAACACCCCCTCCAACTTTTCTTCTCCATCGTTCCCTCCATCTTTTGACCTCGTAGTAGCACCTGATCATCTTTTGTCCTCCTCTGTCTTCTCAGTGTTTGTTCATCCCACCATCCATCGGTGTGATTTGAACACTAGACAATAGTTTCAATACTGCTTGCAACTTGTCGTTGCACTATGGGGTCAACCTCGGAAAACCTACATTTTTTATTGATATTGATTCCAATGTTTTGAAATGGATGCCTAATAAGATTCCAAAACGTTCATATCAAATATATGCACAGAGGATATGGAGTTTATTTTTTGTGAAGCTAAGTGAGGGTGGAAGATACCAACTATTTGTTGAAATGATGAGGCAACTCAAATTTAGGCCCACCATGAAGGCTCTTGGGCTAAGATTTTTGAATGACTCAAGTGAAAATTCCATTGCAAAAAACTTGATGAGTGCATATGAGAGCATGTGTTCTACCTCACACATAAAGGATAATTGTGCCACACGACATGTGATGCCAACAACACTATTAAGAGGTCAAACAAGGAACAAGGTGAACCTTAAAAAGATAAGTAAGTCTTTGAAAATAAGTAGATCATCTTTAATGAGAGCCAAAGGAAGGCATAAAAGAGTGGAGGATCCAAATAGCAATGAGTTATGGGCATTCTTGGGTAGAGTGCCACAGAAAGATAAAAGAATCACTCAAGCCTGGAGATCTATAATAGTAGATTATTGGAGAGATAACTCAAGGACCTCTCCCAATCAAAGAAATGTTGTAAGAAGGAGAATTGGTATTAAAATCCATGAGCCACATCCAAAGCATTATTTGGATACCACTCAAACCCAATTTTTTGTTGATTTTGTACGAAATTTTCCTGAAATTAATATATGTCAAAGGTATTTTGAAATCCTAAATCCTTTTTATGTCAAAATAAATCACACACACACTACTTGTTGTTGTAGGGTACATTTTAAGATTTCTAACCATTATGATGTTTATCGACGTATATGTGTAGATATGCATACTAACAATGTTTTGTAGGAATGTAACGTAAGGCCTCCACCTAAATCCTCAAGGGAATTCTTATCTTCCATTTTATGTGAAAGAGTGGATGGCCAAATTTTTTACAAGAAGTCATGTTTGGATGGCACATGTGATCATTGTGGTGGCATGCAACATTTTCCAATTTTCCAACACATGGCTAGTACACACACTATTGGAGACAGAATTGTGGAATTTGGCAAATACAAGACAGTGACCTACAGTTTAAAAGATGGGAAAGAAGCAAAGAAGGGTGAATTGGTCAGTGATAAGATTCCAGTGTATCAGTTTATCGGCATTTTTTGTGATCAAGTGGTCTATGAGTATGCAAGGCGTACACATAGAACTCGATGGTTGGACTCACAATTCAAGTTATGCAAGGACACGTTTCCACTTCATAACACCATTTCAGTTGTCGACTTCACGAAGAACTACACACTACAACCATAGAATGAGGTGCAATCACAGTACTACAACTCCACGCAAGTTGCTATATTTGTGCATATAGTATTCATTCATGCAAATGATAGTACAAAGGATAACAAGAAAGTATTGGGGGAGTATCACTTTTACATCAATGATGATCACACACATTCTACAAAGTTCGTGTGAGGTTTCTTTCAGATGTTCTATGTCGATCTAGCTAGTAGGGGCATATCATTCAGTCAACATATCATATGGTCAAATAATTGTACATCGCAATTCAAGAACTCCAAAATGTTTTACTGGTAGAGTAGGATGCATAGGATCAATGGTGTTCTCCATATGTGGAACTTCTCATAGGTCGGGCATGGAAAGGGGGAGCATGATGGAGCAGGTGCATGTATCAAAAGAGCCTTAGCACAAGAAGATTTAAATTATAAAGATAGTGTAAAGTTGATAGATGCGAGATCAATTATCGAGTGGTGCAATCATGCAATGGGTCTAGGTAGTGAAGGTAATTCTTTAGTTCATAGATTTTTTCATTTAGTAGACGATACTAACATTGCAAAATATGAGGATTGTTGTACACTAACAAAATCAAGAGAGCTGCACTCTTTTAGAAGCTCCAATGCAGGTACATGGACTATCCATACACAGAAGATGGAATGCTTTTGTTCTTCATGTACAGTTCAAGCATGGAATGATTGTGAGTCAACAGAGTGGGTTGACGCAAGGTCTATAAGAAGTCTAACCCCACTTGACACTTATCAGCTCCTAACGGCTCTACAAATCATGGAGATGCAATCATTCGTTGACTCTGATCATGTATCATACCTATTAGAACCAGGTAATATATCTTACTTTTAGGTTTTATTTTTACGTTCATTAAATACATCTAACAAGATGAACATATCAATTTGCAATACATGTTTATGCAGTGATTGCAGATGAAAACAATAAAAAGGGTACAAATTATTACCTGTGTCATTGTATCAAGGCCAAAAAGAAATTGGAGGCCCCAGTTATAGATGGAGAAAACATAGAATATCCTACAAGTTCAGTGGTTGTTACTAGAACATGGCTTAGAAGGTACCTAGTTAATAATGTTGTAGTTTGGTTGTTTGAGGATTTTGACACACATCGAAAGATTTTTCACTACTCGAACCTTGTAGTTGCATCCAACGTTCATTTGATCAAATATAAGGGCAGACTTGCAAACATCAACTTGTGGAAAGTGTGTGAGTTTGACCACGAGGCAATACTTGACATAATAAATAGTAGAGCAGACCCGGATGGTTCCATAGATTGATTTGTAAGTACATGCACATTGAATTTGTAAAGTCATGTTATTGATCACTGCTTTCTTTGAAGTGTTTAAGTTTGATTGTAGAAGGGTTTGCAAAATTGTATTATTGTTAATTTCCAAAATGATAATTATATGTTGCTCTCTATTGACTACCTTTCAGTTGCTATTCTCTACTGGTGTTTGATGTCATATGCATTTAGAATTGTCATTGATGCATTTGTGACTATAGGTTATATTTAAGATTTTCAACTTAAGGAAAGAGCAACATCGGTTGCTAGTGCAAGTGTTCAATGTTATGAGAAAGTAGTGAAATATGGGCCACATCACCATTGTAGGACCTTCAATCAATCTACTTATAGCATGCATGAAGGTGATAATAGATCTGGTAAGAAGGTATATGTCTGACATTATTCAGTTATTGGTCTTTTAATGATTTTTATGTGAGTCCATGTCTGAAATTGTTAGGCTTTTGTAGGTTTTTTGTGGACCAAATTCCAGTGAGAGTACACAACCACAGAGAGGCTACTACAGTCCATGTGTTTCCAAGGGATTAGGGGATGTACATGTTTTGAAGCATTTTGGAATGCAAATAACTGTGCCACCTAAGGTGGATTGGAGAAAACAAACTAGGCATCAACTCCTTTTGTTTCTTCTTGTACAATATATTTCATGATCTGGGCTACAAATGGGATGACTATTTCCCTACATGTATTGCTACAAGTATTGAGAAACGAGAGGATTTTCAATATGTTCTTTCATCACTATTGTAATATTTGTTATTGACTTAGTGTATTTTTTTATATACAAAAATTATGAGAAATTAATACATGCAAATGTGTATATTACTTAATATATGCCTCAATTAAATGTGTATATTACATTTAAAGTTAGTTGTAATGGTTTATGGTTTACATTTCAAGTTGTCTTGAAGGAGAAGCATGTGGATTTATGACAAAATCTGAAATAATGTCTTATATTGTACAAAGGCATATTTTCTTGCTCTTCTATAAACCCTAGATCTCCTTCCATCATTATGAGCCATATGCTGCCCCTACCTTGTCAACCCTACTGAAATGGAAATCTAGTGAGCTTGGCAAGCTAGTGAGCTCACTAGCTTGCCAATTTGGTAGGGTTGGCAAGCTTGTTATTGACTTAATGTATTTTATGATATAAAAAAATTATGAGAAATTAATACATGCAAATGTGTATATTCCTTAATATATGCCTCAATTAAATGTGTATATTACATTTAAAGTTAGTTGTAATGGTTTATGGTTTACATTTCAAGTTGTCTTGAAGGAGAAGCATGTGGATTTATGACAAAATCTGAAACAATGTCTTATATTGTACAAAGGCATATTTTCTTGCTCTTCTATAAACCCTAGAACTCCTTCCATCATTATGAGACATAAGTTGCCCCTACCTTGTCAACCCTACCGAATTAGCAAGCTAGTGAGCTTGGAAAGCTACTGAGCTCACTAGCTTGCTAATTCGGTAGGGTTGACAAGGTAGGGGTAGTGTATGCCTCATAGAAATGGGGTCTCGTGGTCAATAGGTTTGACAAGGTAGGGGCAGTGTATTCCTCATAGAAATCAATAGAGTTGACAAGGTAGGGGCAGTGTATGCCTCATAGAAATGGGGTCTCACAGTGATTTACATCATCGTGAGACCCCATTTCTATGAGGTAGTGTAAATCACCGTGAGACTCCATTTCTACGAGGCATACACTACCCTTACCTTGTCAACCCTATCAAATTGGAAAGCTAGTGAGCTTAGTAGCTTGCCAATTTTGTAGGGTTGACAAGGTAGGGGTAGTGTATACCTCATAGAAATGAGGTCTCGCAGTTGTAGGGTTGACAAGGTAGGGGCATTGTATGCCTCATAGAAATGGGGACTCATGGTGATGTTGACAAGGTAGGGGCACCGTATGCCTCATAGAAATGTGGACTCACAATGATGTAGATGTTAACAAGGTAGGGGTATCGTATGCCTCATAGAAATGGGGATTGACGATGATTTTACATAGATGTTGACAAGGTAAGGGTAGTGTATGCCTCATAGAAATGGGGACTCACGATGATGGCGACTCATGGTGATTTTACATCATTGTGATTCCCAATTTTTATGAAGCATATGCTGCCCTACCTTGTCAACCCTACCAAATTGGCAAGCTACTAAGCTCACTAGCTTGCCAATTCAGTAGGGTTGACAAGGTAGAGGAGTGTATGCCTCATAGAAATGGGGTCTCAGGGTGATGTAAGTGAGACCCCATTTCTATGAGGCATACACTGCCCCTACCTTGTATCTATAAATGTGTATCCACTATAGTGAAAAGGTTGAATGGGAAAGTTCTAGTAATAGAAGTTTAAACAAATTAGAGCTCACCTAATATGAACTTTTTAAAAATTTAATTCATTGCTTTCACATGTGACTAAAGAATATATAACATTGCTAGAACCATATGAGAATTTTCATATAAGTGTCACTTTCAAGTCAAATGTAAGTAATTTCTCCTCTAAATATTCACTATGGAATCCTTTTTCCCCATGTTCTTGGATGTCATTCTTGTAATTTTTAATCAATTTCATTCTATAGCCAATGTTTTTTACTTTTTAATAAATTAGACAAAGGGTAAACCAAATCTTGAATGTTAGAGATGGTCAAATTTTGTCTAAGGAATGAAAAAGTGGAGAATGAATCAAGCAAGTGGCTTTTTTCCAAATTTTCCAAGTGGAGGAGATGACTCAAGTGAGTGGCTTTTACCAAATTTTCCAAAAGGACTAAGTACCAAAAAGTGGCCAAGACCTCAAAGTGTGCTCATTTCTTTGGAAAGCCACATCCAAATGATAAAATTGGTTAAGTATAGGATGTAGTGGCAAGAAAAATCCCATAACATGCTTTGTTAGGCTTGAAATTTATTTAAGTTTTAAAAAGTGGTGAAGAGCATCAAAGCATACAATTTTGTGTGTGTTAGCCATGGTAAAGATCCTTAAGGCATTCTCTTTTCGGGTAGGAGCCAAAAAAATTGAAATTTTACTTGGGGAAGGATTTTTGGTGAAGAACATCAAAACATATTATCTTCTAATTAGAAAAAAAAAAAAAGGTGAGAAGTTAAAGTGGCAAACATTTGTAGAGCACAATATTTTGCCAAGTGAAACACCTTGAAAAGTATTAAAAAAGTGCACACTTTACATGCTATGGCCACACTTTTAGGCTCACATTTTTCCTTTTATTGCCATGTTTTCACTCCTATAGCACAAATTTCAAGTGATTGAACCCCTCCAAGGTGTGCTCAAGTAGTCTTATAACATATTTTTTCTTTTCAAGGAATTGATGGTCTGGTATAGAGTTTCATATAAAAAAATTACCACTTTCATTATTGCAAGGCACCACTAAGTTTAGATTTGATTTAATTCAAAATATTTGGCCTTGGCATGTAAAATCCTAGGTTTTTCATGTTTATATTTTTAGTTTTTTTTATGATGTTTGTAAAGATTGTTCTATTCTAGGGTTTTGTTGTCATTAATCCATACTCTAGTAGTTTTTTAGTTTTGAAACTAGGTCTTTGAGCCAATATCCCCATACTTAGGTACCTAAGTTTTTCAATGGTTTCATAAGGATTTAAAAATCATGAATACTAGTGGTTTGTTAAAACACATAGGGTTTTAGTCTTATTTCTTCAATTTATGTTTCTCACAATCTAAGGTTTCAAAGAGTTTATTTACAAACTTATATAACAATAGGGTCTTTAGGTGTGATCAATAAAGTTTATTTTTAGTAGTGATAATTGTGAGGTATCACAAGACAATGCATTTCCCTCAATTTTTTTTAACAATCATAGAATTTCAGTCATAACATATATAATTTATATTTCCTTCACTCTCGATTCAACATAATCTAGGTCGATTATTACCATTTTGTCAAAGGGGATCCTAGAACATCAATTTATAGATTTTCCTTCATTATTAGGAATGAAAATTATATTATTTTCAAGAAATTAAAATGTATTTCTAAATTCTATAATTGGTGAAGGATTGGGTTGCAAGTTCTTGGATTTGACCCTACCGAATTGGCAATCTAGTGAGCTCACTAGCTTGCCAATTCGGTAGGGTTGACAAGGTAGGGGTAGTGTATGCCTCATAAAAAGGAGGATTTAACACCCCTCAAGGAAAAATTTCTTCATCCCAAGCATACATTATAACTCAAGATAATGAGGTAATGATAAAGGTTTACTAAAGATGTCTATAGCCTACTCTTGAGTAGAAAAATACTCTAAGGAGAGAATAACATTATGGATAAGTTGTTGAATTAAATGCATGTGTATTTTGATAGGATTCATCCTTTGATGCTCCATTGGGTTGCATAAAACTTGAATGGTACTTTAGTTATCACACCAAATAATCTAGTAGGATGATTAGGTGGTAGATCAAACTTTGTGATAAGTTATTTAATCCATATAACCTCTTGGTTAGAAAATACTATACCTCTATACTCAACCTTAGTGGATGTCTTACAAAGACCATATGACTAGACCAAAATCAAGGAAAAAAAAAACTAAAATTAAACTTTTTTGAGTCAACATCATCTACCCAATTTGAGTTGGTGAAGCCTTCAATCTATGAGGCTCATAGTGTGTATTGATTATCAAAATGTGTTGTTCCCTATATATACCTCAAAATATTTCTGGCTACCTTCTGATGAATCTCATGAGGATCATGGGAAAATTGGGAGAAAATTCCCATAGTGAAGGTGATATCAAGATGAGTGTGTGTTAAATAGATAAGGGTAATAGCTAACTATATCTAAAGTAACATCAACACTAGGTGTGATGCAAGTGGGAGTAAAAGTGACACTTGATTGAAATGATATAAGAGTAGGCATATAATCGATCATATTGAACCAATGAAGCGGGTCAATGACACACTTTGAATGGTATATAGAGAACCCCTTATTAGACAATACAGCCTAAAGACCAAGAAGTAATATAGAAGCCTGAGATTTGTCATGTCAAAGCGCTCCATCAAAGTGTTCTAAATATATTGAAGCATGCATGAGGATATACTAGTGAGAATAAAATTATATACATATAAGAATAGCATCAAAATGTCATCTCCATATATTTGAATATGCACTATGTGATTAGAACAATAATAAGTGAAAGTAGATGTAAGAAAGAAACCATCGATAATTTCATAAAAGCTTAAGGGGATTGTTTGAGATCATACAATGAACATCAAAGCCTACAAATAAGTGAATATTACTACATGAATCCTCAATGTTGCTCTAGGTATGTCTCCTCATGAAGATCATCATGCAAGAAAGCACTCTTTACATTCATCTAGAAAATGACCATCTTTGAGTATGCAACAATAGAAAGTACAAGGTGAATAGAATCCATCTTGGACATTATGAAAAATTTCTTAATAGTATTGAATAACCTCCACCTATTAAAACCCATAATTGTACAAGATTCACCTTATAGTTTTCAATAATAACATCAATTTCCTACTTGCGACAATACACCCACTTGCATTGAACCATTTTTATTCCCTTGAGAAACTAAATCACTTACATGTTCTTTTTCATCAAGGAAGTATACTCCTTTTCCATGGCACAATCCCACTCTAGAATACCAGAAGCATCTAAAAAAATCTACAGATATATATATATAGTGTGTGTGTGTGTGACTCAAAAGATTAGTGTCATTAATTTGTGAGCAAGTGTGGCGACATTTCATAGAATCATCAACTAAAGATAAATCCTCATGAATAGTACTACAAAGTCATCTAGGAAAAACACAACCAGAGCATGTAAAAAGTGTCCATGTTATGCATCACAATATGAAAATTCTCGTTCAACTGCTAATAAATGTATGAAATGAATGAAACCGTCGAAATTTGTCTTCTCAAACATCTTACCTTTGTTGTTTGTTTCAAAGTCCTATTGCACTAGACCAAAAAGCAGATCCACGAGAGTCCATCCTTTTGCATCCTCTAATGTTAGGGAAGCACCTGCTTCAATTAGTACTCCAACCACTACAAGATGTCCAAAATGGAGAGCCCTATGCAAGCTACTCTATCTTGATTCCCCATCCTAAATAATACAAGATATTTAAGAATGAAAGTCAAGATTTTATTTATTTGATTGATAATTTAATATAAAATTTGTGTGAACAACAAATGACACTTCATTGTTGGAGAAAATCAAAGTTTTTTATGCAGGCCTACACGTTGTCAATTATTAAAATGTGAATGGTGTCGACTTGGTATTCGGGCTTCACTGGATGGTTTCTCATCAATAGTCTTTTCTTTTTTATCACATGTTTAACTGGCAGCGACATTGGTATGACACTTTGACTTTGGCAGCGATATAATGATGACATGGAAATTCTTAGATTATTTTCTTTACTCACGTGGATTATGAGTAGGCAGAGATATGGCATTTGAGTATAGCATTATTTTTTCGACTTGTGGATTCCAAATTATTATTCATTTTTTCAAAGTACTCGATGGTAAAGAGAAATAGGGTAAAACAATAAGGCTTGTTTCATTTTGCAAAAATCAGTTAACCCTAGCGCCGTCATTAAAAATACAGTTTGTTGTTTTGTGCTGAGACTTGGCTCGAGCTAAAGGAATGATGATTGATGAGTTTTGGAGAGTGATGGTTTTTATTGTGGACTCTTTTCAAGCTGAAGATTGGAAGAATCTTAGTGAGACAGTTATGGAGTTTTTACACAAACAGGTGGTAATTTTCTGGCCGCCATGACAGGTATTTGGTTTTTATTTCACAAGATATTGTGTTGGTTTAAATCATAATTTCTTTTGTGATTAAGGTTTTGCTGAAGATTAGTTTCAGTTTTTGTAACCCGAGTTTTTACTCTAGGGTTTTATTGTCTTCAGTGGTTGTTTTTTCATCAAATTTTGGTGATTCTTGTTAACACCCTTTATGGGTATCATGGTTTAATAGTATGGTTTTCTAGTTTTACAAAACCCTGGTTAGTGTGGATACGGTTTTGAAAAATGATAACTGTCTTATGCTCTTTGTTTTAAATGGATGACAAAAGCCATGACTCAATGTGAAGAAGAAACAAAAAAGATTTAATAGAGGATTGTTGAGGGTTTATTGTTGTGATATCATTTCGTATTTAAGTTGAGATTTTGAGAAAGATAGAGAGAATACTTGTTGAGAGAAAGAATGAGTGAATTCTTGTTGAAAGAAAGAAAGTAAAAAGGAGAGCTATATTGTATATTGTCTCTGGTTTCTAAAATAGAGATTCATATCCAGATTTGTGCAAGAGAGATTATTCTCTTGTACTATTGCAGTTAGTACATTGTGTAATTGGAATTATTGAAACAACTTTTTATTTTGTAGAGATTTTAGGATTGCACACATAGTGCAATTGTAAGGTTCTTATTTTGTAAATTTTATGTAGTAAGAAACATTGAAAAGGAGTTGGTACTCCTAGTGAAGTGGGTGCTTCAGATTGTTTCAGTGATTGAGTTGGTGCTCAAAATAACATTGTAATTAGTTTTTGAGATCAAGCCTGCAAGGCATTTTGGAGTGGTTTTTCCACCCCAAGAGGGTTTTCCACTCGACATTTTTTTGTGTCTCTCTTTTGTATTGTTATGTGTCTTTTTTGCACAATCTTTCCTTCTGCCATTTATGTTGTGTTAGTATCTTCAATTGCTTTGATACGCTGTCCTTGTTCAATTTCATTTAAATGTTATTGGTTCAGTTGTGAATGTGCAAAGTTTAAATATTATTTTCTGTTATCAGAAAGTCTGATTTCTTTGCAAAAGAAAGCATTTACAAGATTGTTCACTCAACATTATATGAACAATTTATGTCTTGCTTTAACAGGAGTTGGTAGACATTCATGTTGTAGTTGTTTGAGTAATTTGTCTGATCTTTTAAAGTTCAACTTTATATTACAGTTACATTCTGTTCTAGATCTCTCAAAGGTTAGATTTGCCTTTCTTGTCATAAAGGTTTTTTTAAATTTTTATAACTCTGATTCAACCCGCTCTCCCCCCCCCCCTCTCATAGTTGCTCCACTTCCAACATAAACATTTGATCTTTCCCTTTATTTATTTTTTAACACTTTATCTTTTGTTTTGTTATTACACAATATTGTATTGAATAAAATTATTGTTTCACACACAAACCAACAAGTTTAGAGATATTTAAAATCAAAATTTTCATGTATTTATTAAGTAATTAAAAAATATAACTCAAAACATAACAACTATTCATGTTTCCTAGAAGTATTTGTCAATATAAAAAGAAAATCATCAAAGATACGTTATTATAGTAGTATAAACATTTGATCTTTCCATCCCTTTTTTTTAACACTTCATCTTTGTTTCATTGTTACAAAACATTACATTGAATAAAACCCATCATTTCACACACAAACTAACAAGTTTGAAGATATTTAAAATTCAAAATTTCCACTTATTTGTTAAGTAATTAAAAAATATAAGTCAAAACAGAATAACTATACATGTTTCCTACAACATGCTCATTTTTATATGAATCAGTCAACATACCCTTGTATTTGGATCAATCCCAGCAGCAAGCAATCTCCTAACTATTTTTATATGATTCCTCCAAACTGCAATGTGAAGGGCAGTTGATCCAAATGTGTTTCTTGTGTCAATGTTTCCACCATTTTTCTCTAGTGTCAACAATGCAGGCTCTAGGTCCATTAATATTACACTATGCAAACCCCTTTAGTCCAACTTTCCATTAAAAACAAGTCTTAAAGCCACACCCTCCTGCAACAATCAAAGAATCACACATATACATATTCACAAGATTAAGAGACTAGTTGTTAATAAAAATATTCAAAAAACTGTTTGCATCATTTATAGCAATAAATATACACATATTTAGGGCAGGGTCTTAGCTCGATTGGCTAAACATTTCTTGTTGCAGGAGGTTGGTCACGAGGTCTAGTCTCCCCCACCCCCGTGGTACCAAAGGGTGTGTTGCGCCAACACCACCGGTCATGGTTTACCAGATGCATTTAATTTCCGCAGTCTAAAAATAAATAAATATACACATATTCAGAATGAGACCCTGTAAACTGTCATCCAATAATATATAATGCATAGATGTTTTTGGAATATATGTTTAACATGCAGTTTAGAGGAAACCACAATGAGTTTGAAATATAAAATTACAAAAGGGACATTGTACGCTTAAATCATGACAGAGAAAAAGAGTCGAAAATGACTTCATAACACTGATCTTAAAGTTCGTACAGAAAGCACTTTGCATAAAGAAAGCAAATAAGCCATTTGGATATTCAACATTCTGATTCCTCTGATCTATAAAATATTGAGCATCTAATACCCAAATATTTCCCATATAAATGGCATTGTGAAATCAACCTAAAGAATGACATACAAATGCATTTTATTTCCTACATGCCAGAAATCAATAGAAATTTTCATTTACCATCCAATATGAGAAGTCTGCAATTACATTAACAGTCAATTGAAATGAGTTGGCACCAAAAAAATGCAAGAAGCATTTAAACTGAGATGATTATTTTCGTCACATACAGCAAATTTTCTCTAATCATCAACCAAGGGCAAGAGCTGACCACAAACAAGAATTTCTTAGCGAAAATCTGCAAAAAGTAGATTCACATAAACAAGAAAAAGGCAAACACATTTTTAGAAAAATAGACTAATGGTTTATTCCATACAAAATCAGAATTTAAAATTTCCTCAAATCTAAAAAATCTACCTACATTTTATATAAACTTTGAAAAAACTGATGATCGCTTAATCTAAATCTTGTCTTGAAGAGCTAGACAAAAGGATTAAAAATAGGCCATCAACTTTCCCTGGTGTTATTAAACCCATCTCCCAAACAAAATCATACTTGAAGAAAGATGATAGGCCGAATTTCCATTCACAATGACATTGATTGTAAGCATTTTTATGGGGAAAGAAAAAAATTCAGGCTTTGGATTTTGTGGTGAATGAGGCAAGATCTCATAGCATTAGACTTGTGTTAGAAATGACCCGACCACTTTTGCATGGGAGCTCATGAACGAAGGCCGTTGCCAAACAGATCCTTCTGGGAAGACTCTCTTGGTATTTCACTCACTTCTTATCATATTTTTTTTGAGGGAAGAGCCCGTGAATTGTGATTAATGCACTCACTGACTGTTCATGTAAACATTCAGATTCCATACAATGTGGCCCCATGTTTATGATCGGCATTCTTTAACTGTCAGGGTCCTTTGATATGCCCTGTGAGTTTTGTACAATCATTACATATAGAAATTGGTCTATGATTAACTGGTCAGCTATGCATGCCATGCAATTTTTTCTCTCTGTAACTTATAATAGGGAAGTCGTGGTATGGTCGTTATATTGGCATTTATAACGCAGGTAGAAAGGACGTCCGTGGATATAATTATCGCTAATTCACTTCGTTTCGCTATTTCACGAGTTTGTTGGTGGAGTTGGAAGAAAATACATGGCTGCCAATACACAGAAGTCCCTGCTTGATATATTCTTCTGTGTGATCAAAGGCTATCCCTTGCTCTTGAAGCTCCACAATCTATATAATTCATCGATTTAGCAGCTCGCCACTAAAAAAATAGTGACGCAAGTGGCCCAAGCAGCCCAAGACGGGGGCTTCTTTCAGGTTTGTACCTTGGTACCATTAAAACATACATAGGGGAGATGTCCCAGTTACCGCCATCCATTGAATTACCGTCACCTCCATGTTTATTTAACCCTCCAAAAAAAAATTCACTTTGATCCATTAAAAAAATTTATTTGATTGAATAAATAATTACAAGAACACCAATGGTTGTTCATTAAGTGCTAAAGTGAATGTTTTTTAGTGGATTTAAGGCATAAAACAGTTATAATTGATTGAAATTATAACGGACGGATAATGGGACATTAGGTGGCAACAATCGGAGGGCACCTTTAAAAGGTGTCTTTTTGACCTCCGCGCGCATATCCAATGCTCCCACATTATACTAAATTGCCCAAAAGCCAAAACCTTAGTTATAAGCACTTAGCTCGAAAAAAACTTATTAAAAAAAAATTTCAATTCGACATACGGTTTGAATTCTATGATTGCGCAAAATTAATCCTGATGAATACCGGATCTTCTCCCCTACCCAAATTAGATATTTTGAATATTTTCTATTTGGATGGAAGTGCCAACATGGGAATACCATAACTGTTGGATCATAATTACAACGTTTTCTTTAGAAGACCCTCCTGCATAATCAATTATTGATGTCATTGCAAGGAATGCCTTGTTCTCGCTCTTGCATACCTGAACACGAACAAATTTGATTAAAATCACAAAAAATCTCAATTTGAGCTCATGTCATTCAATGGAAATCTCTCATAATCCTACCACTGTGATTGTTGCACTTCCAATGTCAAAGGAGGTGGCATTTAACCGAGTGTGGAGGAAGTCTCAAATCCACGGTATTCACATATAGAAGTCACACTGCTTCCCTTGCTAAACCTCTTAATCTTTGGTTGTTTTTGCAGGCATGGAAGGGAATTGCCCAAGCATTGATCTAGCTCTAAATCCTACAATTCCACTCAACTCAACTTACAATGATCAATTTCATTTATTTGATTTTCATTATGTGTTGCTTTTGTGGTGTTTGTGGTGTTTGGGCGGATTGTGCAGGCATAACATTTGATGAAATGACTTATATTTCAAATGGATTATCTGGAAGCTGGGCAGCCAAAAATAGTTAGCATGTTGATTTTAGGAATGCAAATATAATAAAATAAAATGCCCACAATTAGGGGCAGCTGGCTGAGGTATTCAATTTTGAATCAATTTTCAAACTTCCAATTTATGAAATTTCAAAATTTATTTTTGATGACTTGGCAATTCAGGACATTTTGAGGGGGCTCAATTCATAAAATGTGGCAACTTGGTATATGGCGTGGAGTTTCTTTTAACATCATGTAATGTTTTACATGCATTTTTAGCATATACCTTTTGGCTAGGCGTGGGAAATTGACATGGCGTGGACCCAAGGAATAAGTGGCTGCATACATTTAAAAATCAATTCAATGACTTTCTTTTGAGTTTGTTGCAGGGAGGTGAATAGGCAGATGGGTGTGAGGATTTTCTACACCATTGGAATGTTTCAAATGCATTTTTCAATGATTTCCATTGGTTGGGGCGTGACATATTTCCCTGGCTGGGTGAACAGCAATAAAATATATTTTATTATTCAAAAAATGCAATTCTCTTGGTGGTGTCGATTAGTTTTGGGGAGGCTTTTCATTATTGAGTAACCCAACAATATAAAAGGGGGAATTATTGCTTGTAGTGAGGTTCACCAATCTGAGAAAGAGAAGTGCTTGTTGTTTGGAGATTTGTATGGAGTAAAATTCAGAGTGTGGACAAGGGGGTATAACGATACGATATGTCAATACATGTTGGGATTGTTTGATAATTGCAGAATTATAATTATTTACGAATTTGTTGTCAATGAATTCAGAAATTGAATTTGAAAAAATCTAATCTTGTTTGAAGGTTTGATTTGTAAAATGGAATTGATGATTTGAAGCTCTATGATGTTGTTTGTAATGTGAATTTAAATGTGCAATTAGAATTATAAAATTTGGAAAGTGTTGTGAAAAATTATAACTGGTGAGTTGGTATTCTGATAAGACCCCTAATTCCTACATGCACCATGATACCTCAATCTTCTTTGCCATGACCAACAAATTAGCATTCACATTAAACAAAAATTGGCTCTTCCCACTGTTGGCTTTCCTTTCATTGAATAAATTGTTTATAGCTGAAAATATATGCTCTAAAGTTTATTGACAACATTTTCTTTAACATTGTAATTAACATTTTCTAAATGTAAGGCTAGAAATCTCATGAAGTGTAATTGCTATCACCTTTGCCAATTTTTTTACTATCAAAATTTGTTACAAAAAGGAGTTATTCTCCTTTGATGCTCACATGTCTAATTTTGTGTTTGTCTACTCTTTCAATGTTCCATGCCACAATTATTTTTAATGAATGGAACTCTTAAGGGAGCATCAAAGTCTCTTTTAGGCTTAGACAGTTTTTAGTTTCTTATGTTGAGTGTGGCATCAACTTCTTTTATTCAATATTTGATTATAAACGCTTGCCACTCTATTAAGAAAACAACGACCCCTATGAGTGAATCCAAAGACAACCCTAACTTCTAGCCATAAAAGAAAAAGAACAATTAGTTATCAATGATTTAATTTTGAATGTTAGATGATAGTTATTCTCCATTGAGCACCCTCTCCAATAGTTATTCAAATATAGTTATTTAATTTTGAAACATTATCTCATATTAGCAATGTCAATAATTAGTTTTTTTAGATATTTTATGAAATTCTTGACTTCTCTATCTACACAATGTTACTTTCAAATTTAAAAGACATTTTATATAAATTACAATCAGCGTGAGGATTGCATCTTGATTACAATCTTGGTGTAAAAATACTAAGTTGTTAATCTAAACAAACAATCTACTAAAGTATGAAGCAAAATTCATAGAGAGAAATGAAAGTTTGAAGACAAATAATCAACCTTAAGTCAAGATTGTATTTAAAATTGTATATATATAAAATATTATTCTATACATAAGATATTGTACAAATTAAATTAATGTATCTTTCATACACATGTAAAATTATTTTTTTTAACATTTGCACCTCCTTCTGATGGGTGATCCCACAATACTGGTTTACAATTTTTGCGCAAACTGGACATTGAACTGATTTTTTGTTAATTAAATCTTCACTTTCGGGTTTCTATAGCGGCTAAACCGTGAGGAATTTGAAGATGATGCAAACTAGTGATTTGTGACGTTTTGTCTATAGATTCTAAATATATTTTTAAAAAAAATTTGGAATCAGATTGCACTTTTTTTCCATCTCCTTAAAAAACTAGCTTTTTTTTTAAAACAACATTTTTAAGGAGTGACGCTCACTTTATACAACATAAAAAAAAATTATGAAGAATGAAATTCTAATTTTTTCGAATTTAGATTTGTAACTATGATATCTAGCACTTTCATTTGGTTTCATAGTGTTTTATTAAATATTTCTTCCTTAATCAAGTTTTGAAGTCAAACCAAATACAATTCAAACATAGGTGGATTGTATACAACATAATTTTTTTTGTATGTATCGAAATTCAAATTTTTTTTAATGGATCAAGGACATCAATACCCAGCCCGAACATATTTTTCAAAATTTTATTTTGATAATTTGCTATTTTTCCACATGTGTAGAACAAAGAGCTTGATTTTCGGTGAAAAACCTATGTTTAATAAAACTAAAAAATAAAATACATAATAAAAGAAAACCATATTAAAATTATATTCAATAGATAGCTCATTCTGAGGACTATCATTATCTAGTTGGGTTTCTAAAGTTTTCTCCATTTTCATCGTCAAATTGAGCTTCGAAAGATAATTTTTTATAAAAATTTATTAATTTGTGGAGACACAGGGGGAAATGGGGGGTTCACTCAAATCCATGTTCGAACGAACCCCAAAATAATGTTTGATTGAACATGGGTTCAAGCAAACATGGGTTCGTTCGAACCCCTTTAAAATAATGTGTGAATTTATGGTTAGGGGGGTTCGATCGAACCCCCCCAGTATGGGTTCGATCGAACCACCATCGTATATATATAAAATTCAAACCACTTTTTCAGGGTTTCTTTGCATTTTTTTCGAGCTCAGTTTATGAAAAAGGCAATTTCAAGTGACCCTCATGCTTGTGGGCGTGTCGGCTGAAAAAGACAATTCCCAGGTGAAAAGAGACTAAATTTTTGAGAAAGTTATAAATCTTATTTGTTATTGTTGCATTTCTTATTATCTATGAGGCGACTATTGCAAGTTTTTGACAATTCGTTTGTCATAGATTTTTTGCATTTTGGAGGAGAATTTGTTTTGAATCATTTTTAACTTGAAGAAGAAAATGGGACAAAAAGCAAAAAGCAAAAAAATAAAATAAGGCTCAACGAAATTTTTCAAAAGAAAAAGAAGAAAATAGGCACAAACAAAACTTGATAAATTATCATAGAAGGAAACAAGGTATGTGTTTATTTCTTCTCTTTCTCATCAAATATGGGTAAATTTATTTGCTTACAATAGTGGGTTCATCAAATTTTTTATCTAGCAGCAAGGAAAAATGCAGCAAATAATTGATATATAAGAAAATTGAACGTTCCTCATTTCAATTTTATGAAAATGAAAACTCAAATGCACATCCTCAATGAGTTCTATAAAACTAAAATCTGCAAGTTATCACTAGATTTCATAGTACCACATTACTCTCAATTTCCTCTCTTTCTTCATAAATGATTATTTGTAGCATCAATGATTCATCTTTATACATTCTTACTTTCAAATTTTCTTCATTAGATCCATGATACTTTATCACAACTCTATATTCTTCTTCTATGCTACAACCTTCCTTTTTATCACCATCTATCCTTTCTTGCACATCCTTGATTTTTTTATTCTACATCATCACAATTTATTATTCCTTCATATTTAGATTATCTTGAATGTGTTTATTATTGTTACATGAGCTAATGTGCATTCTTCTTCAATTTCACTTAGCATCCCTTTTGCATTCTCTACTAGTGTCTCCTCCTTCTTGAAATACACATTTTGATCCTAGGGCCTTCATCTTCCGTCCTTACTTGGAAACAACCAATATGTAGTGCGCCACCTTTTTTTGCATTCTATTAATAATATTCCATATATCTCCTACCTCCTAAAATAGGTTTCTAAATTTGTAGTACTCTATCTAATCTCCATATCAATTGCAAACATATTTGTGGTGCCTACTACTACTCTTTTATGAATCCTTATACTAAATGCTCTACTAGTTTTGATCTACAATATATTCTCTTTATTTGTATTTTTTTGTAGCACCTAATTTTGTATCTATCTATGTTTATTTCCTTCTTTATCCTTATATTTATTTCATCCAATTGTGCATCATCAATTATAGATGGGGTAGAATCACCATCTTTCACCAGTATTTCCCCTTCTATCTTGGTATCTCCCTTTGTATCAATCTTAGGCAACTTCCTCAATGAATATAGCCATCTAAATACATCATCTTCTTCTACATCTCTTTCTTTTGCTATCTCCTTGTCATAATCTTATTCTATATTCATATTTAATGATATATGCACTATCTAGCCCTCCATGTATAAAATGTCAATTCTTCTTTTTGGGAGTCAAAGATTTCATTACATTCTACATGAACCAATTTGAGATTAAGCAAAATTTTAAAAGCACCAAAGAGTCCTTTTGAATCTCAAACACCTCAAAATTTATTTTTCCTTTAAACTCAAGAGGTTGACCTTTATATTCTACCATGTGCTAATTAAAATTTTGGATGCTCCCTCATCTAGTACTATATCATAGGGAGTATCATGTAAATTTGGTTTCCCAAGCTCCTCCCAATTTATTTTAAGAATAATTTTAGCATCTACTCCCAAGTTTATTAATATATTTTTCATCCATAAAAATGAGTTGTATATGATTGTGCCCATTTAAAAATATTAAGATGTGAAAGAGATGCATTTTGTTGTAATTATCTTGTTCTAATTAATGTTTATTCTAACATGTTCCAAGCCAAAAATTAAATTATTTGAGTGTTGAAATATATATATATTTGTTGTTTTATAACTTGAAAATTAGATTTTATGGTATTTTAATATAGGGGCTGAAGGTTGAGACACAAATCCTAACGATCTCCCGTAATGGGATACCTTAGAATAAAAATAAAATATTTAAATACTAGATCAACTATCTACTTAGGTACAAAGAGACTCATAGACTTACCACACTATCTAATAACATGCTATTTTTTTATGGAAACCATAACATTCTTATGTTATAACATGATTGAATTATAGTTTGATAGTAACAAGTCTAAATCTTAGTCACTAGCATGCATAAATTTAATTGCATTAAAACATGAAAATATAATAGTGCTATCATGTTGTAACACACTCATATTTTTGATGAAAAATAGTCATAAGTAATGTGTGTTATTTTCTTCATGTAATAGGATAAAATTATTGTGTGAGTGTATTTTTGTTGATTTGGGGTAATTTTAATTTAATGAATCATTTATCTATAAGATGGAAGGGGCAAGTTTCTTTAATTTTTTAGCAATTTGAGTTCAAAATTAAATCACTTTTGTTTTCATTTATGTTGAATCATTTTTTAATTAATAGAAAATTTGAATCTGTCGACACCTCCAAACACTCATCTCTAAGTTAATAAATTATGCACGGTAAATTTTATGTTGAGTGAAATGCATAAAATAACCCCCTCAATTTCCTCCATCAATTCCAAGGCATTCTTGTGATTATCAAGTATAGATTTTAGGGTGTCTCAAAAATAACAAAATGGAAATTCAAACATTAGTAGAAATCTTTAAAAAATATAAATGTAAAAAATATGCATTGGAAATATTTTATAACATCATTTGAGTTTATAATATCTATAAAATATTCAATCAAAAAGAACATGAATACAAGTGGACAAATTTTAGATATATATATAGTGAGCTCATGAATAGTATCATAAATAAAACTACCATGTAAACATGTGAAAGCCAAGAAACTGTAGACACTCAAATTTTTACTTGCAATCATCACATTGTCATTTGCATTATCGTTCATATCCGTTTACATTATCGTTTATGTTCGTTTGCATTATCGTTCATGTTCGTTTGCATTATCGTTCATGTACATTTACATTATCATTCATGTTCATTTGCATTATCGTTCACGTTCATTTCCATAAAAAAGCATAATAGTTCATTATCATGTAATAAATCCATTATCATAACCATCAAATATCGTTTCATAATAAAATAATTATCATTAATCATTTTATTTGCATGAATCATTAAATTATTAGATCATTAAAATATTAAACAATTATCATCTCATTACCATTCATAGTGCATAATAAATCATAAACATTTCATGATCATTCATAAACTATTTTAAATTATTAATCATGATATCATTTCGACAATCATTTTCATTGCATTTTCATAAATCATCATGTTTATAAAAACATTAAAATCAATGTTACATAAGTCATTTACATAATCCACATTCCATTAAATCCATAATAAAAAAAATTAAATCATTTTCATTCACATTTAGAAATGATTTAGTCACTTCATTTAATCATTCACCATGCATTTGTTTTCCTTTTATCATTTTCACTTACATGCATCTCATTTTACTATGCAATGTAGGATTTTAAAATCTCCTTTTTTGCAAATTTTTTGTCCCACATTTGTTTCTCTTAATCTCTCCATCCTCAAAAACATCTACTTAAGGAGGTTTTCCTCTCATTTTTCCCACCATGCTCCACATTACACTACACACTACTCTTGCATATTTTTACTTTGGGACATCTTGTCGAAGACTAAAAATTGGAACTACTAACTAATTTGGTGCAGGACAATTGATTGAACACTTGATTTTGAAACTAACTGTCTTTTAGCTTAGAACACATTTCGATTGGTGTTTTCAAATGAACATTTTTCTTCCATCATATAGATTTAATTAGGGGGTGAATGAAAATTGTTTGTTATGCTTGAGATGGTAGGGAGTATGCTCTCACCTTGTGTGAACTTGGTGATCAGAAACCAGACCCATCGTCTTTGTATTTGTTTAATACCTTAGAGGGGCTTGCCTCACAAGAGGGAATGACTCCAATTGGTTTTTAGCTCAGGCCGGTATATAAAAGGATGAGACTAAATTGTCAAGTCCTCACGGTATGTAGGCCTTAGCCGTGCAGTTCTATTCAAAAACAGGTACCTACCTTTTCTTTTAAAGGTATAAGAGCCCCTATTAGAGTGGTTAAAGCCTTAAGTGGATTTTTGTACGCTCGCAAGGTACTATGTCCTTGAGTATTCACTAGAAGCCTCTTGTTTTAGAAATCCAAAATCCCTTCTATTCATTGGTGCGGCAATGATTGTTGCCAAGGCATCCACATTCTCGCAGTTCTTAGTAGAGGTGAAGAGTCTATCATGGGAGATTCATGAGGGCTCGAAGCTTGGTTGACCTGTGAATTGAGTGTTGTGTTGGGGGAGCCAGTGTGGCCAAGCTTCTAAGTCACCCGCTAAAATTAAGTGCGCCTAGGGAAAGCCACGTGGAATCTAGTGAATATAGTCCTTGCCAACCTTAGGATTTGTGCTTGTATTGTTAAAATAAAATATTTTGTTTGTTATGTCTTTCATGTGTGTTTAAAAATAGACCTCAAACAAACATCACACCTAGTACTTGGCAACACCTTAAACCTTGCAAAATCCCAAAACATCAAACAACAAAAACATACAACATGAACAAGTATCACTTAGATTTCTTGGGGCCATCATCTTTTAGTTCTGATTTTTCAATCCTTGCATTCCACCTAGTCTTTCCATCCCATATATTCCTTGCATATTCATATCCCTTTCATATCTTAGTCCTTACATATTCCTAGTCTTGCATACATATATCACATCACATAGTCCTTGCATACATATATATCATTCAACCTAATTCTTGCATGTACAACCCCTTAGATATATCAAGATCATCTCACCTAACCTTTGCATGTTCCATGAATTTAGTCCTTTGCATATTCATCATTGATCAAATAGAACCCTTAGCTTGCACTTCCACTACTCTTCCTAGGTCTCAAAATCAACCCATTGGCTATCTATCACCCACATCACTTAAGGTTTATCATGGACTTGAATAGGGAACATACCATTATCCTTGAGTAGGGAAATCCTTTTGGAGTCCATCATCTCCTACATAGCCTCTCTTGATCATTGGTCCCTTGTGTTTATCCATCATAACACAAGTCAAGCCTTGCATCATAACCAACTTTGGACCTAGATTTGCATTTGAGCTCTTGCATTGTTAGCTTATCACATCATATCATACTATTTTCATATCCCATCTTAGAATCATATATCCTTTTCATTGCATCCTAGTCCTTACATATTCCTAGTCTTGCATACATAGATCACATCACATAGTCCTTGCATACATATATATCATTCCACCTAATTCTTGCATGTACAACCCCTTCCATATATCAAGATCATCTCACCTAACCTTTGCATGTTCCATGAATTTAGCCCTTTGAATATTCATCATTGATCAAATAGAACCCTTAGCTTGCACTTCCACTACTCTTCCTAGGTCTCAAAATCAACCCATTGGCTATATATCACCCACATCACTTAAGGTTTATCATCCTTGAGTTAGGGAACATACCATTATCCTTAAGTAGGGAAATCCTTTTGGAGTCCATCATCTCCTACATAGCCTCTCTTGATCATTGGTCCCTTGTGTTTATCCATCATAACACAAGTCAAGCCTTGCATTGTAACCAACTTTGGACCTAGAGTTGCCTTTGAGCTCTTGCATTCTTAGCTTATCACATCATATCATACCATTTTCATAACCCATCTTAGAATCATATCATTTTCATTGCATCCTAGTCTTAGGTTTTATACATTATCTTGGGTTGAAAATTAGAACAATCACACTTCATAATTTAATCACCTCAAATTTGGTCAACAAGAAGAGTCAAAAATTCAAAAACATTAGAAACATTTCAAAAACAAACAAATCTATGTGTCCTCCAAGTCAAGTTATCCACATCATCTCCAAGTCAAACTTCTCATCCTCCATCCACCTACCTTCACCATCAAGAGTTGCCTAACACAATCCATGCCATTAATCCACAGTTCAAGAGTCCACTTATCACCCTTATCCTCTATTCTTCATTCAGAGCCTAATAATTGTTTATCATCTATTATCAAATGCATTTTTTCCATGAAATTCTTAAGTTCAAGAATCTTTGATTTCATATGTTCAACTCCACTTATATATCATCATCTCTCACTTTCTTTGCACAATATTTTGTGACATGTAGAAATGGCTCAACAAGCAGGAAATTCTCAAGTAGAAGTCAAGTCAAATCTAGATATTGGACCAAAAAAATCATTTGAAGAACACATGGACCTTGAAGATAGGGAGGAGACCCGAGTTCAAACAATGCATGTTGGAGAGGGGTCGGGATCACTTCCTTCTACACCAATGGATGAGCATATAAAAGTAGCTGAAAAGGTGGGGAAACAAATTTCTTATAGAAATTTAGATTATTTACTTGAAATGGATATGGAGAAATTGAAATGTTATGCTAACCAACCTGAAAATAGGAGTAAGAGGTCAATGACTAAATCAGTAAATAGAATAATCCATGATCATTTCATTCATCTTGAAACACTTGAAAAAACCCAATTGTTATCATGTTTACTTCTTCGTAATGAGCTGAAAGAGTTATTACAATTGTTGGGTGTACATTCTACATTGAATAAGAGGAAACACATGAGACTACAAAAATATATTGTTGAAAATGTTAAAAAACGTTTAGATTCCATTAGGAAAGGATCTCGATCAGTGGATAAGGCGATTGCAAGAAAGGTGATTTTGACATCTGTTTTAAATAAAGAAATATCAAGAAAAAGAAAAATGTCAGCACTTTCCACTGAATTTGGTTATAGTAGAGCCACACTAATAAAATATGAGAAAAAGAGAAAGGGATGATAGTTCTGAAGGCAATTGGGCAATTATGTGTAGAGCTCCCCGTTCTGAAAGGATTGAAGATGTTGTTAGGAACTTGATCTCAAGTTTTTGGAATGATCAGACTCATCAGTCATCAAATACTAGAGATGTTATGAGGCACAAGATTGGGCCTAGTATTTATGAAGAACATATTAAACATTGGCTAGACATAACACAGCTTGAGATGTATATGAACAAGTAAGTTTCAAAAGATGAGAGAAGAAAGATATGGTTTTCAAAAGGCACCTCTTAAACAGGTAAGTTTGTTCATAAAGGATCTATTATGTGATCATGAAAATGGACCTCAAATAAAATGCATAAAAGGACTCTGTGAAACATGTGGAAAATTGGCTAACTTTCCTTCAACAAATGAAGATGACGATCTAACAAAAATAGTAAATTGCAAGAGTTGCATGTATGTAAAGTTTCAAAAAAATTGGGAAAGAATCCACAAGGTTAAACTATGTAGAAGAAGAGATACCTATTGGGAAATTTATGGAAGATTTTCAAAAATTGATACAACCATACATACAACATTCCTTTTATGCTAAGTGGCAAGCACAACAATTTCAAACATTAAGAGATACTTTCCCACTTAGAACAGTTCTATCAGTAGTTGACTTTGCAAAAAATTACTCTTTTGTACATCAAAAAGAGATTCAATCATTATATTACTTTTCAAAGTAGATCACTATTATGGTTCATGTGTGTTATCGACATGCACAATTGGAATTGGATGGTGTTGAGAGTACAGATGAACAACGGGCCATCAATAAAGTATATCACTTTTATATTAGTGATGATAAAGAGCATGACACATTTTTTGTACAACATTGTTTTACAAAATGTTTTTTTGAGAATTTGAGAAGCAGGAGTGTAAAATTTGAAAAGTATTTTGTATGGTCAGATGGATGTGCGACACAATTCAAATCATCATAGCCATTTTATGCACTATCTAAATATCATAAAATTTACAACATACCACATGTTTGGAGTTTTTTTTAGAGTGGGCATGGAAAGGTGAGCATGATGGCGCAAGAGCTTGCATCAAACGTGCTTTAAGAAAGCATCAAATGACTTATTTATAAGATCATATAGACGATGCACATGATGTCGTTGAATGGTGCAAGAAACACTTTGCATCAAATAAGGTGGGCACATCTTCAAGAACAAACCGAAACATTCTGCATAGAGTGTTTAGGGAGATATCGGGTATGTATAAATTATATTTTCAAAAAATTAAATTTAGTTAAATTTAAAATTTATATATATATATATATACACATGTTTGTTCACATAAGTTTGTTGCAAGTACATGTATCTAGGTGTGGATAGAAGATCGATGCATGGATGCAAGAGGGTAGACAGAATAATATCTTTGCATTGTGTTATGAGTTCAGATAGCCACCCTGGATGGACATTATACACGAGGGATTAATCTTATTTCTGCATTGAGTGCATTGCAGGAAAATATCATGCATGCAACAACCAAGAAGTTAATATGATAGTAAATGGGATGTGGTGCTACTATTCATTTCAGACACATACGACAAAAATGAGGATGAAAGATTTCAAGGCATTCCTTTGATTTCAATTGATCATGACCATATTTCAGGATTGGTTAGAAAAAGGTACATGTGTAAGTTTTCAATAATTTAAATATTATATAAATTTAATGGTCTTTGAAGTTTAGAGACAATTCTAATTTTCTTAGAATTTTATTGTGTAAATTTGGTGTACAGAAGATGTTTTTGCAGTCATAGCAGAGCTTGGAAACATAGAATGTGTTAGCTATTATTTACTATGTTGCACAGAAGAGAGGAATAAGCTAACACAACCTAAAACAAGCGATGGAATGTTATTTCCCACAGGTGAGTTTGAATTTAAAATTATATATATACATTGTGTACATGTGTACATTACCTTAAAAACATTAAATACATTGTGTACAAACCTTGAGCATGAAATGATGTACACATGCACATGTCTTACCTCAGGTTCATGTTTACCATGCAGATTTTGTTGTAGTTCAAGGGATATATCTAAAACAAGTCAAAGTTTTTCAACATGGGATTCATTTTGTTGACTATCAAGTTGATAACAAGGTATATCAATATAGTCACCTAATAATTGCTACCGCCCTACATCTTCATACAATTCCACATGCACACAGACAAGGAAGATGGAGACTAGATAGTGATGACCATCAAAAAAATTTACATGTTATTCAAGAGCGGGTTGAACCAGAATGTTTGAGTTAGATTATATCCATGATTTTCAAGTTCACTTTTACATGATTTTCAAGTTTAGATTACATTTTCAGTTGCTTATAATATATGTTGATGACAAGTGTTTTAAATTTGGTTGGACACAAATTAGTGGTTGAAACACATTAAGTTCAAGAATGTTTGATTTCATTTAAAATTTCAAGTCCACTTAAATAGCTAGAAAATTTATTATAAATTGATTCAAGAATTCAATGCTTAATTTTATGTTATGTACATAATGTGCAAACCTTGTTACAACAATTGCAAATTTTATATCTATTTAATATGACTATCTATTTAAAGGTGAAGATATTATTATATTGTCCTTTATATAGAAATTAAATAGAACCTTTAAAGAATCTAGTTCTTTTGTACTCAAGTATTACTTTTGATGGGGTGCATATTAGGGCTTGTAACTTAAAGAATATTGATGAGTATTTGAATATTTTCTATAATAAATTTATTAGTCCATAATGAGTATTCTATAGTACCTAATTTTTATAAAAAAAGTCACTGGAAGAGTGATGGTGGGAGTAGAAGGAAATTTAGTGTTAGTTTCAATGATCTCCAAAAGAGCATGTTTATTTATTTGTATCTTCAATATGTTTAGATGGTATTTCCCTCATGTGTACCTTTCTTGTAGAACTTTATGATAGTATAGAATGACACTTAACATGATAAATATCATAAAATTATTGGTTATTTTATGTTTTAGTTCTAGTTTATTGGGGTCCAAATGAAAAATGTGAGAAAGATTGATTAATTTAATATTCAACAATATTTTCAATAAACATTTTTTGTGTATTTTTGAAGATTAGTAAGAGTCACAAGAGCATTTGATTGAAATAAAGTAAATTTACATGAATTATCAAATTGATGAACATTTTGCTTTCGTCATTACTTGGTAAACCATATTTAAATAATAATATTTATTTGAATTTTGAGATAATTATTTTTCAATGTCTGTAAATACATAAAATATACAAAGACATTGAGGTGCAAATTATCCTAAAATTGTATAAATAAATACCTTAATAGTGGATCTAGTAATTTTAATAATAAGAGGGTTAATGATAGGCGAGATGGTTGTAGATGAATAGTATAGAGTTTTAGTACATCATATGGAATGTGGGTATGATAGATAGTAAATGTACTAACCATAGTAGATGATGCAATATTAGCACTAAAGACAAGATACATTTAAAAGAAGCCATATCATAGGAAAACTAGCACCACAAATATATCTCACAAATAACATAGTTTTCTAGTTCAATATAATTTACCATACCTAAAGACGTCTATTAGAAAATAACAATAAATCACATATATAATGAATGCCATGAAAAGAGTTTATAGTCCCTAAGATGAGTTCCTTCAACTTTACATACAATTACATATGCACTCAAAATTCCCACAAGCATAACTCTTAAAACCTTTCTAGGATATTATCTTTCAAAATTTATAACATAAGGTATAAAATGACAAATAGAGAATTTCATATAGGTTTGATATTTGTATAATAAAGAGTGATAAAAATTGGGAAACAAAGAAAGCCATATAGAGATACAAATACAAATTTGATCCAAAATGAGCACTAGCACCATAATAATTTTAGTGTGGAATAAAATGAGTGATTGCAAAAAATGAGTACCCAATCTAGATTTCATGCCTCTAGTAGTAGATAACTATAGATAAAAAATACATGTCACTTATGCCATTATCCACAAATAATATAGTTCAACAACAAAATAAGAAAGTTCATTGGAGACTACAACATAGAGCTTGAACATATTAAAAGATTGTTATCATGGAAGGATTCAAATCTTTTACTATAGCGAATGACCATTATTTTTTTGTCTCAATGGGAAGAAACAACACATTATTAACAATCATCTATAAATGGATTGAATAGGGCCCATTCAACACACTTGAATTAATTATTGTTATAAGAGCACCAAAATACTAAAGAGTGCAAACAATAGGGAAATCCAGGATTTAGTGTTAGCACTATTATGATGGAAAGGGTTTCCATGTAGTTATCTAAGAGCTCTATCGATTCTAGCTTGTGACTTTATTGGAATTTATTGTTGTGCATTAATTATATTTTCTATGTCATAATATCCTGAATGGAATATTTATAATAGATGTCCAGTTTTGATTCCCTTGAATAATTTATAATGGTTAACCCAAGGCAATATGAAATTTTTAAGATATTCAATCCATATAGTTTTCTAATGAATAAATTATAGATCATATCATCTAGTTGTCTATGTTAGACAAACCACAAAACTCTTTAATTAAACCATGATTTTCCACATGACCATCATAATCATAATCTCATTGTTATTCAAACCACAATCATTACTTGAGCTCAAAATGAATATTCAAATTTAGAAATTGGTAATATAAATATTGCATGTATATGTATATCATATAAGAAAATGTACTAGAGATCATCAATTGTACTTGTAACAATGTATCAACAATCTAAAAAATGTAGCCCAAATCGTATATAATGAACATAAAACATGTAGCCTGAGTCATAAAAAATATAGCCCAAGTCATATATAATGAACATAAACAACTCATAAATCCAAAGCAGCCTAATATGAATATCGACTCCTAGTCGAACAATCATCTAAATGATAACCCTGCTCTGAAGGATGTGTTGAGCCCTGTAGATAAAATTGTGTACAAAATGTGTTAAATACATATAATATATTATAAATTTAATGAAAGTTATTTTTAAGAATGTACATGTATTTTTAAATATCTATCTAGATCTATACATACATATGCATGTACATATACATGTCTATATATAAAAATTTAAAACTCACATGTCCACTGCCAGCAGAATCATCCATAGAGTCATGATGACGTACAAAATCTAGACCAAGGCTTGGAGTAACATGAGGCATGTCCATCTATAATATATATACATATATATTACATGAATATCTAGTTGAAACTAAAATTTAAAAAGAATTTTAAAAAAAGAATTGAAACATGCACATGCACACATACATGCACATCATGTGGTACTAGATGCTCTAGGTCCTCTACCATAACTATCTCCACCAAATCAACTAAATGCTCAGTCGACGTGTCAATATGAGGGATCATCGCATGTTGTGCCAAAAATGATGAGTCAAGGGGACTATCAACTGAGATGGCATCAACGATGAACTGGGACGAGTCAATAGCTCCATAAAACGTGTAGTCTATGTAGCAGTCGAATGATTTGTAGGTGGATCCTCATGTCCACTACTACTAGGCTGAGAGTAATGAGAATGATGGGATCCTAGATTGGAATGAACTCCTAGAGCCAAATGACCTCTGACATGGTCTATAGGGATCCCATAGTCCGATGTGATGTAAGCATATGCCTCCAAGAGGTCCTCAGCCAAAGAATTCATAGTCCTTTGTGCCATGTCTCCTGTAAGTCCACTGAGCAGTGTGGGTCCAAGGATGTTTTCAGCCTCAAAAGGATCTATGTTGTTGTCATGTGTTGTAAATGGTATGGATCATGAAATTTGATACATCAAATACTGACCCACACGATCAGTAGATATTTGAGTGGTCACAACTGCAATGTCGCCTACACTGTCAATTTCTTCCTTTTGGGAAGAAATGATAACCTGGTCTGCTAAGGGGGGCAAATTTGGGGTGAGAATAGGAAATCTATCACCAACCAATACCCTAAACATTGGGGTTGGTCTATCCGCTTGACGATAGGTAGGCCTATCGGCAATCCTACCACGCCCCTGACCAGCATATGGTGGAATGTCCAGGTAGTTGACTTTGAGGCCCAAATGGACCTTAGCATACAACTGTTGAACAAAACATAATGGAAGTTGGTCATTGTATGGATACTTACCATGCACTACAAGAAAATGTGGGTAGATCAATGGGGCCATAAGAGGATCCACACATTTGATGACTTGGTATCCCTTCACCTTACGTATATTTTGATAGAATGGAAAAGAAGTGTTTTTGATCATTTCTTTGGTCACAGATTCTTGTATTTGTTTATAAGGAACATCACCATGTACTTATTACCGCATGTGGGAAAGAATCATAGCTACTCTATCAGGGGAAAAACTACTAGCTTGTCCAAGTTTATCTGTTAATTGTTCTAAGCTTTGTAAAATGGACATGCAAACTTCTGAATATATGTCTGCATTTGTACCATCAGTTAATGACTCTCAATCTCTTAATCTCGCTATTAGTATTTGCAAAGATTGTTTATGGAGGTAGAACAAGTGCATTTTCCATTGTGATATGTATGTACCTAAAGGAGGAATGAGACCTTGGTTTAATATATCTAGATCTAGAGAATAGAAATCTAAAATAGTTCTAAATAAATTTACAAACTTTTGCACATGATATAGAATGCATTAAACATGAACACTATCTATATATAGATTTAATAGTTCTCACTTGTGCATACATACATTCAATAAATTTAATGTAACTTCTAGATACATTTATTGCTAAACAAGTTTGTGCAACAAGTAAATCAATTTGAAATATTAATAAATCTTTAAATTTACATAATGAACAAAGTCATGCATGAACTCATTTCACCAAAATGTAGAAACTTCTAACTATACATTTAAATATATAAAATGATCTTAAATATATGATCCACATGAATAAATCACAAGGGCCAACAAGTTCTAAATTAGCTTGAGATTTGAAAGCACACACATGTATAGATTAGATATGTTTCTTCTCAAATTATTCTCTAACTATGTTGCTACCATAAAGGAAACAAGATGTAATATGTTTCTTTTCAAATCAAGGGATTTATAGCATGAATGATTTAATAGTTGGAAATTATATGAAAATTCGTCTATATCATACAATCATGTATATAACTCCTTAAATGATTTTTCCCCCTTCATTCCATTAATAACCTGAAGTGGGATGAATGACTCGCAAATGATGGGATGATAATTGAAAGTTATATAATTGGATTCCTAAGATTTATTCATGCCAAAATATCTAACTTCTTTGTCTACACTCATTATTTTCCATCTAGGTCCACTCTACCTTTTTTATTTAGATAAAAATTGAACTCCACATATGATTGGTTAAAGAGGAGGAAGAAATATAAGTTTTATGTTGATGAGTGGATTTCTCTAATGCATCCATTCTATAAATGTAGACTAAAATGTAGGATGACCAAGTGTGTAACAAAATCTTTAAAAAGAGTCATGCTTGATTTCTTCTTCATCTTGGAACAAAACTTGAATTAGACTAAGTTGAAGGAACTAAGGGTTACTAGTTTTGTGATTGAAATTATTATTGTTAATTCTAGGTGCCTTATTCTCTATTGATTAACTTATGGATGGTGTAGATTTGATTTTGAAACAAGATTGTCTTATGGAATTAGATTATATATTATTGGTTTAAAACATCAAATAAATTATAGAAGTATGTTTTAGATTAAGAATTGAAATAAAAGGAAAGGCATTCTTGTATTCAATCTTTGATTTTGAATAATATAAAGTAAAAATATTTTGATGGAAAATTTTCTCCCATGAATGTTTCCCATGAAATATCCAAGTATTATGTAAGATTGTGTATTTTTATTATCCCATTTACTACTCTGAATGTTGTTAGATGTATTTTTAATATAATTAACTATTTTTTGTGTACATAATCCTATGTTTCTTTAATCCCAGACTATCAATTACTTGCAATAGGGGTGTAAAACCCCAACATTTGGTATTAGATTATAAGTAGATTTCTGGGAAGCTACCACATAATTAGGAGTCCAAATCATAGTGTATACAATGGAAAACCTAGAACAACATATATTTTTACGCCGAAGATGTCCCAACGCTCAAGTTTTACAATCTCTTTTTACGGTCAACAACGCAGATTGACTAAGCCTATGATGTAACAAATCTCAGTCATTCATCATTTTTCGCCCTTTTTCTTGCTATTTTTCACTATTTTTTGTTGCTTTCCCCACCGCTATTGGTTACCGCTCCTCCACATTTTGGACAACACGAGACTGGATAAAACCCTAAGTCATTTCACCCTAATTTCTTTCCAATGCCAAACTTGCACAGGAGAAGGGGAGAGGCAGTTGCTTGGACAGATGAACTCTCGGGAAGGAGGGAAGGCACAAGCCCATTTTGAACAGCATCTGCCTACACAAATCTTTCTATTTTTCTCACCGAATGGTGTAGATTGCAATGGACTACGATGTATCGTATCTCATCCATTCATCATTTTTTGGCCATTTTCTTATGCCAACCGACATAGTCATGAGGCTACAAACAAATCTCCTGCATTAGGGTTTCTAATATTCTACCTGCAGACTCTGCACGTTTTTCTCTGCTGCATCGTTGAGAGAGGCACAATTTAATCACAAACTTGAGGTAAGTCAGGTGGCCTAGTTTTAGCGATTTTTTTTCATAACCTGTACACAATCGGCTCATTTTTTCTTTAAGTTTTATTTGATTCTAAAACAATCGTGGTGTTGTCTTTTAGCTTCGAATGGGTTTGCCTTTTTTTACAAAAAAATCTGCTTCATTAAGGCTTAGTTATATTAGAGTTGCATATTGTAGTGGATAAGTTTGGTCTCTATTGATGGCATTTTATATGCTTTATCAATACAGTCAAGGGAATTAAAACATACATTTATGGGATTCCCAACTAAAAATAAAAGTAGAGAGAATTAAATTATTTTTTCAAATAAGGATTGGTTTAGTGTAATTATGGATACTCTGTAGGGTTGTACTTGTAGATTTAGGTTGTAGATCTTCTAGGATGTTTAAAGAAGGTTTATTTACCTCCATTTTGAGGTGATTAACTCGAGCTAAAACTAGCTATGTTGATTTTGAGCTGCTTAAATGCTATCATTGTTTATAGTACACCTGATTTTAGCGTTGGATTGTAGAAAATCTCCTATTGGATGGTATATGCAGGTCTACAAGACCTAGGAAATTGCAAAGTCACAGGAATTAAGCTTAATTGCTGGAGGAATCATCCCAGCCTTGCAAAATGTAAAATCTCAATAGATTCACCTCCGTATACTAGGCACAAAAAACCATTTTTGTTAGATTTCATTTTTAAAGGCACAACTAAATTCCTCTAACATTGCGTAGATGCTTGTGGTTGAATGGAAGAATACTGAAATGGCTGGCTACATGTGTTCTATCTTTATGTTTTGCATAATCATTGACTCTTGTTGTCACAGTATACAATACTTTTGATAAATGTATTAGAATAGTTGGAGGAATTTTTTCCATTGTTGATAACTATCAAACAAGCTCTGCTGCATATCTCTTTTCTACAAAGAATAGTTTATATACAATTTTCCTTGGATGGGTTCGGCTTTGACTTGCATCAACTTTTGTTCATGGCTATATTCAAGTGTGTTCTTGGCTATATTGTGAAAAACAATAGATGCTTATTTTACTATAGGGGAGGGAAATCAATTGTAGCTGTTATTTCACCATGAGGATATTACATACTTTGTCTTGATAGCCTCAAAGATACCTCCTAGCAAATGTATTTTACAAGAATCTAATCAGTTAAAAGGCTGGAATCAAGTCTTGTGGATTACTAAAATTAAGGACAGTACCCCTAGCCCAAAGTATCATATGGAAATTTAACAAATGCAAAGGCTGTAATTAAGTCCAGTGGGTTACTAAAATCAAGGGGAGGTGTTGAACTTCAATCCCCAACCATTTTATGTTTTATATTTTATACAAATTCTATTTCTTGTTGCAAGATATCCAGGAGGTAATAGACATTCAAATTAAAACATTGGGCTTGAAAGTAGGAAAAGACATTCTAAGTCACAACTGTAAGCTGGACCCAATATGAATGGACTTTTTATACATGAAACACAGTCTCATCAAATCAGTCAAGAGGGAACTTTTGTGATAAAGGACAATATTTTTGACAAATTACACCTCAAACTTCAAAATTTACACTTTGTAGATTCATCCCAACTTCTTCAAAATATCCAGGACAGAAAAACAATAAAACTAATTATAATGCGTGATTCAAAAGTAGAAATAAGTTACAAAGATTCATGGTGAACTTCCACGTCATACTGAGTAGCTGGAAGACTTCTACAAGATTGCATAATGTTCATCCAAAAGGGTAGCTTATTTAAACAGTTTGCAGTAGAGAAAGAAAGTTTTATGTCTACAAGTAAAACTATGAGGGGATCCCTTTCATACCGTATGTAAAATATCTATCTGGATCTATGTTACGAGACAAGTCTAGAAACATTTAAATCACATTCTTTCTCACATAACCCAACAACATTTTCATTCATGTTTGTTCTATTTTGCGGTAACTAGAAGTATTGTAGTCATTTAGTTCTTGCTGCAAAGTTCTATTCTTTCTACAGTCAAAACATTTCAGCACATCAGTTTATCAGTATCCAGACAATATTCATACTTTGCTTACAAAGCCTTCAAACTTATGTGCTGAAACTTTGACTGTAGAAAGAATTTAACTCAAACTATGTTCTTACTTAAGGATGGGCTAACTGAAATAATGGACACTCTTTAGGGTTACACATACAATTTTAGGTTTGAGGTTTTCTAGAGTGTTTAAATAAGGCTCATTTACTTTCTGTCTAGAGTGTTTAGGTTGAATTAGAACTGGCTATTTTCAACTTCTTAAATGCTACCCCGAACCCTCCAAATGTAAAATCCCAACAGATTAACCTTTGCATACCAGGCACAAGGGTTTTCCCTACCTTATTGGGTGTTAGCTCATAGAGCACCAAACATTGTATATGTGTAAGTTTGTTAAAGAATATAGGTTTCTAATAACGTGCTGGAACTTGAAAAAGTCTTGCAAATAAGGCTTGAATCAAATAATTCAATTATGCTTCAGTTATAGTTGTCATTTTTGGTATTACATCATTGCCATGTTGCCCTATAAAGAAGCCCAACAACTACATCCTTGTCGATTCTCATTTCACCACAAAGGTATAGGGTAATTATAATGTGAGCATGCAACCTATATAGGCAGGTTTAAGTCAAGGATTTGAAAGTGTAGAATATAATAATAATGTTGATTTTGACATATTTATTCGCACCTCCCTTTGAATTGTTTCTGTTTCTATTCTGTTTCATTTTATATTCCTGCATTTTCTCATGAGGGTCGTCACAAAAATCGCTTGGAATTAGCTCACCGCTTTTAAATTTGCAACCCTTAGATTCATATAGTATTGAGCATCAGGATTCGATACTATTTAGAAATGGCGAAAGCTGCAAATGGGGGCTCAAATCTGCAATTTAACTCCCACGCAATAATACTGCTTGTACTAAGACTCCCATTTAAAGGAAGATGACAAGAACTAGAGATGCTTGATGAATGGTTTAGTTTGAGGAATGAGCAAATGAGCATTGAGGAATTGATATCAGGGAAAATTTTGTTTCTTTTCTGATATCTACTGGCTTGTATACTGTTTTATTGTTTCTTGCTATTATATTTCTTTGTGTGTTGGAGAGGAATGAAGGAACTGTGCTTATTTAGGCAGTGCTTGGAATGATCAGGAAATAAAAAGGAGAATTGGGTCTTTGATCATATAAAGGGTCAATGGATAGATCTTTTTCTAACAGATGAGGCTCTGGGCACATTCGTACCTATTATTGTGTATTGGGTATATTCTGGCTTTTATGTTTGGCTGGAGCATCTTGATGGGTACATAATTCATACTGTTGCTAAGAAAAAAATGAAAAAAATTAGTATCTAAGAGTATTGTTGTCAAAGGAGTGTTTGCCTCAGCACTCAATTCAGGCTTTGGTTGCTCTGTTATTACTCAATTCAGTCAATTCTGGTATGCATAAAATTTATTTCATTTTTAGTGGGTGTATGCTTGAATTTATCTTATGTTATGACAAAGCAATTCTAGAATTTATCTCCAGTTCTTGAGGTTTGGCTTCAAATTACTATTTGAGTTTTCCTTGAGCAGAATATTTAGGGAGATTGCTGGACTCATTTTGGGCATGTGTACCTCAGCTTCTGATGAATTTTTTTACTTATAAATTTTTCATTGTTTGGCTTATAGTTTTCCTCCTTTAAAAGCTCTAAAAAGCATCCAGTGGGATTTCAATTACTCTAGAGACATCTGTGTTTCTTTCAGTTTGATTTTCTGATTATTGGTTTATTGGTTTTGTTACTAATAAATTATAAAATCATTTCCTGTCCTGCAGATGCTAACATAAATAACTTCCTGGTATTTTCCTAATCTATTGTAAACTACTTTCCACTTGTAGCGCAAAATCACCCCTAGCGCACGGAATACCACTTCAAAGTGGCTGACCTATGGTAAATGATCATTTTCCATGAAGACGTATGCTGTAATCTTTTCTAGCCAAAAAATGAGGTAGTTGTTGGGTTGGCTTAGCAGGCTATTGTTCTGTATTCATTTGCCAAGCAGGCCTTTAGTAATTAGTGTGGTAGCCATGGTGATTTGTTCATGAAGTTTTGAGTCATTTTTTTGGTTTCCATGTTAGATCCTGCTTTAGTTTTCTAATTTTAAACTTTTAGACTCTAAAATTTGTTGCATCTCTTGTGGTTGGACTACATTATGCTTCTATAAGCTATTTTCTTCTCAAGTTCATTCACATTTGGTTAGTATCTGCTACTGCTAGCTTACTTGGGTAATCAGAATTGCACGTGACAGAAGCCCTCGAATCTGTTGTACCAAGGATTGAAGGTTATACATGCTCTCTCCCAAAATCTTATAAGCTATCAACATGTTCATGATTTGAAAATCTAGATGTTAGCAGTTGGCTGCAATTCTCTGTGAAATGGTTTTATGATCTCCCAAAATACCAACAAGCTACTACAAGCACATATGAAGCTACCCACAGAAGTTTTCAATTGTCCATTTCCACCACCCAAATATCTAATATGAGTTACCAATTTTAACTCTCTGATCACAGGTGAAAGAAAATAATGGAGTTATAATTATCACACTCCAAATTCCAAAGTATGGCTCCCTCTATTTGGGAGCATCTCAAATTGTTCAAAATAAGTTGTATAAGAATGCTTACATCCTCGAAGCTTTCTGGCTTGTTAGAAGGAATATTTTGTTGCACAATACATTTTAACTCTGGTTTTAAAAAGAATAAATGGAGTTCTTAAAATGATGTTATCAGACTTCCATTTAAGAAAAACAATTTTCTGGTTTGTACTAAAATTAGAATTCTATTCGTTCCTTTATTGATGTAAATTTCCCAATTTGCTGATTTGCCACATTTAGAAAAATAAGTTTCAGTTTTTAAGTACTGATTGTTTTTTTTGTGTGAAAGTATTTACTTTAACATTTTTCCCTGATGGTATGTTCAGTAATGATACCAAGTTCGTTAGAACCAGTCTTAGGAAGTTTTCATCGAATCTATCCAAGTCTGCTTACAAAATCTTTAAAAACAGAAAAAAATAAAAAACATTTCTTATACATGATAACTTTGAAAAACTTCTAGAATTTTGGCGTTGAGATCCCACAAACAAGGATCTTGAAGTGACACCATTTCCTATTATTACTCTTTTATTTGGTTTGAAACAGACAAAATTGCCATGGAGATAAGACACAATCGCTAAGGTATTAGGTGTTTTCAACCTCCAATTGGTATAAAAAATTAAAACTCCATTTATTCTGTTTCTAGTAATACCTAAATGGAAGTCTGATAACATCATTTTGAGAACTCCATTTATTCTTTTTAAAACCAGAGTTAAAATGTATTGTGCAACAAAATATTCCTTCTAACAAGCGAGAAAGCTTCGAGGATGTAAGCATTCTTATACAATTTATTTTGAACAATTTGAGATGCTCCCAAATAGAGGGAGCCATACTTTGGAATTTGGCTTTAAACCAAAAATTTGCATCTCATAAATGCAAACTGGATGTTTATTGTTCTAATCCATTGAACAATTGTACAATAGTTCTATTACTTGTACCCATTACTTGTGTATTTCTTACACAAGTAATTAGAATTAATGTTTCTGTTAAATAGTTCTGATATCACTCTCAGATAAACTAGTATATTTCTTACTAGCAGTCTAATTGGTCAAGTAATTTTGACCAAATAAAGTTCAGCGTACCCATTGCACATTAATGTTGAGAGATATCACTCTCAGATGTCTATTGGATTTAAATCACAAGTCTGATAAAAACATAAACATCTTAATAATGATATCTCTCAGCATCTATTAAATTTAATCTCCAATTCTACTCCATTTTCTGTTCAGTTTTTATGCTCGCTTAACTGTAATGTCATCTAAGAACTCACCTATTTTAAAGAAGGTCCAGTCATGTGTACTACCAAGTTATTCATCCTCTTATATAAAAGTTTTCTTTTGGAACAGTTGTATATGTTTTGTATTTATGTTTCCAATCACAATCAATGATCTATCATCAGTCATTCAAAACATTTTTGTAACATGAATTTTATGATCTGAAACATTATACAAAAATTGTAGAATCTGAAACAGCCAATAAACAGGACATAATAAATGTAGAAACAAAAAACAAAAAATAGAGCCAAACACATAATTCTTTAACACGAACACACAACCTCTTTTATTGTTCTGATACCAAATGTAAAATCTAAAACAAGCCTTATTCTTGATCCCACAGGCTAAAAAGAAAAATAGCAAATGAAACAATGACAAAATCACTTAGCTGCAACCGAAACTATTCTGTTTTTTATTCACTGTGTATAAATTTCCGGAACTGAAGTAATACACATGCAAACAGATTGCATGGATTAGATCAAATAAATTTTGATCTAAATTGTATCAGATAAACATTGGGAGATTAAATTCAATAGATGCTAATGAATGCATGGATATTGAAAGAGACAATTAGATGCATGGAGATTAAAACTATAGTTACTTGGTAGTTTTAAGCTCTGTAAAACTATATTTAGATGTCATTATGAAAGAGACGGGTTTAGTTGATTGAAAATGATAGGTTTAAAGAGAGATTAAAAAATTCTAATTACTTGTTCAATGAATTATTTGACCAATTGTGCTGGTAAGAAATTTAACTGAAGTAAATATTTCATAAGAGTATTAATCAGAGAGTTATTTTGTTTATCTGAGAGTGATATCAAAACTATTGGTGTGCAATGGGTATGCCGAAAAGGTCAATTAGAGAAATCTTGATCTATTTTTATAATGCATTCATATGGTTTTATTGTGTTGAACTAATTCATAGCTCAGGCGATTGCAATTAGTTTGAGATTGTTCTAATCTTTAATAATTGATCACTACACAGTCCCCTGTAGAGAGTTCGAGTTATTTAGAATTTGCAGTTTAACAATGGGCAAGGATACTTACCTCTGCAAATATCTGTGGAGTGGTCAAATGTTGAGTCGCTGCCTTTGCATGATGTACAAATACCTTCAATGGCTCATTCACAGCCTTCACTTTTTCCATCGCTGCCTACTCCAAGTCATTCGCAGAGAACCATGGCCATGAAGACAATCACAATCATATAAAGGCGAGGTTACTCAAACGTTGTTGAATTTTTATTTATTTTTAATTCTCTTTGTAAATTTATCTGTTTGAAAATATCTACATATTTTTGGAATATTTTGAAGAAAATGTTTTTTATTGCATTTGAAAAGCGAGGTTACTCGGATAAGTATGTACATGTTTTTCACTTTGACCACTCCACAGATATTTAGAATTTTAGACATAGGCAATGACTAAAAAATAAAAAATCATCTTCACAATCATGATCATGATAATGGTATTTGCAAAGAGAACTATGGTCATTGAAACATGCTCAGGTATTGGGTCCTCTCCCTTAGATTAAAAAAATGAAAATTCCACAATGTTTGCAATAAACGGGCTTTTTAAAAAAATCCTCAAAATCATGTCAAATCAGAGGAGTTAAAGCGGTTAGCAGGAGTCTCACAAAATATTGATTATAAAAATGTAGAGGCTTTGAAGTAATTATTGTTTATCCTGCTATGAGTTCAATAATTATTGGTGGTATAGCTTATTTCAATCTCAAGTGTACAATAGTTGAAAACAGTTCAATTTTATGTAGATGGACCTCAATCTTTTAGCTCATTCTCCCAAATTCACTCTCCCAAATTCCCTGCCTTTAAAAGAATTGTATTTGTTACTTATTCTAGGTCTCATTGTATTTTTTTTTGCAATGGATTTATAAGTGTTTATGTAGTCTAATCTAGAAAATCTATTGCATGTATGTATTGCAAAATATCTAAAGTATCATAAAACTATTTTGGATTTTTTTTTGGCTTGTTGAATTTTGGGTTAAGTGAGGTTATAAGCTGCTAGAAATTAAAAGTTTCCACACACCTCTATTTGTTATTCACATTCAATACTACAGAATTGTTAGGCTTTCTTTTTCACTTCCCATATAAAATATAATGAGTTTTCAGAAATGGGTTTGCATAAGCTGTAGATGCAATGGTTGCTAAACCCACCTTCATCTTCAAATGTTATAATTTCATACATTTTCAGTTTATTGTCAAATTAGTGTTGCTTGTACAAAATTTTACTTCTTGTTCTGAACTAACAAGACTTCATCTTTACAATTATAAATGAGTTTTCCCTCTTTCTAATTATCAACATTAACATAAAGTTTTCTATATTGTCTTCAGCATACCCATTGCACCCCAAAGGTGCGATTGCTAGTTGTATTTTATGTATAACTAGTCACAAAAGAAAACTTTAAAATGTTTTATGAGAAGATATATAATATTATTAAATCAATGGCTAGAATATCAATGGTTAGAACTTTGAAATATATAAGTTTAAGATGGAAGATCTTCTAGTGGAAAGAAATTAGTGGTCTGATGTATCTTCTTCAAGTAAACCCTTAGTAATTTCTAATGAAGATTAGATAAAATTGGATAAGAAAGTTAGGAGTATGATCCAATTATATCTATGAAATTGTTTGTCAATGAATGTGTCTAAATAATAAAGTATGAGTTTATTATGGAATAATATATAAACATTATATTAGTCCAAGAGCCTAGTAAATAAACTTCTCTTGAAAAATAAGTATTCATCAAGAAAATGAGAAAAGGAGATCCAATATAACTAATCACTTGAACAGATTTAATATGATACGTAGTCAACTTGTGTCAATAGGAGTCAAGATGGATGAAGAGGATAAGTTCATCCTATTAATTTATTCTTTACCCAGTTCATGGGAAAAATTGATAATATTTATCAATATTAATAATCTCACTAAAATTGGAAAATATCATATGAATTTTGTAAGAAAGGAAATTAGAAAGATGTCCATAGATGAAACTTTATTTTGATACCCTAGTTGTTAGAGGTGGATCTAAGGAGAAGAAAGGTGAGAAAAATAATTAGGATTATAAGTCTAAGGGTAAAGATCTAGACTAAATATCTTGGAAAATCCAAAGTAAAATGTTATACTTGTGGAAATAAAGGGCACATCAAGAAGGATTCAAAATTAAAAAATAAAGACGATTCTTTTGGTAAATCCTCTAATAATGATGAATACAATAATGATACCTTTATTTCTACTAATTTCATTGGTGATGACTCTTGGTTGATTGAATCAAGTGCTTCTTATCATATGAAACCTTATAACAAGTTGTACCTTGGATATATAATGTGATGAAGGTACAAGGTTTATCTTCGTGATAACATTTCCTTGAAGATATATGGTCGAGAAAAGTAAAGGTTTCATTCATGGATGCAAGAGGAAGGTCATTGTAGTGTTCTTTAATCAGCTTGATAACTATGAATATGAATTCCTCAACTTAGGGATTGGACATCACAACAAGCAACTATAATCTGTTAAAGAACCTCATGTACTTATCAACCCGAGGACATAGACTTGAAATGGGACAGCAAAATATATGCACTAACCACCCTTCCAGACATGCATGATCTCTAAAATGCTAGAACTCTAAATTCTGGAATTACTTTATTGAATAATTTGCTTGGAAACAAAAACTGAAAGGTAAAACTACTCTATTTCTAGTGGTTGCAGGAACAGTCAACAACACTGTATTTTTGTTGCTGCAGGAGCAGACACATTTAACTTCTATAAAAGCAAGTATAGCTATCCTAATCCTACAAAATGAAAGTACAGACAATTTCCTAAGTGGGCCCTCTTAGGTCATGCCAAAGTAAACAACAAATTAGGTGAAAAGCTCCATAAAATTTATTGATCTAAAGTGAACAAGTACATAGTGCAATCTTTCTTGACTGTATTTCTGATCTGAAAAATGTATTACAATAGCAAGTTCTTCCAGCCCATTCTTTGAAGGAGAATGGGCTATTTATTGAAAACTAATCCTAACTACTAACCAACCTTCCCTTATAAATCGGGAGGTATTTATTACATCCAACTAACTTAAGTAAAGAGGCGAATGACAATGCAAGGACTAAGTCAAATTGGTTTGGCAGTCTTAAAGCACCATCATCCTAGATTTGTGCAACAGTAGGATGCCTAGCCTAGATTTCTGGAACATTCTCCCTGCTTGGCGAATGAGTTGAAACCGACTCCCCATCTTTTGCTATTGAACTAGTCTTTATAGATTTGGCCTTCTACTCTTCAAGTGGAATTTGAATTCCTTCCTCCAATTGTGGTACCTGCAAAATAACTCACCATCTTTTCCTGGAGAAGAAGGTTAGCTCAACACGTTCATTTTTAAGACAATTCATTACTTCATTCATTCATTCATTAAGTATTAAACTAAGGCAAACATCATTTCAGACATGGCTGCGGGAAGTTTGGTAGTGGAGGCTGCAGGAAGGTTTTATGATCACAAAAAGTCAAAGTACTTATCAGACTAATAAAACATTAAAGATAATAATCATGGGACTTTTTATCATAATATACTCATCATTTTTGAGTCATAAAAAGGTCTATGTTCTATCCCATAATCAGACTGAATGTTTGATTTAGCATAATAAAAACAAAAAAGTATTTATAAAAATATGATCAAAATGCGCCAAAAACTTGGCTCATCACTCCCCTCGACCAACTACTTGCTGGACCCTTCAGCAAGTCTAGCATTCTTTCTTTTGGAAAACTCTCTTAGATCTGCACTCAATTGTTGTCCACATTCACCAGTCTGGAAACTCCAGAAGAGAGCCCTCATTGCCTCCAGTCTTTGCCATCGGTTATCCTCTGAACTCCTGTTGTAAGTGTTGTTGTCACCTTGTATAGCCAATAGTGGCCATAGGAGAATAGGTGGTTGCATAACCAAGGGCAACCAATTCTCCTTCCTTGTTCTAGCGTTCCTCATATACCTCTCTGCCCTTCGGGTTGCTGCATACAAAATATTGGGGGTATGTGGCTCTGCTTTCTTTAACTGAAATGAAAGGTGCTCCCATTTGTTCTGAATATGTAGAGTTGCAGTATTAAAATCACTGTTTATGATCTGAGAATATTGAGAAAATACCTCTTTCCTTAGAGGCTCAATCAATGGTCTAGCTCTCTCATCTCGCCACAATTTTTTCCAATCAAAATAAATACCCATGCCATTTCGAGATTCATTTCTCACATACAATGGCATATTCCTTTCATCATGCATATGACTGTCAAATTGCTCCCCTCTGTTGATTTCATTGGTGATCCAGGAAATCAAGGCGTTGATATGAATATCACCGACATAACATAAAGGATTCCATTCCTTGTCCTGGGAGATAGCCAAATTGTGCAGATAAAACTCGCACAAGAGGTTCCTGATATGCAGAGGTGAATCCCTGTATGCTTCATAGAATTCTTCAGGGGTTTCCAAAGAAGGGTTCTTTCCTTTCTAGACTCTAATCAGCTAGAAGTTCAAATATAGTTCTTTGAGGTACATTGCGTAAACCATTGAAGGTGCTCGACACTGTAGCAGTTGTGGAACAAGTTCTACCACCTGATTGAGAGTATCAGTTAGATTGGCGATTTCCAGATTCTTGTTCTGGATTACTCTTTGTAGTCTCTCAACTTCAAGTGTATAAGCAATCTGTTGTTGTTGAAGTTCCTGAAAACATGCCATTCCTGTGGAAAATTTTGTGATATGGAATGGCGGTCTATGATTATAGCACATTGCAGGTGTTTCCTGCACTTCTTCAAGTTCATCCGCCTTCCCCTGTTTTTCTTCTTCTATCACCTCAGTGTTATGTGATTGTACAGGATTATCCTGTCCCAAATTACTATCCTGTTGCTGACCTGCCTGATTTTCCTGATCAACAAGAATCTCCTCAGTCATGCCTATGTTTTCATGTTCTTCATCTGCTGGAAACACAACTGACTCATCTTCCTTCTTATCACTTTCCATACCTTCCTGCAGCTGTTCTGCAATGGCAGCCAACTCACTCAAACCAGCCCCTTCAGATGTACTCATAATTTCCTCAATAACATGTTCTTCTTTTCCTAGTTCAGGACTGGAAGGATCTGAAAGTGGTGTAGTAGGAGCAGTATTAAACGATTGGTGGGCAGCCTAGTTTTGAAGCCTAGAGCTCCGTCTAACGGAAGTAGGAACTGTCTTATGCTTTTTGGAAGATTTTGCTGCAGGAATAGAGAATTTCTCCTTCCGCTTCCTTTTCACAGGTTCAGGGGTTGCAACAACAGGTGACTTTCCTTTCCTATTTTTGGATGAAGGCTCAGGAGTTTTGATAGAGCCTTGGGCTAACTGCTTGGGAGTTTTCTCAGAAATAGGAACATCATCCTGTGAATCGGATGATTCCTCAGGGGAGGACATAGTAACAGAGGTCTGGTCTTTTGATTGGGAGGTTCGTTGCTTAAAGGTAAGGGGCTCACCCCTAGGTCCTACATTTTGAATTTCAAAGTTGAATTGGACAGTGAATTCCTGCCAGGTCATACTTGATGTGTCTTGGATAGATTTCTCAACAAGCAAATTTATGAGGCAATGGTGGGATACGGAATTAACCCTACCTTTTCTATATTCACCGACACTATTGGATAACAAGTTATAAAGGAAGTCGGGAACATTCATCAATAAGCCATGACGTAAATGAGACAAAAGCTTAAAGTGATGAGAATGTAGGACTGAGAATCTACCTTCACAGGTTATGTATTTCATTATGTACCCTGCTCATGGCACCCAATCCTGAGGAAAACTCATCCTTTGCGCACCTTGCTTGTCTACCTGTAGAGGAGGGTCATTTGGCCGAGTAAACTCAGCCCTGGCGCTTCTTGCATCTCTTCCCCTGGGAAACGGTTCTCCGACTTGAGGTAAGCCTGTTACCTCAGCAATTCTTTCTACTGGCGCATTGACTATTATGCCTCTAACTTTTGCTTCCCCATCTTGAAATGTTCTTGCAAATTCCTTTGCAATGTCTGCATTGAAAGTCCCAAGCTTCAAGAAGTAATTGATCCAACCATATTGTCTGAATAATGGTTCATGTAACACATCCTGCAATAGGATGCTATGGTCTGTAGGCTCATGCCGAATCGGCTGACCTCCCATTTCTTTGGTTCTCTGTAATTTAAGTGTGTTGAAGTATTGCTCTCCTAGCTTTTACAACAAAACTTCCTGCAATCCAACTAATGAATCCCTCTGCAATTCTTTAGCACTCCGCCCCTCCCCTCAACCAAGACTTTTGAACTACTCTTCAAAAGTTACAGAAAAATAGGGAAAACAATGTGTTTATGCAATGTTGTTGAAGGTGAGAGCAATCATGAATTGAGCGGAATATATTTAGGGTTATTATTGCAGGAAGGAAAGGCTGTATGATTATTAATTACAGGTTCAAATATTGGGGGTTCTTGACAACTGACGGAGTGAGGCTTATGGCGGCGGTAATAAGGACGTGGCAGAATTTTGAGTTATGGAGAAACAAGCTCATGCGTGCGGATTAGCCGAAGGGATTGCAACCATATAGGAAATTCGTTTACGCTAATTAATACTAAATTAAATGCAATAAATAAAGCAACTTAAGTGATCTTAAAGTGAAGTGGAGCGTACCTAGAGAGAATCGTCGCAATTATCTGATGTGACATCTGGCTTCATTGCAATTCATGACACGGAGAAACGTGGATGATATGGAAATGACAGGCGGATGATGTGGAAGAGAGAGAATGAGTACGAATTGTAAATGAAGTGAATGAATGGAATGGGGATCTTAATAGATAACCCCTTTATTATGATTTGATATGCACTTTATGCATGGCCTGGGAATTTGAGCCTAGGCTCAATTCCTGTGGCTGCAGGATCATTGTTGTCCTAGTCAATTTCAAACTGTTTCATAAATGTTTCTTTATCAATGGGTTTAGACTAGAGCTTTAGGCGATACCCATTGACTAATAGCTTGAACCAGACCTCATCAATGGTCCTCAATTGAACGGCTCCATTTGTGAATACTTCCTCTATCTCATATGGACCCAACCATCTGGTTTGCAGCTTTCCTGGACTGTCTTTATACTATGAGTCATAAAGCAGAGCCCAATCTCCTATTTTGAATTTCTTTTCTTTGATGTATTTATTATGCCACCTTATTCTCTAGTTTTTTATCAGCTTTGTGTGTTGCAGAGCATTCTTTCGGAGCTCATCCAATGCATTGAGTTGCATGACTCTATCCTTTTGTGCAATTGTTAAATCCATGTCCATCTCTAATGTTGTTCTTAGAGTCTTATGTTCAAATTCTATTGGCATCACAACTGTTTTACCATACACCATTTCAAAAGGTGTATATCCTATAGCAGTCTTCCAGGTAGTACGGTAGGCCCATATAGCTTCTGGTAACCTTGTGGCCCAGTCCTTTTTATGCAAATCCACAGTTTTAGTCAAAATGGCCTCTATGTCCCTGTTGGTGACCTCAACCTAGCCATTAGCCTGAGGATGATAAGGGGTTGATTTCCTGTGCCTGATGTTATATTCATTGACTAAGGCTGTAATCAAGGTAGAGGTAAACTGTGTCCCCTGATCTGTTACTATTTCCCTGGGGACACCAAATCTGGTGAAAATTTCCTCATAGAGGAATTATGCTACTTTATTATCCCTAGCATGTTTCATAGGTCTAGCTTCTACCCATTTCGTCACATAATCTGTGCATACAAGGATATAGGACTTACCATTGGAAGATGGATCAATTGGTCCTACAAAATCCAGTCCCCATTTGTCGAAGGGTGTAACAACTTATGGAAATAGAGGCATCTCATCTGATCTAGTTGGTCTTCCCATCCTTTGGCATCTATCACACCTCCTGGTATATTTGGCTGCATCTTTATGCAGAGTTGGCCAATAGTAGCCAGTGTTTAAAATTTTGATTGTTGTTCTTTTGGCAGAAAAATGTCCACCACACGGCTCATCATGGTTTGCATGCAATATATTATAAGTGTCTTCCTCCTGCACACATCTCCTCATAACTTGATCTGGTCCTATATAAAACATGCAATCTGCAATCCATGAAAAGTTAAAACTTTTCTCTACCAATAATCTCTTTTCCTTAGGGGAGAATTGAGGAGGAGTCCTTCCTGCAACCAGATAATTTGCTATATTGGCATACCATGGGTGAATCAGCTTGATTGCAAACAGGTGTTCATCAGGAAAGGAATCTTCAATAACTGCAGAGTCATCTTGCCTTTGAATTCTAGAAAGGAAATCAATAACCGCATTGGCTTTACCTGGCTTGTCCACAATTGTAATGTCAAATTCCTACATCAGCAACAACCACCTTGCCAGTCTTCCGGCTATTGAGCTTTTGTTCATAAGATATCTAATTGCTGCATGATCAGTGTGGACAAATATCTGATAACCTGTGATGTAATGCCTGAATTTATTAAGGGCATAGATGATTGCCAACATTTCTTTTTCTGTAACAGTGTAGTTTAATTCAGCCCCTTGCAGATTTTTGCTTATGTAATACAGTGCATGCTCAGTTGAACCACCTTTTTGTCCTAATTAAGCTCCAACAGCATAATCTGATGCATTAGTGTGAATATGGAATGGAAGTGACCAATCAGGTCCTTTTAAAACGGGTGCTTATGTAAGGGCGACTTTTAAATCAAGGAATGCTTTTTCACATTCTTCTGTCCATGCAAAATCTGCATCTTTCTTCAGCAAACTGTAGAGAGGGGCAGCTGTTTGACTGAAATCCTTGATGAATCCTCTGTAGTATCCAGCATGGCCTAGAAAGCTTCTCAGTTCCTTTTGTTTGGTGGGAAAGGGTAAATTAGAGATGACCTCAATCTTAGAAGGATCAACCAATATTTCTGCAGCAGAAATATAGTGACCAAGCACTATTCCCTCCTGCATCATCATGAAACACTTCTGACTATTTAGTGATAGGTTATGATCTTCACACCTCTGCAGCACCTTCTTCAAGTTTGCTTGAGCCTCTTCAAATGTTGCACCATAAATAGTAAAGTCATCCATGTATATTCCATGCAATCATATGAGATGTTTGAGAAGATATTGATGACTACTCTCTGGAAAGTTGCAGGTGCATGGCAGAGACCGAAAGGAAAATGTCCCCCAAGGGCATGTAAAAGTAGTCTTTTCTTGATCCTCAGGTGCAATCTTGATTTGATTGTACCCACTGAAGCCATCTAAGAATGAGAAATACTTTTTCCTAGATAAATTATGTAAAACTTGATCAATAAAGGGAAGAGGAAAGTAATCTTTCTTTGTTGCTAAGTTGAGCTCTTTGTAGTCTACATATACCCTCCATTTTCCTCCTTTATTAGGAACAATAACCAATGGGTAAACCCACTGACTATCTGAGATTGGGTAGATAAAGCCAGTTGTTAACATTTTTTGCAATTCTTCTTTAACAATTTCTCTCAAAGCTGGATTGATTCTTCTCTTAGGTTGCTTGACAGGTCTGAACTCGCTGTTAATGTATATGCGATGTGTACAGAGTTTGGGGTCTAAACCCTTCATGTCACCATATTCCCAAGCAAAAGCTGACTTATGACTGGTAAGCATTTTAAGCATAGATTCTTGTTGCTCACTGGTGAGGTTTTTATTGATGCTCAAGGTTTTTCCTGCTGCTACCTCAACTTGGGAGGTTAAATCAACCATAGATACTTTAGGCAGAAATGGCATTTCTACCTCGTGGGGTAGCAAGGTGTGTAAGCAGTCAGTTGCTGTAGGATAATGAGCTGATGTAAGCGGAGGAAGAATAGTCTGCAAAGAGCATGGGTTTTTGTTACATTGAGGGTATTCGGTACCATAATTATTCAGCAGGATATTGGACAGTATATCTTCCTCAGCTTGTTGTTCAATGAAAGGCTCTTTGGTAATCATCATTAAATTGGCCACGGAGTTTTCTTCCTCTTCTTCTCCCAAATCAGGCCAAGCAGCCTGTCCAGACTCAAGTTGAGGTTGGGCTGGAGAATATAGGGTAAGCTTCTTTGTTGTATACCCATCAGATATTGTCATGTTACCAGTCCTACAACCTATATAAGCATCAGTAGTAGCTAACCATGGTCTTCCTAAAATCACAGGATAACCTCCTAATGATGCTTTGGGAGACAAAATCATGAAATCAGTAGGATATTCCCATGAATCTAGGTTGACAACTAAGTCCTCCACTATTCCATCAGGTTTGATAGTTGAACTATCAGCAAGTTGCAAGACTGTAGGTGTAGGTCTTAGGTCTGAAATATTTAGTTTCAGTACAAGTTCTTTTGTCATGACATTGATAGCAGCCCCAAGATCTACCAAAGCATTCTTAATTTGAAACCCATTAATATTAATTTCAACAACAAGGCTGCCATGGTCTGAATATTTTGGGATGGTAAGCTTCCCTAGCATCAAATCAGAGAGTTGACCTAAGACATGAACAGTCTAAGGGTCTTTCTTCTTCCTACCTGGCTTCTTTAGACATGCTTCTTTAATGGCCTTGCTGTAAATAGGTACTTCCTTAATTGCTTGAAACAAAGGAATTTTGACACATATGTGCTTTAGTTGGTCAAGAATATCAAAGGTAGGTTCCTCCTGTTTGTTCACAAGTTCACCTTCCAACCTTTGTGGGAAAGGAGGTGGTGATGTATTAGGTACCTTAGGTAATGATGGAGTCTGAATTGGCTCATTGGGTTGGGTTAGGCCATTAGCATTTTCTTCCTGCTCAATCTCCTCAAATGGTAATTATGAGATTAGGGGAGGAGATGGTGTAGGCAACACAGTTTCTGAACGTAAATTGATATTGTTCAGGTTGAGAGCATAGGCAGGCTGATTATTAGGATCAGCAAAATAAACTTGTTGCTGCTGCTGGCTATTTGGATTGGGTGTTGCTTGAGCAGGTAATTGTTTTGGCTTTGGATTCGGACCTTGATTAGCTGCAGGAGGTGGCATAATGGACTGCTGTTGGGGTTGTTGCAGGAAACCAGTGGGTGGATTTGACCATTGCTAGCCTCCTCTCCATTGGTTAGACTACTACCAATTTCCTTGCGAAGGCTGCCACTAATTTTGTTGTGGTGGTTGCCAATTCCCTTGTGGGGATTGCCAACGGCTTTGCTGGGTATTTGGCCAAGGGTTATTCCACTGAGGTTGGGAGTATGGCCCATAGTTTGGAGGGTACTGGTTTTGCCACTGATTATTATAGGAACCAAAATTTTGCAAAGGGTCCTGAGGCATACCTTGTCTTGGGGCCCATGGCCTGCGCTGAGCAACAAAGAACACTTCCTCCTCTCCTTCAACGGTTTTGAACTCAATAGGGAGATTTTGCACCTCCAAATTGGCCACTACTTTGCATCTGCAGTCTTTCTTTCTTTGTCGGAAGTGGGGGCAATATTCAACTAACATTGCCTCAACGTCCTCTTTCTTTCTTCTAGCTTGCATAGTATCCAGTTGAGTAGCTACATCATTGATGATATCCTGCTTGAAGTCAGACAAGAGATTGGTAATCTCCCCTTTAGATACTCCAGAGCCACTCCCTTTTATAGAAGAGGGTCTAAACCCCTTTCCCTTCTTCACAGCTGCTCTAGAATAATTGAGACAGGTTTTCTTGATATCATCCCAATCGCTTTGGGTAACATCACCTCCTGCCATGAGGTCAAGGGTCTCCATGCAGGTATCATTAACTCCTCTTAAGAAGAGAATTTTTTGAGATTCTTCATTCAACTCATGATGAGTATTCTTCTGCACACTAAACAAGAATCTTGACACATAATCCTCTAAGGTTTCATCCTCCTTTTGTGACATTTTGAAGATGTCATCTCCTCTCATATCATTTCCTCTACAATACTTTTTATATTTACTCAAGAACAAAGTCTTCATTTCATCCCAAGTGTTAGCTACATTGCCTCCCAATCCCATGAACCATCTCAAGGCTGCCTCTTTTAGAGTAGAGGGAAACAATTTTAGCTTGTGTGTTGAGGTTGTATAGTCATAGCTTCTGCAAAGGATGTCGAATTCAAACAAGAAGGTATGAGGGTCCTCAGTAATAAGTCCATAGAACTTTGGTAGTAATGAGGCAGGGATGTTCTTGAGGTTATTATTGTCATGTAGGTCAGGGATTGGAAATGGAAAAATAGGGTTTGCCATTCTTAGTTGTATCCTTGGATTAGCTCTTGGTTGATGAACTGCAAGAGCAAGTCAATTAATTGATTCTGTCTCTTCGGATAGGTTAAAGCTTTGTTCAGAGGAAGAAGATGAGGTAACTAAGTCTTGGCCAACATCCAGATATGGGTCGTCTTGGAATAGGTTCGGTTCAATCTCTTCAATATCTATGCTCCCAGGAAGGAATCTTCCAAATTGGTCTTTTCTTCTATGCATACAGCAAAAGTAAACTAACTATGGGGATGTTGGAATGCATAATTCTAAACTAAAAATACTAAGAATGAAATTTTAACTCTTTACTAGCATGTCTGTAACATGTCCTTAGTTTGACACCATCCTCGACAACGGTGCCAAAAATTTAGTGTTCTTTAATCAGCTTGATAACTAGGAATATGAATTCCTCAACTTAGGGATTGGACATCACAACAAGCAGCTATAATTTGTTAAAGAACCTCATTTACTTATCAACCCGAGGACGTAGACTTGAAATGGGACAGCAAAATATATGCACTAACCACCCTTCTAGACATGCATGATCTCTAAAATGCTAGAACTCTAAATTCTGGAATTACTTTACTGAATAATTTGCTTGGAAACAAAAACTGAAAGGTAAAACTACTCTATTTCTAGTGGCTGCGAGAACAGTCAACAACACTGTATTTTTGTTGCTGCAGGAGCAGACACATTTAACTTCTATAAAAGCAAGTACAACTATCCTAATCCTACAAAATGAAAGTACAGACAATTTCCTAAGTCGGCCCCCTTAGGTCATGCCAAAGTAAACAACAGATTAGGTGAAAAGCTCCATAAACTTTATTGATCTAAAGTGAACAAGTACATAGCGCAATCTTTCTTGACTGTATTTCTGATCTGAAAAACGTATTACAATAGCAAGTTCTTCCAGCCCATTCTCTGAAGGAGAATGGGCTATTTATTGAAAACTAATCCTAACTACTAACCAACCTTCCCTTATAAATCGGGAGGTATTTATTACATCCAACTAACTTAAGTAAAGAGGGGAATGACAATGCAATGACTAAGTCAAATTGGTTTGGCAGTCTTAAAGCGCCATCATCTTGGATTTGTGCAACAGTAGGATGCCTGGCCTAGATTTCTGGAACATTCTCCCTGCTTGGCGGATGAGTTGAAACCGACTCCCCATCTTTCGCTGTTGAACCAGTCTTTATAGATTTGGCCTTCTACTCTTCAAGTGGAATTCGAATTCCTTCCTCCAATTGTGGTACCTACAAAATAACTCACCATCTTTTCCTGGAGAAGAAGGTTAGCTCAACACGTTCATCTTTAAGACAATTCATTACTTCATTCATTCATTCATTAAGTATTAAACTAAGACAAACATAGTTTCAGACATGGCCGCAGGAAGTCTAGTAGTGGAGGCTGTAGGAAGGTTTTATGATCACAAAAAGTCAAAATATTTATCAGACTAATAAAACATTAAAGATAATAATCATGGGACTTTTTATCATAATATACTCATCATATTTGAGTCATAAAAAGGTCTATGTTATATCCCATAATCATACTGAATGTTTGATTTAGCATAATAAAAACAGAAAAGTATTTATAAAAGTATGATCAAAATGTGCCAAAAACGTGGCTCATTAGTCACTCTCAAATGTTTTGCATATATTCCAATTTTGGAAAGGAAACTTATGTTTATGTCCAAAATGGTTGACTCAAATATATAAATGCTAGTTTTGATGGTAAAGGTTGCAAGTTAGCATGAGGAAACTTGGTACACTAATGGAGTGTAGCATGGTACTCTAGATATAGGTTGGATGCATGAATTTTTTTAGTTTGCTAAAGTAATTACATCTAAATCAAGGTTTTTGTGGCATATTAGGATGGGCTGTACCTAAGTGTAAAATATCTAAAAAGTTGTAATTAAGAATATTATGGATGGAATTGTTGATTATTCTATTTTTATTGACTTTTTAGAGCATTATATCTTGGGAAAATAAAATAAAGTGTGTTTTTTTTTTAGAATCACTAAAGCAAAGGAGATTTTGAAGCTAATACATGTAGTGATGTGTTTGTTCCTATGGATATTGACTCCATTGGTAAATATGTATACTATTCATCATTTATTAATGATTTTTATAGGTACTTTTGGATTTATTTTATTAGTGGGAAGTATGAAATATTTTTGATATTTTAGGAGTTTAAATCTCTTTTTAAGAATCATATTGTTAAGAAAATCAAGGTGCTTACGATAGATAATAGTTCTATTTTTTCTCTAAGGAGTTTTAAACAATTTGTAGACACAATATATTTTTTCTCATGAACATGACACCAAAAGATTGAAGTTAAATAAGGACTAGATAGGGGCTTGAGCTTAATGTAGGAGATTCTTTTCAATAATGATATAGAATCTCCTCTTTATTTGAAGTATTCATAGAAAAATATTTTCAAGACATCCCATCTTCAAATTATTATAAATTTGACCTGACACATAATGAATCCATCACCTTGCCTCTAAATGAGGTGGAAAATATTTTGAGAGCCATAATTTTATCAATGACATGGTGCAATGAGCACCCATTAGTAATATCCTTGATATATTATTTTGGAGTGAAAAATCCTTCCTTATTCAACATTGGAAGTTCCTTTGAATACTAGTAGCTAGTAACTCATATCTATTGACAAGTATGAGAGGGCCAACATTGTCCTAAGGAATAAAATATTTATTCCTTTTAATAGGAGAGCCATGAGTGGATAAAAAGGAAGAACTAAAACCAAAGGTGTTGGATCAAGAGGAGGAAATCATAGATAATTTCTCCCTAGAGGAGGAAGGTCTTCTAGTTCAAATATACTTAAGAATATTTCTTTGGTTCGAGACTTAATTTATATTTGTCTCATACAAGGCCAAATTTTACTTTTTGAAGAGTTAGAGAATGCAATCATCAAGTGAATATAAACTTCCTGAAAAAGGATAAGCTCTCTCGATCTTCACCAAGATTGAAGAGAGTGGATAGTAAAATCACAAACATGGTATTTAACATAATTATGAACTTGAGTATTAGAGCTAGTGGGATGACTAAGTTGATTCCAACTGGGTGTGATAGTACATGTTGAGTTTTGGCTATGGATTTTCAACTATAGCATGTTTGGAAAATTCTATCTATGGGAAGAGGATGAGGATGACTCATGCTCATAGAAAAGTGGTGACATTAAATTTCCTAGGAATTCAAGCCATACAACCACAACCACCAATTATCCAATACAAATAAAATATGAATTTGTTGCACCACTAATTTTGTTAGTACTTGATAAGATCTAAAAAATAAGGAACTTGCATATCCATAATTACTCTTGAATAACTTCATGTGATCCTACATACAAAAGATAGATTCATCTTTTATTTAATACCTAAGACTAAACTAGTTAAACACACATTACCACTATATTGATGATGCATACCATAAAACTACTTTAGCATACAACCCACCTTATTCTAACTAGTTGCATAGAGATACATGCACACGTACTAGATTTTTGGGTTTACTAGGTAAGAGGAATCACCAAGTTATAAGACAATAAATAGTTTCAATATGGACCTAAAAGTGTGTATTCCCAAGTAACATGTGATAAGTTTTAAAAAAAGAAAAGAGATGAATATAGGTCACAAATAAAAAGGGTCTAGAAAAAATCTTTTTCTATTTGAGCATGGTGATGATGTACATGTATAAAACAATAACACATAGGATTTGATGTCAAGTGTCAAATGTAGTGACAATAGGAAAGCCTAAATTGTTAGCATAAATAGCTTAATGAAAATATAAAATAGTATGGATTGAGGTTTTAAGTTAATATTTTATTTTCCTTTATGGTTTGGATCCTTCAAGTTTAGTTCTATTTGCATGGTTCCTACCACTTCTTTTATACCTTTTAGGTTAGTAAATATTCTAGGAAAAAGTTTTTCATATTTTTTTAAATTTTCCACTTGCATCACTTATCTTTCATCCAATTAATCTCCAATTTTTTCCATCTTAGGGTTCCTTCTAAAATTATATTTTGTTCTCTAGTCCTCAATGGTTCATGTTGAAATATTTATTTTTTAGTGCATTATTAGTGGCTATTTCATAAAATCCCCTTCTTCTACTTATATTTTTTTAAGTTTTGAGGATTTTCTTCTCCTTTGGATTCCATAATTTATCCTTAGAGGCACCACTTAACTTCTACTGTGGTGTTTCAACCTTATCCATCCACTTTAAATCAAGTTCCAAATGCTTGTCTCCTTTGGCAATACACTCTAATGTTCTTTGTGAAGGACTAAATTTCTACCATATGTAGATACGATAATGTGCTTCATTTTAGTACATTGTGGATTAGCTTGTCAATATCATGGAATGTAAAAAATTTACAAATTATTTTATCCCATCATCCAATTGTTGACCTTCCTCCTCTCTTTTCTTAGTTAAAATATACCTTTTTTTACAATAAGTGATCTAAGAAGGTTTATTTCAAGATTCATCTTGCCACAATATTTTAGATTAAGGTTATAGTCTCCTTTTCATTGAGTACTTGGTTCTTATAAGGACCAAAAATGTCTTCCCAATTTGGATATTAGGTTTGTGGGTGTACCACCATCTTGTCATGCTACAAAGTATCTTCAAGAGATTATAATCTCAAATTTTATTTTTAAATAATTTTTCCATGTATTCTATACATGTTAAAAAAATTCCCACGCTATATTACCAAGTCCAAGCTTAATACATGAGAAATTCCATGTGAAACTTGTGGTTAAATTGTTTTGACTTTTAGTATGTGAAATTTGTGGGTTTACTAGGTAAGAGGAATCACCAAGTTATAAGACAATTTAAATAGTCTCAATATGGACCTACAAACTTGTGTGTATTCCCAAGTAACATGCTAAGTTAAATTATTTTGAATCAATTTCAAGTCTATGTTGTCAAGAGTGTTGATGACTGAACATAAACTACTCTAGGTAATCTTCTTGTTGAACCATAAGTAGTTTTAGGAATAAAACTAGGCAATACTTACCATTAACCAATCCTTATCATTGAAGTATTGTTGGACTATGGTAAAAAAATTAGTATCTAGGTCCTTGACATTGTCCTTGACAATGATGCCAAAAATGCTAGGTTCCAAAGGGGGTTGAATTTCATAAGGGATTTTATCAACCAAAATAGAATCCAAATAGTTAGCTTGACTAATTGAAATGCAACTCAAATTGTTAGATGAGCCCTAGTTGATTTAAACTCATTCAATTAATTTAACTAGTTGAAATGCAATTTGAATGATAAGGAATTTGAAACTTAAAAGGTAACACTCTTGGTTACTTAGATGCCAAACCTTGGGGACATAAATTGATGAAAATGGCATGGAAAATCTATGTTGGGAGCAACATGTATTTAGTTTGAGAACCTAGATTACTTTTTTCAAACCACTTAAGAATCAAAACTAGCTCAACAAAATAAACATTTAATGTTCAATCCATTTTAAAGAATAAATAAACCATACTATTGAAATAAGCATAAAACATTAGTATACAAAATGTGGAAGCATAGACAAGGCACATGAACTATTTGACAAGAAGAAATACATTCTCATGAAATGCCCTGAATGCAGGATATTCACAAAATGGATTTGTTGAAAATATTTTAGAAACTTTAAAGCAAACGCAGTTGCAGGTATAAATGGGTTTCTTGAAAAAGCTTTAGAAACTTTCAAGAAAATGCAATTGGCTGGTGTAAAGCCAAATTCTACTATGCTTGCGCCAAAAATGGGAGCATTGGAACAGGGTATGAACGGCCCGAATTTGTTGAAAAGGCTTTAGAAACTTTCAAGCAAATGCAATTGGCAATTGTAAAGTCGGACTCTACAACCTTTTCCACCATCCTCCTAGCCTATACCGAATGGGAGCATTGGAACAAGGTATTTACATACATCAAAGCATAAAGGATAGAGGATTTTTTCCAGATGTTGTAGTTGTAGGTAGACATGTATGAGAAATGTGGAAATTTTGTTTCAAAGAAATTTGGTTTCATGGAATGTCATGATTTCATAATATGAAAAATAGATTTGTTGACAAATGATGTAGTTGCAATTGCTCTGTTAGACATGTATGCAAAATTTGGAAGCATAGACAAGGCACACGAACTATTTGACAAAATGCCTCCAAGAAATGTGTTCTCCTGGAATGCGCTGACTGCAAGGTATTCACAAAATGGACTTGTCGAAAATGCTTTAGAAACTTTCAAGCAAATGAAATTGGTAGGCCTAAAGCCAGACTCTACAACCTTTACCACCATTCTCCCAGCCTGTGTCGAACAGGATCATTGGAATAGGGTATTGAAATGCATTAAAGCATAAAGGATAGAGGAATTTTGTCAGATGTTGTAGTTGCAAGTAGACATGTATGCAAAGTGTGGAAACATAGACAAGGCACACAAACTAGTATTCACAAAATGGGTTTGTTGAAAACGCTTTAGAAACTTTAAAGCAAATGCAATTGATAGTTTTAAAGCCAAATTCTACAACCAGAGTTTAAATTTTTTCAAGCAAATGCAATTTTTAAACAAACACACCAACCTGTGTGAACGCCGAGAGCTAAGGGTGGTCGACTGTGGAGGGTTTGAGAAAACATGGGTTTGCTTGAACCCCCTTTTTTTAATTTTTTACCCAACGTCAAGGGGTTCGCTCGAACCCCTTCAATTTGTGGGAGGGTCAAAAATTGATTTTTCCTTCCTCTCTCAAAGTATTAACCACTTATGTGGGATCACCCTGATGCAAGTGCTAGTTATATATTGTTATATAAACCAATGCTTCATTATTATTATTTTTCAACTTATTTTTTATAAAAAAAGTTAAATATTCATTTGATTATTATCTCTAACTTAATATATTTATAATTTTTATATTAAAAAAAAATTAATAGCAATTAATTTAAATTTTTTTTAAATATTTATTTTTAACTATATATTTAATAATATATTTAAATGATGATGGAAATGGTGCAAGGTGGAAAAACTAAGTGAAAAAATGCAAGCAATCAGGAAAGGAAGCGATGGAGAGACATTGAGGAGGATAGTCAAGCAGGGAATGAAGACACGAGTGGAGGCAGAACAAATGGGTTCATGCATAACCCACAATGGGTATTCACTAATGGAATATGGGTGGATAAATTTCACCCATATTATGGCAAGGTGGAGACTCCTGTGATACAAAACCAAAGCCAACTAGGTTGGAAACCTTTAGGTGACGAATGGAGAAGGGCACGATATCCAGGAGTAAATCCATATATCTATGGCAGAGGAGTGGTAAAGGAAGGAACTTGTGAAGAAGTGGGCATGGGTGGTTTTGGGAAAAGAGAAGCCCTAGAGAAGCATCGACAACAAATTGGAGAAGCGAGAGGATTGGAAATCTGAGGTGTACTAGCAAAACCTAGAGAGTGAAAGGCTTTGAAAATCCTAATATAGAGAGCAAAGAAAAAACAAAACAACAGAGTGAACAAATGTCAGAAGGAATTGGATGGAAGCAAGTTGGTCAAAGGATGAACCCAAGGGATCCAAATTTGGACAAAAGAAGACCGTGGAGGAGGAAATTCCAGGGGAAATGGAAAGGACAAGATGCGGAAGATAGCACGAGATCGTGGGGCCCGAGTAAGTTGTATGCAATGCCATCAGAAGTGATTGAAGTAAGAGTAACTAGGATGAAGTTCAAATCATTATTCTCTAAATGGTGCGGCCCGAGATGCCCTAAGGAGGAGATCAAGGCTTAGTGGCAGAGCAACTTCAAAGATCAGGTAAGCATTCACTAACTACCAAACTCCTTTCTCATAGAATACATAGATCTAAATTTGAAGTAGGAAATTGTGTATGGAAAACCCCTTTTTTTAAATGGTCATAGTTTACATTGCCTAAACTAGGAATCAAATTTTTATCCATGGAATTATACCACTTAAAAAACCCCTACATGGATCAAATCAGTGGACCTCGCATCAGAGTACTAGAATGTGGAGGCTATGGTGAAAATAGGGGATACATTAGGGGTGTGCTTATGGGTTGACGAAGACTTTGTGAATGGAAAAGAAGGAGTAGAGGCCAACATTTTGGTGGAAATAGTAGAAGGGTTTGGAATCTACAAAAATATAGAGATCGTGACGAAGTATGGAAGATGGCAGCAGAAAATAGAAGTATGTGAAGGAGCTCACATGGCGAAGTGTCTCTTTAGAAAGGCAATCTAGGAAGGTTACTCAAACAATGAGATGGAAAATAGTGAGGGAACTCTGGGAAATGGAGAGACGGGAAGCAACTCAGCTCAAGAAGATCAAACTCGAACCTAGGAGGGATCGAATCAAAAAGATATGTTAGGATATAAAAAGAGAAATTTGGATTGGGAAGGGCAGGGAAAAACAAAGGGATCTCAACCAATGCCAACACATTCGAAGGAGGCAGCTTCACAGGCAGAGATAGATTTAAATACCCTCTTAGAAGAAGAAAAATAAATTCAAAAATACATCAACACACAGATCAAAGAGTTGTCAAGAGAAACAAATAATTTAGAAATGGAATTGCGAGAGGAGGGAGGAGAAGAAGTGAAGGGGACGCTAATTACCAAAAACAATGAAGAAGAGGAGAAGCTGGAGAATGATGAAAGAAACTCTCAGTCTGAGGAGGAAGGGAGTGTTTAGGACACAAAATCAGAGGAGGAAGACCAGGAGGAGGCCAAGGAAGGAGAATTGATAGAGGAAAGGATGCTTGAATAGTCCCAATCAAAAATTAAAAAACCACACATAAAGAGGAAAGGCAAAAGGGGGCCAAAGTTGAACAAAGCTAAGCTATAAATTGAAGCCAATACAATAGGGCAAAGGAAACTCAAGATTGGGAAGGATGTACTCCTTCCTAGGGGCCAATGAAGATCATTACATGGAATGTCAAGGGTATCAATGCCCCTGACAAATGGTGCATGGTCAAGCACCAAATTGACCAATCAAAAGCTGACATAATTCTAATCCAGGAAACCAAATGGAGCAAAGAGGAAGGAACAAAAAGATTGGGCATTTGGAGGCAATGGAAAGGATAATTCAAAGAGGCAGAAGGTGCATCTGGTGGTCTTGGCATTAAATGGAACCCTCTATCAATAGAAGGTTAAGTAGAAGTAGAAGAAAACAATTGGTAGCTAATAAGGTTCAAGGGTTTGATGAGAAATGAGCATTTTTTCATCATCAATGTATATGGACCAATTTCTGCTTTGGAAAAAAGACAAGTGTGGAGGACAATCTCAAAGTGAAGTGGAAAATCATAGGAATGAGAGACGTTTAGTAGCAGCGGACTTCAATGCAGCCTTGAATAATGAATAAAAGCAAGGGGGATTGGGTAAAATCACTGCCATACAATGTGATTTCCAAGAGTTTGTAGACAACAATCAATTAGTGGACCTACAAGCCAAAAATGGAATATTCACTTGGTCAAATAAGAGGAAGGGCTTCACCAACATAGTTGAAATTCTTGATAGGTTTCTAGTTTGGGGATATTTTGGGGAATTAGCAGGCACACAAGAAGCTCAAATATTAACCTTCATAGGATCAGATCATTTCCTAGTAATGTTATCCTTTGGTCAGGGAGACCCCCCGAAGGGAAATCCATTCAAATATGAAAACATGTGGCTGAGGGATGAACAACTACTTGAGCTAATAGATAGATGGTGGAATGAATTCAAATTCGGAGACAAATCAGAGCTCTTCAAAATCAATAAGAAGCTAGGTTACATCAAATTCAAACTCAAAGAGTGGAACAAGACTCATTTCAAAAATATATTTTAGGAGAAGGAAAGAGTGGAGCAGGAAATCAAGGCTCTGAATGAACACATAATTGAAAATGGGATGGAGGCAAATGATTTTGAGAATGAAAAAATTCTGAAAGAAGAATTAGCAGAGATTCTGAAAAGAGAAGAATGTTTTTGGCGCCAAAAAATCAAGAGAGACTTGGCTAAAAGAAGGGAATAGGAATACTAAATACTTTCACAAATCAACAATTACCAATCAGAGCAGGAATAAGATAACAGAAATCATGAAAGAGAATGGGAAAGTTGCTCAATCTATAGAGGAAGTGAACAAGGAGGCTGTCAGGTTTTTTGAAGCAATTTTGAATAATGGGAATCAAGAGAACAGAGAAACAAGAGAGAGGTTGTTGAGCACAATTCCAACAATCATAAATGAAGAACCGAACAAGCGGTTGTATCAAAAAATCTCTAAGGAAGAGGTCAAGGGGGAAATGTTCCCGTTAAATCCCAACAAGGCTCTAGGTCCAGATGGCTTCCCGGTTGGATTCTTCCAAAACTTTTGGGACATAGTAGGTGATGATCTATTAGTAGTGGTAGAGGAATCAAGAAGAAGGATTGTAATGTTAGGGGAAATAAACCACACATTCCTGTCCTTAATTCCCAAGAAGAAATATCCCTGAGTGATGAGCGAATTCAGGCGAATTGCGTTGTGTAACACGGTGTATAAGGTGGTCACCAAAATCATAGAAAATAGGCTCAAGAGTGTACTAAATGAGGTCATATTAGAAGAACAAAGTGGCTTTGAGCTAGGAAGTTCAATTGTAGAAGGCATAATCATTGCTCATGAGATCATACACACAGCTTGGAAGAACAAGGAAGCATGTATGATATTGAAACTAGACATTCTTAAAGCATATATGACATGGTAGACAAGCAATTTCTTTTGGAGGTATTGGGGAAGTTTGGATTTGATGAAAAATGGATAAATTGGATAAAGAGTTGTATCTGAACTACCAAATTTTGTGTGTTAGTGAATGGATCGGCACATGGATACTTCGCATCAACAAGGGGATTAAGGCAAGGAGACCCTCTCTCCCCTTTCCTTTTTATAATTATGGAAGAAGTTCTAGGTAGAGGAATACAAACCCTGAAGAGGGAAGGGAAGTGGGTGGGGGTACATGTAGAAAATGGCTTGGATTCCACTACCCACCAATAGTTTGTAGATGACACCATTTTGTTTGGAGAGGCAAGTTAGAAGGAAGCCAGGGTGATCAAGAATTTCCTAGATGACTATTGCAAAGCATCGAGGTAGAGCATCAATTGGGGAAATTCATAAGTATTCTTCCTCAATACACAACCAATTTTGCAAAGGGATCTGGCCAAAACCCTGAACTTGAAAGTGGAAACTCTTCTTGGGAATTTTTTGGGTATGCCTTTGTTTGCAGGGATAAATAAAAAATGCTACTAGGAAAACTTGATAAATAACTACAAAAGCAAATTGGGAACCTGGAAGGGGAAATGGCTATCATCGGCAAGGAGATTGTTAATGGTAAAATCAATATTTTTGACCATCCCAATATATTCGATGTCATGTCTGAAACTTCCAAAGGCAGTAGAAGAGACTTTGGTCCAAATTTTACAAAAATTCTTCTGGAGTGGTACAAGAGAGCGGAACAAATTCTCACTGATAGCTTGGGATAAGGTGTGCACCCCTAAGGAGGTTGGGGGAGTAGGTCTAAAACAGTTAGCAATAATGAACCAAGCGATGGGTGCCAAGCAGGTTTGGGACCTATATGCAAGGAGTGACTAGAAATTGGTCAAAATTTTGAGAAGAAAATACCTAGACTCGGATGTCCCAACACATATCCTCACTACAATCTCTCCTCCAAAAGGCACTACAATTTGGAATTTCATCTTGGACTGTAGAGATATAATATCTAAGCATGTCACTTGGGAGATTAGAGATGGTAGAAGTGCTTCCTTTTGGAGCGATTCATGGTGTGGGAAACCACCTATTGATAACACCCCAGAACTAGTAGAACTCAAAGAAGAAACCTTACAAGTACATGGGGACAAAAGATGTTCAATTATGGCAAGGTAGTATTCAGGAATGGAATCCCCATATGGAGCTAGAATGATATGCAAGACCTCAACATTCCACAAGCCCAGAAAGACACATTGATAGAAATACTTAGGGACAAACACTTCAATCCCACCAATGACAAAGATATAATCAAGTGGTGCAAGTCATCCCCAAGCACATATAAAGTGAAGTTTAGATACAAAATAAAAGAGCTAGCTATAGAAAGACAAGATTGGCCATGCAAATTGTTGTGGGGGAAAAATGCCTCCCCAAACTAGGGGTTTTTGCATGGATGGAAATTCAAAAATGAGTTCTCACTAAAGACAAATTAGCAACATTTAGAGTTCAAGGCTCAAGAAGATGTGTAATGTGCAAAAGAGTGAAGAATCAACAGATCATTTACTTCTAACATGCCCATATATGAGTGCATGTTGGAATATAGTTAGGAGCAAACTAAATCTGCAATGCCCCATGCCGTTAGACATTGAAACTTGGTTCAAAATATGGCCTCTAGGCAAAAAATCAGTATTTGTTGGAATATGACAACTAACCCCATCCACAGTGATGTGGGAAATCTGGAAGGAGAGAAACAAAAGGATTTTTCAAGGGAAGGAGATGAGTGAGGAAAGTCTTTGGGAAAAAATTAAAAGGGCCATGGTAGAGCTATTCAATGAGGATGCGCGTAGCAAAGCAAGCAAGCATAAAATCTTCACCGATTGGGATGACAAACTAATAAAATTAATTAGTGGACTGAAACCACCACCACCCAGTGGAAGTAATAAGCCTCACACACAAAAGGTTAAAAAATCAGAAGTAGTATGGGAAGATCTGAAAGAGGGATGGATTAAAATCAATTTTGACGGTGTATCCCATGGTAACCTAGGCCTGAGAGGAGCAAGTTCCATTGCCAGGGATGCTCAAGGAAAAACTCTAGTAGAAAAGTCTATTTCCTTGGGGATGTGCATGAATAATGAAGCAAAATTTTGAGCAGCTACAATTGGATTGTAAATGGGATTGGAGTTGGGATAAAATCTCATTCATCTAGAGGGGCACTCTCTCATAACCATCAATGTTATTCAAAGAAGCAATGCTCCAAACTAGAAGTCAAACCATCTATTGCAATTCATCAAACAAATGACGAGAAAATTTGAGGCATTCCAAGTAAGCCATGTATACCAAGAAGGGAACAACAAGGCAGATGAGCTGGCGAAAAAGGCATCAGATGACAACACGTAAGCAAAAGTCGGGGTGATAGGAATTCATCAGAATGTTGGGACTCACTATCCAAAAATTGAAGAAAGGACAGCGAGAAAGATTGAAACAATTCCTGGCCAAGAAAGAACATAATACAATGAACATAATACAATGATAGCAAGTCCCAAGGCAAGGGAAGTGATGGGATAAGCACGATCTCATATAGATATGCAGATTTGTATCGCTTGCAAGGATGTGGATTTGTAGACATGTCCCAAATGTCATAGACTCTGAGCTAGCTATTATGTAGAGACAAGGTCGTCATTTAATAAAAGGGAAAATTTGGCGATAGCTTAAACAAAAGTGAGAACGAACCAATTTACAGTGGAGAGGAAAGGTGCTTAGGCAATGACAAGCTTGAGTTTGTTTCTTGTGCTAGGAATAATGGACATCCCATTGTTTTTGAATACTAAGAGACAACAACAATCCTTTGTGGGAGAAATAATGGATAAAATGTTGAGAGGATTGTTGGCTTCCTCCCACCCACTAGTGCTCTAGGCAACCAAAAAGGTGTTGGGTCTAGAATTTCTAAAGGGATACCATAGATTCAGGTCGAATGCGGAGATCCCCACCATGTTCCTAGCAATTTTGTTGCATATGGGTGTGTCTAAGGCGAGAGGCAAGAAATTGACCCAGATGGTCTTCATCCACGCATGATTGGGTGAAATCAACGAAGCCCTAAACAATATTGATGGATACTTGATGATTATGATGCCACAAAACTACTATATGACACGTTAGAATGGAGGGGAGGTGATGAAATTCTAACTGATAAGAACTATCGACCTGGTGGGGTTTGCAAAATTGTGGGATGAGAGAGAGAGGAGTATCTTCTTCTTGCTTAGAGCGAAAAAAATGATGGCGAACCCTCCTCATGGCTGGGAAATGAAGTATGTGGAGGATGAAGGGCTAGTGAGCGAGATAGTGGTTGGTGATGACGATGATTGGGACCTTGGCATGGGAGAGGAGTGGATATTGAATGACAACAAAGACTCTGAACTGAAGGCGAAAGGCCAGACTCACTAGAATTGTAGTGCAAACTGTCTAGTGGTGGCAAACTATCTGGCTTACAAAAAGCGGACGATAACAAACGTTGAGGATGAATGAGTAAGGCGGGCTCAGTAATGAATCTCTTTTTGTGGTTTCAATAGTCATCTACATGTAAATTCAATGTAATGGAATGGTAGAAAGATAGTTAGTAAGGAATAGGAGTCAGTCTCGGGTATGATCAATGCCTATACTGGTTGCAGGCCATTTTGTAACAACAACAAAAGTTTAGGTTTTAAGTCTTTTGGGTGTGGTCATTTTTCTTAGAGGCCTTTTGAACAGTATACGGGATGGTAAAGGCGCAACTTGCCAGTCTTGGTATCTATATAAACTCATCTTTTCTAAGCAATACAGGGTGTTGCCCCTTAGCAACAATTTACCTACCAAAAAATAATATATATTTAAATGATATTATTTTATAAGTGTAAAATATACAATTATGTAAATTTGTTACTATATTTAATTTTTAGTTTAGTTTGATTTAAATATTAATAATATTTCTTTTTACTTTATATATTATATCTTTATGAATTACTTATATTTGTATATATAGAAATTTTCTTCAAGCTAAAAATAATAATTTATTTAAATTATATTATTAAATACAAAATAATTATTCCTTAATATTTATTTTAGTATTATAAATCAATTATACTATAATTGATTTTTAATTTATTTCTTAGACCTATTAAATATATTCTAATTAATTATAATCCTAATCTTAATTTAATTTAAAAACCTATATAATTGTAATTGTAGTTTAAGTTAATAATAATAATAATTTAATCTTAAATCATTTTTTTAATTATTATTATTTTAATATTAGGTATATTAGTTAGAGAATGAGATTTGAAATTTTGTATTACATAAAATCAAAAAGCATGATAAGATAAATATGCAAGTGTTATAATTGAGAAAATGTAATAACAATAAAAATAACAATATAATAAAGGAAAGGGGAGATGGAAGGCAACGGTCTGCAGAATGAGCGCAACGGTTGTTTGTAGAATGAGGGTGTTGGTAGGGTTTTCAACGTTTCAAATGCGGTGGTCTTGGCTCGATCGAGGCAGACTGGTGGTCTACATCTTGATGGAAGATGTAGCAGTGAGACAAAGGGACAAGATAGTAAAAAGAAGCAATCTAGAAAGTTATCGGGAATGCGCGGGGATGACTCTGTTTCAGGCGAAGGTGGCAATCAAGGAAGCTAGAAAGGATGCCAATTGGATGCAACCGTCCCTAGGGGAGAGGATGGTGCGAAGGGGGTAAAGTCACCAATGATGGGGTGATGCAATGCACGGGACTCTCAAGCAAAGAAGCTCCTGGCCAGAAGACCAACAGGTGGGGGGAGAGGGGATCCTAAGTTCCATCCCACCTCCAAAGAAATCATAGTAGAACTTGATGAAGAGTTGGAATAGGAAGTATCTTTTAACGAAAAAGTGTTTTCTGGCTTAGGACTGATAGGGAGATTTAGGGGCTTTTGACCAAGTTTGTCTTAGCTCCACCAGTGGATTTTTAATAATTGGTAGCCTATTCTAAATGGGTATGTTCAAATTTATCCATGGAAAAAGGTTTCTTTATTGTTGTTTTTGAGAAGGAACGGGATAGAAAGACAATCCTTTGTGATTATCACTAGGATTGGGATGAAAAAAATATAATGATGCTAAAGCCATGGCACCCAGCCATTGAAATTTTTGAGAGGGCTCCCCCTTGGGTAAGGCTTCCTAACCTTCCTCTACAATTTTGGTTTGAGGCTTGTCTAAAGGCTATAGGTAACTCCTTAAGAAGATTTTTAATGATGGATGAGGGTTCTTCAAATCTTTTGCATTCAACCTATGCATGTATTTTGATAAAAATGGATGTGTCAAAGGTCCCTTCGAAGGTGATTCGGCTCAAAACTTCAAAAGGATGTTGGGTGCAGCCCCTGGACTACGAAGGATTTCCCTTTAGGTGTGGAACTTGCTATCAAATTGGGCATGTGGTTGTGGAATGTGTCAAACATAAAACAAACAAAGTTGCTTCATGGTGGAAAGATGTGACCCCTCAGCACTACACAGTGGAGAAACAAGACGAGCAACAAGTGGGTTCTCAGTATAAAGGCGGAGAAGAGGACGGACAGAAGCCTGGGAGTCTGAATCAAGAAGGGAAGTCATATAATGAGCAAACAAGAAGGGTGGATCAGCCTCAGAACAGCTTAGCCTCCCCATGGGAAAGGATTCTGGTAAGGAATAGTGATAATTTTGTTTCTAATGAAAGCGAAAAGGAGTTAAACTTCAAAAATGGGGCTGCAACACTAGAGTGCAGAGAGAAAAAAGGATTGGTGAAATCTCAAGAGAAAATTTTTGGGAAACAGAAGGGAGATGAATAGGGCCAACAAGTAATTAGCAATGGGAAAGATGGTTGGAAGAGCCCTTGTAACACCACATTGGAATGGCAGAAGGAGGTGACAAGGGTGGAAGATGGTTGGCAAATAGTTCAAGGGAAAAGAGAAAAGATGGAAGAGAAGAAAGCTTTTGTAATGGTCCTTCATTCATAGAGTAAAGGAAGACCAAAAAACACTCCAATTATTTGACCTATTAATAGGCTCTCTTGGTTTAATTGGTTGTAAGCCTTTTGGGTAGATCTAGTGAAGGGGTAATTGTAATCTTAGTGTTTAATTGCAACATAAGTTAGTGTTAGGTCAAGAGTGCTAAAATAGGAATTTTTGGGGTTTAGAAGGTTTTTATTGTTGCTATAATGTGTATAGCCTTATAATCCTTTTTATTTATATTATTAATAAAATAATATTTGTTACCAACCAAAAATAACAATATAATTAATATATAATAATAAAAGTCTATACATAAATTTAAAAAGCAAGGATAACATAAATATGTCCATTATAATAAGAAAAATATAATAATAAAATATTAATATAATAAATATATAATAATAAAATAATATGTAATAATAATATAATATATAATCCACGACAACCTAGTTGGTGGCGGGCCAACATGTCGCTGGGAGGGTGCCCAAGACATCCTTGCTAGGCCGGTGCATCCCACATGGCTATTAGGAGGATGTGGGTATAAATTTTTAAAGCTTGGTGGTGGATCTAAAGCATGGGAGAGTTAATTTGTAGTGCTACCTTGGATGGCTCACGATACCAGGAAGACAACAATGACACAACTCTGCATGCATTGTGGGCTTAGTAGTTATTAAGTTCCATTTCCACCTTCATTTGAGTCATTCATATCTTTTCTCTACAATCATGGAGACACCATTATGTCTCAAAGCCACATGAAAACTTTGGGCATTTTTCAGCAATCTCTCCTACAACCGCTTGAAATCATTTTTTATGGACTGGGATCCCTTAGTCTTGGGTGTAGCATAGCTTCTTTTGGGCAGTAACTATATGGACATGGTAGAACAATACCAAATGAATTCAAATATAACGTCCCACTTTTTCATGACTTTGCTAGATTTTGAAGTGTTGAAGGCAGTCACTCTATTGATGGCAAGGAAGTTGATTATGGGAGATCTCTTAGGTGGCATTGAGGATGTAATAATTATTGCAGAGTTTGATGTTGGGCTTCCATGGCCAAGGGACTTAAACAAAGCACTCATACCTAGTGTGCACGTGCGGAGATACCCGTTCCTCCTAGATATCAAATGAGAAGCGTTGCAAGAGCATATGAGGATGGCTAGATGTGGCCTCATTTTCTTAAAACACCATTTGTACCTTGAGTCGTCTAGTGGGGTCAATTTGTGCTAGAAATTTCGTGAGTATTTGCTAGCTAAAGGTGTGGAATTCAATGAATGAGGTTGGTATGCTACTTCTTGTTTGGTTTTTGGCTCTCTTTGTCTCATATCTCAGCTTGCACTAGGTCTTGGGCATCGACTTCATATGTTTTTACTTCCTCTGGTTGGACAGTTGGTTGGGCTTATAGATGTTGGTGGTGGCAACTATATTTGTCGGATGGTGGCATTTCCACCTTCATTTTAGGTGTTGTTGGTGGTAGTTTCATTGTTTTGAGCGAAAATGGTTTTATTGGCGAAGGTAGCACAAGGATGAACACAAACTACAGGTGTTCAAAATTTCAGGTTCTCTCCTAGTCAGGGTGCTTGGTAGTCTAGGGTGGCCAGGTGTCTTCCCTTTTATTTGCAGCAATCATGCTAGATCATTGTCATGACACTTGGTGTCCATTTGAATGATGTAATTTTGAATTTTGATGTTTAATACAAACTCCTATTTACATACCAAAAATATATATATAATATATAATAAGATAGGGTGGGGTGACAATAAAATGGTAGAGCAATGGAAAACTTTGGGGAAATTTTGAAGAAATGATAGGCAGAATGGTAGACAAGGTTTCTCTCAGGTTTCTAAGTAGATTAGGATGAGGGGGCAGTATAATGCCAGGGCAAAAAAGGTGAAGGTTATGCTTCGCTTTGCAAGACCTAACTGGAATCCTACTAGTTTGGGCAAGCATTTGGACAAGTGTAGACAACCGATCTTGGATTTATTCGAAAGAGAGTCTCATCAGCCCAATACAGGAGGAGGTCCCTTCAATCCAAATGAAACGTTTGCCTTTGGGCAAATAATACCAAAATCATGAATGCATAAATTTTTTTAAATCTTTCCTTCGTCAACAGAACATGTTGGTGCAATTAGGAAAGTAATATATCACAGCAATAAGTCGGGCATGGACTGAGGAGGAAAGAAGGTGGAAAGGTGGGAATAAAAGTTATCAGAATACATAATTTCAATATGCAGAGAATGTGGACTTTGTGAAGAATGGTGGGTGGTGGAGTGGGCAGAAGGGTGTTGAACCGAGGTCGGATGAGCATCCTTACAAGAATAGAAATGGAAGAAGAAAGCAATTGAAAGATAAATTCAAATCCAAGAAGAGAATATTCAAGAAGGTTTGGAAAAAGAAAGAAGTGAAAGAAGACTTCTCAAGTAGTAAGAATGATAAAATGTGAATGGAGGAACCCATGATTGTGACTACCGAGTTCTCATCACAACAGTAGGGACTGGTGAAGATTACTTTTCTTGAGCATATGTTGCAGCCGCAAATTGAAGATCTCAAAGACAAAGGGCTTATATGTAAGTTTTGGAATCTTGCCTTGGATGCACAAACCCTAAAGAATTTAATTCTAGATGAATGGGAAGGGTCAGTTAAGGTGTTTTATCTAGATCAAAGTAAAGGGATTTTTGTTGTTTTGTTTTCAAGAAAAATGTGCAAGGAAGTAGTGTTTAAAACTAAGTCATGGTCATTTCAAGGTTCAGGTCTATATATGCAAAACTGGAGTCCGCATTTTAAATATGAATATTTTGTCACAAGATTCATTCCTTTCTAGATTCAAATGCATGCTTTACCATTAGAATATGGGGAATTAAATTTGTTAGAAATAATGGCGAATCAAGTAGGCATTTTCTTAAAACATGACTTGCAATTTTTCAATAATCCTTCAAAGCCTGTAAGGATGAGTGTCTTGATTGATACAACCAAGGGGTTTCCAAACCACTTAGAGATAACATCAAAATGGGGGAAATGGCAGCAAGAGGTTTTGTTTGAGACTCCTGACAATGTGTGTGATCAATGTCATATGCGAGGGCATGCAAAGATTGATTGTAGAGAGCAAAAGGAAGTATTTAAACAAGGTTTAGCCAATGATGGTAAGGTGTTTGAAAAGGATGTGAAACAGAATGATTCAGGACACATAGATGGTAGTCAACTCATTAAAAATGATTTGTTTTTATTTAACAATCCTTCTAAGTCAGTAAGGATGAGTAGAGTGAATGAAGCAAATAAGAGGTTTCCAGTGGTACCATCTAAATGTGGGGAGGTTTGACAAGCATGGTTGGTCAAAATTCCTGAAAGGGTACATGATCAATGTCAAATAATAGGGCAAGAAAAGATAGACTATAGAAAGCAAAATGGAGTTTATAAGCAAGATTTTGTTAGTTGTAATAAGGTGACAAGAAGGGCTCTATTTTGGAATGGTTTAGTTGATAAACAAATTGCTTATCATGGGATTGGAGAGCAAATTCAATCGTCACTTTTTCAGGGAATTCTGCAAGATCAGCTCAGGGTTTTGTTTGGGGAGAAAAACGGGTCACCAGAGTTTTTTATTCACAACGATTCATCATTTGGTGGGATGGAGCTAGCTAATAAGCAAGTGCAACCAAATTTTTTCCAAGCAACAGGACAAGATCTATCTTAGGGTCACCAGGGGTATGTGGTTCAGGCTAGGAAATGAACTCAGTATGTGGTTACCATGGCCATCGTCAAGCATTTAGAGGTTTTGAATAAGAAGCATATGAGTAACATGTTGCATTTATATTGCTCAGCTTTATAGGTTTCTGAGGATCAATTGAACTCCATTGTTAGGAATTTAATGTTTCAAGATTTAGAATCATTAATTATGAATGGGACAAAGGAAAGCCAAGAATTTCCACCAACAGACCTATTAGTTGAATTAGAATGGTTGAGAGTGCAAGGTATTTCACTAAGCAAAGGTAAAGTTTCTGATGAGGACTTGGAATATCTAGCAAAGAAGGTCTTTTTGTTTATAGGGTTAAATCTATTTCATAATATTGTAGAAAAAATAGAAGAGGAAGATTTGTTTTTGGAGGAAAAGTATGCAAGTTTTGAAGCATGTAAAAGAAAGGAGGCAAAAACCTCTCTGCAAGTAATATAAGCTACTCTGGAACAAAGATTGGTTAGTGTTGAGGATATTGCGGGGTTTGATTTTCCACAAGATTTATCTGTTGCTCAAACCCCACTCCAATTGGTAGTAAAGAAGTCTCTAGGAAAGAGAGGACAAAAGTCAAAAATGGCTAAGGTATAAGAGGAAATAGAAGCAGGAATTCAAAGCACTATTTACGATTCAATGACAAAAGTGCTTCCTAAATGCTCGAGGAGAACCTATTGCTCTCGTTGAGTGCAATGAAGATTGTTTCATGGAATGTTAGGGGCATTAATTATCCTGAAAAACATGCTCGCATCAAGAGCCAAGTGAATAGATGTGGAGTTGATATTGTAATTATGCAGGAGACAAAAAACTTCAATTGAAACATATGAAGCTACAATTCAGAAATGGTATTTATGGAAGTCAATACATTCGCCTGCTCATAGTGCTTCAGGGGGTTTAGTGGTTTTATGGAATCCAAAGGTGGTAAATGTAGTCTCAAATTTTAATGAATTTAATTTGCAGATGGTGGAAGTAACAAAATTTGATCTCAAATTTAGATTGTTTAATATTTACGGACCAACAACCACCTTAGATAAGAAAAATTTATGGGATTGTATTTCTCGGGCAATTTTAAATTTAGGGGATGAGAAAGTCATTATGGTAGGGGAATTCAATTCCATAACATCATTGCAGGAAAAGAAAGGGGGGATTAGTCCTCCTCCTAAAGTAATAGCATATTTTAGTGTGTTCATTAACACAAATGCTCTAAGGGATGTTGTCCTAGTTAAGGGAAATTTCACTTGGACTAATAGAAGGAAAGGGTTTTTGCAGATAGTAGTTAGGTTGGATAGATACCTTATCTCTACAAATTGGTTTAACTTGAAGCATAAGTTTGTGTCTGAGATATTGCCTTATGTAGATTTATATCATTATATTGTTTCTTTAGCCATTTCTGAAGATTCCTCCCCACAGTTCAAATCTTCTTTTAAATTTGAAAGTATGTGGCTTCACCACTAGGTTTATAGGATTTGGTTCGTCAATGGTGGATGGGAGCACCTTATGATCAAGGTACAAAGATGTTTTAGTTGTGTAGAAAGCTAGCACATATCAAGCAACACCTAGTGAAATGGAATAAAGAAGTGTTTAAGAATTTTTTTCACCAAAAAGAGGTGGTTTGTAAGCAATTAGAGGAAGTGCATGACAAGCAAAAGGAACTACAAAGTGAATAGGAAGATTTAAGTGCATGAGAAGAAGTGTATTGGCATCAAAAATCAAGGGAACTGTGGTTGAGGAGGGTGATTGTAATACTAAGTACTTTCATGCTTCTACACAGATTAAAAGAGTAGCTAAAATAGTTCAAGTTATTCAGGAGGTGTCTACGGGTAATTGGCTCATGAAAGAAGAAGAGATAAGTAGGGAAAGTGTAAAAAAATAAAATTGATCTTTTGTCTGCATCAAGGGATAAGGGGGAGCAGAGTGTTAGGGATGAAGTGGAACTTCTGGAAGCAATACCAAAGATTGTGTCTGAAAGGGATAATGAATCTCTACTCAGACCTTTTCTTTAGATGAGGTTAAAAAGGTACTTTTTTTCTTGGCACCAGACAAAGCGCTTGGCCCAGATGGATTCACTGCTCTATTTTTCAAAAATGCTGGGACATTTTGTGTTTTGATGTGTTATGGGCTCTAGAAGATTCCGGGTGAACGGGTACTTTATTAAAACAATTTAATGTAACAAATATAGTAATATTACCAAAAGTAAAGGAGTTGAAAATTTTTGCAGAATTTAGGCCAATATCTTTGTGCAACACTATATACAAGATTTTTACCAAAGCAATGTATCTACGATTATAACCTCTTATACCAAGGATTGTGTCACAAGAACAAGGGGTTTTTGTTCTAGGGAGAGAAACTGCTCAGGGAGATATTGTAGCCCATGAGGCATTGCATTCAATTTTTGTATTGAAAGATCTATCTATCATCGTAAAATTGGATATGATGAAGGCATACGACAGGGTTGATTGGAATTTCTTGAAACAAGTACTTAGAAATTTTGGCTTTAGTGTGAGATGGTGCAGATGGATAAGTGCATATCTATTAGGTGCAAATTTTTCAGTCTTATTGAATGGTGCTCCTACTGGTTTTTTCAGTGCATCACAAGGGGTTAGGCAAGGGGATCCACTTTTTCCATTTTTATTTATAATAATGGTAGAGTCTTTAAGTCGATTCATCAGTTTGAAGCATTCTCAGGGGCTTTGGAAAGGAATTCAAATTGGTGACACAGGTTTAAAAGTAACTCATTCTCTTTTTGCAGATGATACTAATTTATTTGGGAAAGCTACTATGGTAGAGGCGAAGCAGATCAAGGAAGTCTTGGATAAATATATTTCAGCATCAAGGAAAAAGATAAATGTGTCTAAGTCAAAAGTATATATTCTTAATACAAAGGAAGAGACTGCCAAAAAAATTGGCAGTAGTTTTGGGTTTCAGGAAGCAATTTTACCATGTACATATTTAGGGATTCCTCTTTTCATGGGTGCGAACAAGCCATTGTATTGGGTGAAATTAATAGAAAGGTTGAAGTCAAGAATTTCGCTTTGGAAGGCTAGATGGTTATCATTTTCAGGGAGAATTCTTCTAGTAAAATCGATCCTATCTTCAATCCCAAATTATTCGTTAGCAATGCTTAAGGCTCTAAAGTTAGTGATTTTAAAAATTAAGAAAATAATTAGAAGTTTTATCTAGAAAGGGAATATGGATGGCCAAAAGAAGGTTCCTTTAATATCACTAGATGATATGGCACAAGAAAGATGAAAGGGGGGGCTAGAATTCATAAGATAGTTTGTAGGAATACAACGTTAGGTGCAAAATTGGTTTGGAAAATGTTTGAGAGTCCACAAACCAAGTGGTGTAACATTCTGCAAGACAAGTATCTGGATACTCGGGATCCTTCAAGAATTCTCACAATATCGAATCCATCAAAAGGGTCAGCTATGTGGAATTTCTTGGTTTCATGTAAACAATTAATTGTGACATATCTTTCTTGGGAGGTCAATAATGGTGAAAAGATTAAATTTTGGAGTGATTCTTAGAATGGGAATCCTCTAAAAAATAATCTTGATTTTCATCCAGTAATAGAGTGGATGAAACAAGCTTGGGGGGAGAATTTTTTAGATTATGTCCAGTCAGTGGATGGCATTTCAAGGAAAGTGACTTGGAAAATTTTGTTTGAATCCTCTTTAATTGTGCAGCAGTGTCTAGGTGTGCAAGAGAAGTTGAATGAGTGTGAAGTATTTTAATTTGCAAAACTAGACAGGTTGGTATGGGAAGCATCCAATGATGGTAAGTATATAGTCATCCTAGGCTATAAGGCTCTTTGTTAGAAGTCATGCTAAGTAGGGTATCAGAGGGCATATTCTTTTTGTTGGGACAGTACAGTCTTGCCTAAAGCGAGAAGTTTTGCTTGGTTGGCATTAAGGAAGCATGTTTTGACAAGTGATCGATTAGCAAAATTGAGGATAGCATAACCATTTAAGTGTGAGTTGTGCAATAAGGAGGTAGAAGTGGGGAGCCATCTATTCCTTAATTTTAATTTTGCACATCAATGTTGGGAGTGGGTTTTGAATAAACTTAACTATTTAGATCCTTTGCCAAATTCTTTATGGGAATTGTTCTAGAGTTGGCTGATACTATACAAAACAAGTTTTTTTGCAAGTATTTGGAGAGTGGTGCCAGTGCTAGTGATTTGGAATTTATGGTGGGAGTGAGATTTAAAGATTTTTAGGAAAGTTGCATCCTCGATAGAGGCAGTTTGTGGAAAAATAGAGAAAGCAATTTCAAAATTTGTAAATGCAAGTGTTCAAAAGGCTAAGGGAATAACTTTAATATTTACAAGTTGGGATGTTTTGATTATGCACAATTGGACGAGTTTATAGTTTCCTTTTCTAGGTAGTTTGTTTCAGCCACAAGTAGCAAAGATTGAGAGGAAATATGTCAAATGGAAGGCATCACAAGAAGGGTTTATTAAATTTAATTTTGATGGGGTTGCAAGAGGTAATCCTGGGGTATCAGGTGTCGGTATTTGCTTGAGAAACGTAGAAGGCAAGGTTGTAGTAGCAAATTCAATTTATCTCCCTATAGGTTTGAGTAACATGGCAGAGGCAAAGGCTATTTTAATAGGGTTGGAAACTATTTTGGGGATTAGAATAACACATTTGCATATTGAAGGGGACTCATTGGTAATAGTAAATGCTTGTACTATTAATAATATTGTAGTCTTCCACTCTTGTTCAAAAAAAAATAGTAAATGCTTGTATGGTAAAGAGTATTCATAATTAGTGTTTGAAATATGTTCTTGCCAGAGTTTGGGAGTTACTTCAGAGGTTTCAATCTTATCAGATCACTCATACTTATAGAGAAGGCAATAAGTTGGCAAATTGTCTAGCCAACATGGGATGCGACAAGCATGAAATATTACTAACACAAGGTAGTAGTAGTATTAAGAATTATCCTCAATTAGAGGAAATTATTAGGCATGATATTTTAAATTTGGCCTAAGAGGAAGACCAATGGAAATGGGGCTAGGAAGGCATAGGTGGGTTTCCTTCAAATAGGAATGGTAAGTTGTGGAGGGAATAGGGGTAAGGAAAGAATGGGTAAGTATTATTGTTCGAAAGAAGGGTAAAATCAAGCATTTTATTTTATACCTTTGAGAATCAAACTCATATGTTGTGCGGCTTGACATGCTAGTTTCATTCTTGATAAGGATGAACTTGTCTCCTAATTTGATGAATGAGATAGAAATAAGGTAATGTCCGGCATAAGAGGGCTAAAGGTATTGTCATGGAGAAATTTTGTGTAGGAAAGAGAGTGTCGACGTCATGAATGGTGTTAGATGTAAGATTTGTACAAACATGGTTGCCTAAGAATCCTTGGGACAAGATTCAAGTGTTAGAAGGATTAGGCTAATCTCTTTAGCCATTGCCAAATCCATGATTAGATGGAAGCTCTCAGGGTGTGTACCACAAGTGTCACCAATAGTAGTGATGTTGGTGCTAATCACATGGGCATACCAAGATCACACAATATGAAATCATTTGTAGATCACACCAAATCTACAAGCACATGTCGAAATGGATGTTGGCTATAAAGGTATGTTTGAGGTTGGTTTATAGTTAGCAGTATGGTAGTATGGGATGCTTGCATAATGGGAAATGCGTAAATATCAAAGTAGGCCTCAAAAAGAGGAGTGACCGCATTATAAATAAAGTGGCTTTGCAACTTTTCTAGTCGTTGCCACATGGTGTCCAATAAGAGCTTCCCTTCAAGATGCTTCTCTTTCCTTTTGTCGGGCTTCGGTTGCTTGACACGTCGCCTCAGCCTTCTTTCTATTCAGATGGGGCCCACATCATAGTTACCTTTACCAAAGGTATGTTTGAGGTTGGTTTAGCTAAGACAGTTTTGACACGACTAAAGTTAGTTAGCAATATGGCAGTACGGGATTCTTGCATAATGGGAAATGCGCAAATATCAAAGCAAGCCTCAGAAAGAGGATTGACCGCATCATAAATAAAGTGGTTTCACAACTTTTTTTGCCACTACCACGTGGCGTCCAATTAGAGCTTCCCTTTGAGATGCTTATCTTTCCTTTTGTTAGGTTCTGGTTGCTTGACACGTCACCTTAGCCTACTTTTTGTTCAGATGGGACCCACACCGTATTGCTAACCAGTTGGCTAGAGTTGTGCGAAATAGTTGGAGGCAATGGGTGGTGTAGTGGAAGGTCTGGTAATAGTGTGGTGTGAAGGTTGGGAGCATGCTTATGGACATGCTTCAAGATGCTATGGAAGTTGAAAGCATAGCAGCTAAAGTGGTGAAGTCAGTTTATTTGCCAGAAGGTTTGCTAGCGAAGGCTTTTCAGGGGTATGACCTATGGGAAGGAAACAAATTTGTAGCGGGTATGTTCCCCAAGCATTATTTGCTGAATAGAGCAACCTTCCAAGCATTTTTTATTGCAATTAATAAAACTTTGTCTCACAGAGATTTCAGCTACATGTTAAGGGCTTTATGGAGGTATTCAAGAGAAATAGAACCTGACTTAGCTGAAACGGTAAATGTAAAAGTGCAGGTGGTAATGGCTTTATTGACTCATATTCATGATGCGCCAACCAATACACAAGCATCACAGGGAATGGTAGCACTAAGCAGGATGGTGCCACAAGCACCCGACATAGTAAGGGCTTTTGAAAGGGCGGGAATTAATTTAAACATGTTGTCGCCAAGCCAATTCAAGGATCCTCTTGCAGAATAGTAGGGAAAATGAATATCAAATGGAAATCATGGAGGAGTAAAATGTCGTGGGGAGGAAATTTTGGTAATCATTTTTGGTCTGTGTTGTAATATAAGCAATGCTCGGGTCGAGATGATAAACATGGACAAGGCAGAAACAAAGATTCGGTATAACATAATTACACAAGGTATCGTTTATCAGAAAATTATGTTTGAAAGTTCGTTGAATTTTGGCATGGTAGGTGGGACTAAGGGTTTGCAAAGCTAATGTAAAAATCATGAAAAAATATGTTATTCCTTTAAGTGCTTAAGGGTCAAAAGTGTCACTTGAGTGGTGATGGCTATCATGTATGGTCAAAATGTTTGTATGGGCTTTGGGTTGTAGTCCACTTTGGGTGGCCACATAGACAAAAGGAGGGTAGTCGAATTGAAGTCATTTTGTGATCATCACGAAGATAACCTATGTATGGGGTGTTTTTTAAGGGTTGTATTTTGTATTCCACTAATGGAACAATTTTGTCAGTTTTGAATTTAAATATGCTACAACCAGAGGTTTTCTTCCTAATTCTTTCCTCTCGGTATGCATCTTGAATCAAGTTTTGTAATATTTTATGATAATTATAATAATATATTATAATGCCTATGCCATTTTTGCTGAAAAAAAAAAAGATAGGGTGGGGGCTCTGGTTCAATTGGCTAAAGCATCCTACTGCAAGTAAGAGTTCACAAGGTCTAATCTAAAAAAAATTAAAAAATAATAATATAATAAGATAAGTATGTAGATTGTTTTTTGTTTTATTTGTAGAATAATATAGTAATATTATTATGATAAAAATTATTTTAAAAACTCCAATGTCTCATATGTGTTGCTTCAGTGCCTCCCATGTGTTGCCTCATGTGTGATAGATTTACCCTAGCTCACGATGCTCCTATGATCAATCTCGGTCTACTAAATTTTTGTACAATTATAAGGATGCCATAAGCATCAATAATTTAGAGAAGGATGGTGAGGGCATGTTGAAAGGGGAAATGTAGGAACATGTGATGATTTGGCCTCCTTCTATAAATCACTTTTCAAACCCAAGTTGGGTAGGGGGTTTTAAGGCATCACTTTGTGAGGATTGGAGGTTTTAATCACCATCTCTATCGAATGAAATTCCATCCTCTCCACTCTCTCTTAGAGGACTTGCAAACTGAGTGATTCTCTCCCTTTTCACTACTCTAAAGCAATTTTGGAGATCTGTTTGGAGAGAGGCATTTGTGAAAGGAAGGAATTTCTACAATGGCATGCACTTATTTGCAAATTCACAAAGACATGGCCAAAATTGAGTGATCTTCATGCTTGGATCTTTAAAAATTTGAAGGAAGGAATGGAAGAAGAAGAATGCATCTATCCTTGCACTAGGGGTTTTTTCATCATGGAATTTGACTCTTTGGAAGATAAGGAAAGGTGTTGGAAAGTGCCATGTGGTCCCTCAATGGTGATTTCTTATGCCTGAAGCCATGGTTCCCAACCTTTGACACTCAATATGAGACTTTCTCTATTGCATATATATGAGTGCACCTTCCATATTCTCCTCTACAATTTTGGGAATTAGAGAGCTTGCAAGCCATTGGAAATGGGTTAGGTAAGTATTATTTCATCTCTAAAGAAACAATCAACTATGCTAGCTCAACTTGTACATGTTTATGTGTGGAAATAGATCTCTCAAAATGTCTTCCCATTGAGATATCTTTGAAGGTGGGCAACAAGAGATGGCAACAACTAGTAAATTATGAAAAATACTTTTCGAGTGCAAGAAATGTTTCTCAATAGACCACAATACTTTGTAATGTAAAATGTTGACTCATATGAGGGGTGCTCAGAACTTAAGTATTAGGCCCACTTGGTGGATTGGGCTAGAGCCCCACCATTATCTCATTACATCAAAGGCACAAAATGCCTCAATTGTTTCCCATGCTTTTGTTGAAGTCATGGTTGATCTAAACCCTCCCCATCCAAAATTTTGAGACCTTTCTATAAGGGCCTCATAGGAGGGTAATACAAAAGATATTATCTCAAATGCCACATTTGAGAATGATGAATCTAAGGCCACTAGTTCTTTAAATATTTCCTTGGAACATCTTATGTCTGCAATTGACACTGGGTCTAGGACCAGAAGGGAAATAAACATTCCTCGGGAAGGAGTATGGAAGGAACTCAAGAGGAAGAAGACCCCCTCTCAAAATTTAAGCATCCTATATCGTTGAAGACAGAAAATGTTTGTGAGAATTCAAAGGATTTTGAAGCACCATGTTAAAGGGTTGATGTGAATCACTATTTCATTATGAAGGTTGTGTGCGGTGAAAATCCCCTAGCCTAAAGTGCAAAATGCAAACAAAATGCAAGGAAAGGGAAATCACAACACCACCTCAGATGAGGCCTGAGTTGAACTTGAACAAAGGCAAGAAAAGAACAATGTTACCTTGTCCAAGTTGATCAGTTGGTTGGCCTTGTTGATTGCTTGATGTGTGTGCTCCTAGATCAATTCTGGTAGCATAACAGCTTGTAAATGCTTGATTTGGATGCAAGATGGATATGGAGATTGAAGGATTGAGATGGGTTGAGATGAATGTGATAGATTATGTTAGAATGCTTAGGGTTCTTGGATGATGTGAATGAGAGTGAATAGGGTTGAAAAATGGCTAAGTGTTAGTAATTTAGCAAAGGGAGATGGAATTAATGGTTATTGATGACCTTTGTTTGTAAACACCAGCTAGGATAGGGATGTACTTGATGACACGAAAAGACAACAAGACACACGACATGAGACAAACACACCTTAAAGATCTAGGGGACACAAGACTGACACACCCTAAAGACCTAGGGGACACAAGACCAACACACCTTAAAGACCTAGGTGACACAAGACTAACACACCTTAAAGACCTAGGGGATACCAAACCGACACACCCTAAAGACCTAGGGGCTCAGGGGTTGATCAAAGATTAGCCTTGCCTATGTGCAAGTGTAGAGCCCTCGTAGTTCGAAAAAAGGCCATGGATAAAAGTGGAAAGAGGATGATGGGATTGTGATGGATGATGAAGATGGTCAGACAAATGCCCTATGGACAAATCAAAGGATTGACCTTGCCCACGTGAACGTGCAGGGGAAACATAGTTTGACACAAGGCCATGGATAGATGATGGAAGATGACAGACTAGACAAGAAGTAGCCCCGGGGGTAGATCAAATGATCGACCTTTCCTACATGAAAGCACAGGGGAAACGTAGTTCGATAAAAGACCAAAGAAAAGCAATGGACAAGGGATGATGAGATGACCATGATAAGTGGCGAAAAGGATGGAGATGATATAATGACACAAGGTGAACCTTGTGGAAAGGATGATGGTGACTAATATGTTGGATGTGGATTGTGTTAAGCTCAGGAATGGGATAGCTCTCCAAATCATCATCAAAAGATGAATGGGGATGATGATATGATGGATAGATGAATGAGGAAGAGCGATAGGAGGTGAGAAAAATGTGGGAAATAGGTAGGAGTGATGATAGTGAGATGAGTGGCATTGGATTGCATGAGGATAGCATATAGCTAGATACCAATGACAAGGTATTATGAGATAGAATAAGGATAGGGATGAATGGATAGGAAGATAAGGATGGGGAGATAGAAAGTTGCTAGGATGGATGGATAGAGGGATAAGGATTTGGAAAGATGGAAGGGATTACTGGGATGGATGGATGGATGATTTCGCCAAGGAATATGGCACAAAGAAGGAGATGCCCCACTCTAGATATGTCATGTGTGATGAGGCAAGAGGGATGGCAGATAGCGGGATGGGTGGACAATAGGAGATAGACATATGTGGATAGGATGCATGGATAAGGAAGGAGGAGGATAAGGGAATGTATGCCAAGAGATGTCCAAAGCATGTATATATATGTGCCCCGATCTTGATCAATATCACAAAGGAGATGGAGGGACAAGATACAAATGGGATATGATGGATAGGATGTAGAAGATAGGTGGATGTAAGGGACAAAGGAAGTGGATGCATAGATGGAAGTTTCCCCCAATTGTGGAAGTAAGCTGGATGGGGTATTTATGCATGATGCCTGTTTACCAATTTTTCATCATGGTACTTATCCAAGGCACTTTTTTTCCAATTTTTCACCATTGGACGAATTATTTCTCTTTACTATTTTTTTTTTTATGTTTTGATTTTTATTTATTTTTGTATTTTTGACAATTTTTTACTTTTTTTGGATTTTTTAGCTAGTAAGCGAATGGAGATGGATGAAGAGAGGGATATGGATAAATGGATTCAAAATACATGTGATAAGGGGATGGAAAAAGGACTCAAGCATCAAGTTCCATATGAGGTAATAAGAGCCCATGTGTAAAGCGATTGTTGGGTGTTGGTACAACCTTATTAAAATGGATGGATTATGCAAGAGAATGGACTAAAGGGATTTGATGGGGGAGATATGGGGGATAGTGGACAGGATGTTGGAAAGTGTATGGATGGAAGGATGGAGTGGATGTGTGATGGAAGAATGCATTCAAGACCAACATTGGCATATGTGGTGGTGGATGTGAAAGGATAGGGGGATGAATGGATGAAGCGTGTGGGGATAATGGAAAAGTTAGAATAGTGAATTTTGGGACATAGGGACCCAAAATAGATTTAGGAGATGGAGGATGTGAATTATTTTTTGGTGGATTAGCAACTTTGGATGTCGTTATGGATTTTTCATTTGAATGGATTGTATCTTTTTCCTTTGGGATCCACATGGTTTTGATTTTAGCTTTAGTGGGCCTTGATGGCCTTTGGGTTTGATTTGGATTTTGGATTTGATTTTTCTTTTCTTCAACATTTCATTTTGAGGGGACATGAGGAGTTTTAGAGTCATGTGGATGTTTGGATTTATGCATTTTTTCTTTGACATCCAAAGTGATTTTAGTAGCAATGGGATGGGTAGGAGGTGATGGATGATGTGGAGAAGAAGTGGATGGAGTGATAGAGGTAGGCCTTTGATGATGGTGTGTGGATGGAGGATGCGAGATAACATGCATGGAGGGGTGCCTTTGTTGTTCTTGGTCAGGGATTATGAATTTAGAATTCTTATGATGTGTGTGAGGGACAGGTGATGGATGGATGAGAGGATGAAGAGGATAATATGGAGGAGGTGATTTTGGGATATAAGGGCCCAAAATGGATGTTGTGTATGGAGGATGTATTAGGGTTGATTGAGGGATGTAAGGGCCCAAGATAGATGCAGTAGATGGAGGATGAGCAATGGTGGATAGAGGGACATAAGGGCCCAAAATGGACTTAGATGATGAATGAGGAAGATGGATGGTTGTTTTGAGGTAATATGATGGAGGAGGGGGGATGGTGACAAATGGTTTGGTGGAGTGATGGGAGGTCTCTCTTATTCCTTTAGAAGAGGATTGCTTAGGATGTATGGAGTTTGTACCAACATTTTTGGATTGTAATTCTCGGGAAATATATCCAAGACCTTGTGCACCTAGATATTATTTGACTTGGATGGGCTCTAAAATACCTTTCTCATGAAGGGCTAAACCTTTTCCTTAATAGTTCATGATCTTGAGCATGTGATTGATGGTAGGATTCTTATTATTTTGGAAGCATGATGCGAGTCCATTAGCCAGTGGAGGAGGAAGGGTGGTTCATATGTTTTATTTTTCTTTCACAAGAAGACCACCATGGATGAGTGTAATGTTACCAAGGTGATACAAAAGTGGTGTTGGGGTGGCAGAGCTAGGCAATGATGGAGGATCATGTGAAGGAGACGAGGGGATTGCAACATCCTAATTTGGAGGAGGAGGTAATAAGGGATCAAGAGAGGGATTAGGTGGTATGATAGAATCTAGATTTTTGAGAGTGGGTGATACAGGCTCATGAGATAGGGTGATTGGATCTGGAATGACAAGGGGATCATGGGATGGAGCGGATGAGCTAGTGTGATCTTGAGATGGGGTGGATGGGGTGGTAAGATCATGACTTGATGGAGGATAGGGATATTGGGATGGAATGGATGGGAGACTATGTTCTTTTGATGGAGTAGATAGGATGATAGGATCTGGATGTGGAGGAGGGGATATGTTGGCAGGCTTTGGATCAAGCTCTTGGCATGACTCATCTGGTGTGGGAGACATGATGATGGAGGAGTATTGGAGGGACTCCTCAAATGAGGGATATGAAAGGATAGAGGGTTCATGAAGGTCATGGGATTGGATTTTAGAGAGACAAGGGCTAGGGGGAGTGGCTTGGATTTGGGTGTCTTCACGAGTTTTAGTGGTTCCTAGAGTAGAATATGGTGATTCAATGGATTTAGTGGGTTTAACGGGTTTAATGGTTTTGGTGGTGCTAGGAGTGATAGTAAGAGTGATAAGTGTAGGATAGAGGAGGGCCTCATCACTAGTGGCCGTACATGATGGAGAGGTAGGGCATGGTTCCACAACATCAAGATGTGGACTTGGGGATGTCTCTTATGTCATGAGTCCTTGGACAATATTTGGAAGGAGATCTTTGGGCATTGTAGTTTCAGGTGGGGTGATGGGAATGGATGGAGGACTAGGATTAGGGATTGGTGGATTAGGATTAGATGAGGGGATGGGAATGGATGGAGGAATATGGATTGGTGGATTAGGATTAGATGAGGGGATGGGAATGGATGGAGGAATAGGGATTGGTGGATTAGGGTTAGATGAGTGGATGGGATTAGATGGAGGACAAGGAGTAGGTGGAGGATTGAAATATAATGTACTAAAGGAGGGAGTGATGCAAGAGGATGTGGATGATGAATTATTATAGGAGGATGTGGCTATTGGATTAGGCAGGAGAGATTGGGATGGTGGATTATACTAGGAATATTGGGATGGTGGATTAGCATAAGAGGACATGGATGGTGGATTTTCATAGGAAGACATGGATGGAGGATTAGGATAGGAAGATTGAGATGGTGGATTAGGATAAGAGGACATGGGTGATGTATTTGCATAGGAGGATATGGGTGGAGGATTATGATAAGAAGATTGAGATGGTAGATTAGGATGAGAGGAATATTGGGATGATGGATTATGATAGGAAGGTGTGGGTGTTGGATTAGGATGGGAAGATTGGGATGTGGGATTAAGGTAGAGGTATTGTGATGGTTGATGATGATAGGGATAGGAGTATGGGGATGGAGGATTACTATAGGATGATGTGGATGTGGGATAGCAGATAGACATAGCAGGAGGACATGAGGAATATGTGGATGGTGAGGATACGGGATATCCCTTGTCAAGGGTAGCATAAGGATTGTTATGAGAGGTGGATGAAGGCATGGGGGGATAGCTCGTAGGAGTGATTGGATTTTGGGAGGTGGTTAGAAGAATCTTGCTAGAAATGAAAACATCAAGGGGATCTATGTTATACTCATCTTGATCAACAAGACTTTCATTATCGTCTTCAATGTAGTTGGGATGCCCCTTGACTAATATTTTTGGTTGCACAAGAGGTGGATAAGGATTCTTGATGCTAGATGGAATGGATACAGATGGAAAATATGGGAATAGATGATTAGAAGGAAAGGATATATGATGAAAGATAAATAGGATGGATTGGAAGAAGATATAGGTGACTAAAGCTCAAGTTGGGATTCAGGTTAAGCTCATATGGGGATTGGATTAAAGCTCAAATTCAGATGATGGGATTAATGTTCATATTAGAATTGGATTGGAGCTCAGATTAGGACTATATTGAAGCTTAGATTATGGTTTGGAAAAGTCCAGGAGTGACAAGATTAAGAAATATTGAAAATTAAAATTTTCAAATTTTTTTTAGTTTTTTCTGTCGTAGTAAATCATGTTTTTGGAAGTCTTCAGAGGGAAATTTGGGGTTGAAACTTGCGTCAGTCCCTAAAATTGGGTTGCCAAAGGCACACTATTTTAGGGATTGAATTAGTACTCTTGTAGACCTTTCCAACGGTGTAAACGGTTCTGAATTTTGAGCACCAAGTAGAAAGTTATGACCCCAACAAGTTGGGGTAAATAAATTCCTATTTTTTTAAAAAAAATGGATGGTTTGGGGGTGAATAGGAAGAGGAGAAATGATTAGATTATGGTTTTGGACTGAGGAAGATGTAGGTTAATTATGGCATGAAATATTGGCCCTTTGGATTTTGTATGGGAAGCGAATCCAGTCAAAGAAGTGGATTTGGTCATTCGTAGAAGCAAATTTGGTCAAAGCAGATTCACCCCTAAAGGTAGATTCACCCAATCAGAGCATGTTGAATCACTTATTTTAGCAGATTTGCCTAAACAAAGCATGTAGAATCACCTATTTTAGCATATTCGCTCGAGAAAACTTGGCAGAATCACCCTTTCTGGCATATTAACCCAAACAAACTAAGTAGAATCGCCCTTTCTAGCAAATTTGCCCAAACAGGCTAGGCAAAATCACCCTTTCTGGAAGATTCACCCAAATAGGCTAGGAAAAATCGCCCTTTCTAGCAGATTTGCCCAAATAGACTAGGCAGAATTGCCCTTTCTGGAAAATTCACCCAAACAGGCTAGGCAAAATCGCCCTTTCTGGTAGATTCGCTCAAATAGGCTAGGCAGAATCACTCTTTCTAGCAAATTCACCCAAATAGACTAGGCAGAATCGCCCTTCAAAGCATATTCGCCCAAACAAGAGAGAAAAATCACCCCTATGAGAAGCGAAGGGGGGACTGTGGCAAAAGATGGCAAGCAAGAAAAAAAAAAATACATAAGGCTAGACTAACTCGACTGAAAAGAAAAGTAGGCAACACGATCCTAAGACTAATGATAAAGATGTCTACCTAGGTTGAACAAGGCTATCTTGTGAGTCCCGGATATACGCACAGTACATGGGGCACAATCATGAATACCAACCCATCACAAGCATGAGTTGGGAGCCCCAACGAGGTACTAAAAACTTGGACCAACTCTGCACATCTTATCTAGGTATCACCCTAGCTTTGACGCTCCACCAGACACAACGTGACTGGATTGAGGTACAAATTTCACTCTCCCCCCTTTGTATACCCCACCGGTAACATGTAGTTGGGATCATCCCCTGGGTGATGAAATCCCAGGAAAATCTCGCTAAAGGAAAAAGATACTAGACGTCTCAGCAGGTCCCTAGGCTCGCACGAAGTGCAAGGGGAGAGCTTTGATGCACTAGGACCTTCTAGGTGGACTCAACTAGACAAGAGTGAGTTGAGATTTCTTGTCACCTAGGATCGCCAAGAGGCGTAAGGGGAGTGGATACGTCAACAACCCCCTCACAAGCACAACAAGCAATTGTATATTGACCCTCTAATTAAACTATGCATGCCTAACTAGTATGAAAAAAACAACACACAACTAACTAATGCTCTTCGACCATTCGTCCTGCAGAAAAAAGTGTTAGTAGTCTCATACCACCGGTCTTGGCCAAAACAAGGGACAATTGCACCAAATGTTAGCAAAACAAAAAACACTCACCGACAAAACAAGTTAGCAGATCAGTACACAAAACTGAAGGAAAAGGATGTCAAAAACTGTAACGAATAGGTCTCTGGTTTACCTTGGATTCACCTCTGTGCTAAGCAAATTTTCCTAAGGTTGAAGTGTAGATTCACCTTTTTGTAAATTCACCCCTGTGGAGGGGGCAGATTTTCCCTTTTGCAGATTTGCCCCTGCATGGGGGGCAGATTCGCCCTTCTATGCAGGTTCGCCCTTCTATGCAGATTCGCCCTTGTACAGGGGGTAGGTTCGCCCTTTTATCGGATTCGCCCCTATGAGGCAAGCAGATTTGCCCCTATGAGGCAAGCAAATTCGCCCCTGAATGTAGTTTTTCCTTTGTAACTGGAATTTGAACCTGCAAAAAGGGAAACAACAAATGACGTGAAAGAAGCGACTTGTGACGTGGGTCCCACCGGGTGCGCCAGAAATGTGTGTAGTGAAAATCCCCTAGCCTAAAGTTTAAAATACAAACAAAATGCAAGGAAAGGGAAATCACAAAACCACCTCGGATGAGGCCTGAGTTGAACTTGAACAAAGGCAAGAAAAGAACGATGTTACCTTGTCCAAGTTGATCGATTGGTTGGCCCTATTGATTGTTTGATGTGTGTGCTCCTAGATCGATTCTGACACCATAACGACTTGTAAATGCTTGATTTGAATGCAAGATGGCTATGGAGATTGAAGGCTTGAGATGGGTTGAGATGAATGTGATAGATTGTGTTAGAATGCTTAGGGTTCTTGGATGATGTGAATGAGAGTGAATAGGGTTGCAAAATGGCTAAGAGTTAGCCGTTTAGCAAAGGGAGATGGAATTAATGGCTAAGATTCATTCTTGGCCAAGGATAAAAGATCAAAGGTGGAGATCAAAAGTTGACCAAAAGGAATTAAAAATTATTTTTTTAATAGGCACGAGGAAGACAAAAAGAAAAAAATATTCCTTGGAAAGCTTTGGGTGAATAAATGGAATTTAAAAGTCCATTGGAAAGTACATGGGAAGTACATGGGGATTCTAAATGGAATTAAAAATTCCATAAAGGGTGATGGAAGAATAAATTGGAATTAAAAATTTGATTGGAATGTAACAAGAATTGACTAAAGGGAGTTGATTAGACTAGTTAATGAAATATTAGAAAAGGGTTAGGTGGGTAATGGATATTAGAGGCCAACTTGCAAAAGTTGGAGGATGTGACACATTCTAATCATGGATTAGGAATGTGCACATCCCTAAAGATAGGATTAGGCAAGGGGGGTTAGGATTAAGTGTTGATGGGATATAAAGAAAATTAAATAAATGGGTTATTTATTTAATTCTTTTGGAAGGAAGGGATAAAGGGGTAAGGTATTTAATTATTTAACTAAATACTTTAGGGATTTAGGGGACTTTAAGGGTATTGATCAAATAATAGTAATATTACTTAACTAATGCAGATAGAAGGGTATTTAGATGAAAAGGGATAAATTTGACTAAATGTAAGTGGCCAAATTTAGGTGTCTACAAAGATAATCCATGTTTTTTTGGTATCAATAAAAAGGGTGTGGTCTTTCAAGCCACTTTTACTAATAAAATACATTATAATAAAAATAATTAATATAATAACAAAAGTAATAATAATATAATAATAAAAATAAAACTAATATATTAATAAAAATATAATAATATATAATATAATACAATAAATATTTTTATGATCGATTACAATGGCTATAGAGGGCCACACCCTTTCTATTAAGTATATCAAAAATTGGTTACATCCATAGTTCTTCCATTGTCATCATAGACAACCACAACTCAAAATGAATCCTTTGAACAAAATGGCTTACAAATTATGGCCCTCCCAAAATACAACATAGCATGCCCAAATAACATTATCGCTCACTCGGATTAAAAAATCTGATATAAAACTATGATAAAGAGTAACTATTTACCCTAGCCCATACACTTTCAAGCACCAGTATGTCCCTCATCTTCGGCTCATCCTCCATTTTCCATTGCTAGAGTTGCAGATTTGTTGACAATAGAAAATGACCAATCTACTGTTCCATTTTTAATTCCCCCACCAGATTCATTAGGAAATTAATGCTCATGTGAGCATGGTGTTGCCTTTGGTTGATATTCATGCCATGGCCCCAAACCACAAAGGGCACCCAAGTAGGGTCTTGTTGGTCAACTACCCAAGACCATACACCTACTTGCGATGTGAGTTTGACACCAGGAGAAGCTTTGTGCAAGGTTTCTTTCATCCCTCATGTCACTGCAACCAAACCAAGTCCTCCATAATCTTTTATATCACCCTCGTCTCTTCACACTAGTAGAAAAACAACAATAAATGACTAAAAAAACTACTAAAAATTGTATATATGTGAGTAAGCTTGGTCACGTGACCATTAGTAATTTATTGCCAGTCATTTATAATGCGACCAAATTCATGACTAAACCATTTTTAGTCATTTATTTGTTGTTTTGATTGATCAATTTGGTAGTATATTTAGTCGTTAATTTAGTCATTGATTGTTGTTAACTGGTCATTTACTTAGTCATAATACTTCATTTATTTAATCATTATAGTCATTTATTTATTCATGGTAGTCATTTATTTTAGTCATGGGGTGATCCCACAATAATTTTGGCCAAACTAGACACTAAAATATTTTTTTCTAACTAAATCTTCACTTTCGGGCACCTACAGCGTTTAAATCGTGAGGAATTTGAAGATGATGCAAACTAATGATTTGTGATATTTTTTCTGTAGATTCTAAATATATATTTTTTTAAAATTTTGGAATGAGATTGCACTTTTTTTTCTATCTCCTTCAAAAACTAGTTTTTTTCAGTTAACAACATTTTTAAGGAGTGACACTCACCGTATACAACATAACTTTTTTTTCATGAAGGAGAAAATTCTATTTTTTTGAATTTAGATTTGTAAATATGATATCTAGTGCTTCCAATTGGTCTCATAATGTTTTATTAAATATTTTTTCCTTAATCAAGTTTTGAAGTCAAACCAATTACAATTCAGACATAGGCGGACCATATACAACGTAACTTTTTTTGTATGTATCAAAAAAAAAAAATCTTGGATCAAGGACTTCAATATTTGGTGCATTCATATTTTTCAAAAAAAAATTATAATCTTCTATTTTTCCATATGTGCAGAACAGAGAGCTTGATTTTCAATGAAAAACTTATGTTTAATAAAACTAAAAAAAATACATAATAAAACCAAAACATATTAAAATTATATTCGTTGGATAGCTCGTTTCAAGGACTACCATCATCTAGTTGGGTCTGTGAAGTCTCCTCCATTTTCATCCTCAACCTGAGCTTCAAAGTGCAAAATTTTGGATTTTTTTGGTGCCTTAGGGGGAGAAGGGAGGAAAAGGGGGGTTCAAGTGAATCCCCTTTTCTTTAGCATTTTCTTTTCTTTTTTTGAATGGAAAATGAGGGGCAAACATTTAATGGGTTCACTCGAACCAAATAGTTTGTTCGAACCCCAAAAAGTAATTTTTTTGCATGGGGTCATTTTTTGCAACTTTTCCTTCCTCACTCGAATTGTAAACCATTTTTGTGTGTTTACCCCATGGTAGGGTAAGTGCACCAATTTTTGACACAATTTAAGTGCCAAATCAAAAAAACCCCAAAAAAAGACATTTGACGCACGCAAAATGGCTAAAAAGATATTTGGCGCACGCAAAATGGCTAAAAAGACATTTGGCGCACGCCAAATGGCTAAGTGCCAAATGTCTTTTTAGACATAAAAAGAAAAAATCAGGTTTCAAACCTCATTCTGTCTTCAACCCGCGGCTTGAGGAAGAGGATTTCAGGTCTGCAACTCATGCTCGCCAAATCTCTTCCATTGTTTGCTTCCTTAACTTGCCATTTTGCACGAGGATGCTGCTAACACGTCGAAGAGGTTGAAGATTGAAAAGAGGTGTGTATTTTTATTCTATTTATTTCGAATTTGATTTGGAATACAAATTTAAATAGATTTTTATAATAAAACTTTGTTTTAATTCTCAGGGAATGAATCTCCACCTCAAAACATTGAAAATTCACAATCACCCCCTCATGAAGAGCCTCCTATACAAGAACAACCTGAAACCCCTCCATCAATTCATAGGCATCCTCAAGGAACACAAGAAAAATATTCAAAATCAAATTGAAAATAATAAAAGAGACATTCAACAATTAATTGAAAGATTAACCGAGCATGCCGAAATCCACCCTTATAGGAGAGGGATTGTTGAATCATTGAATTCGATTTTAACTCATGTAGGAGAAATAAGCGAGCAAATAAATTTTTGGTCAACTAAAAGGCATGAGATGAGACAATTTTATGCTAATGGTTTGTCATATGCAGATCTCAAAAAATTAAAAATTAGCAAAACCGAGTTGTATGCCCTATTTAAAGACCCAAAAACCAATGAACCTTTGTCCCATGCATGCAGGAGGTTCCCCATCCATTGGTGCCACCATGAGTTAATTAAAAACAAATTTTGGGAGCAGTGGTGGATGGTATTTGACCAACCTCCATGCAATAACCATGAGGTGCCGCAATAATTTTTGAGGAAACTCTATTACGAGTTTGTCCTCAATAAAATGCCAAACTATTTTGACATCTTAGAATTTTAGGGTAGAGGTGGGGGCTCCACACACGATAGACCTGTTGCACGATGTAATCCATAGTTGGCACTGAGAGCCTTGGGCAAACCCATGGTGGATCATGTCGTTGTTCCTTCCATTGTTGTTAAGGATAGTGTAGAGGTGGACATGATGAAGTCAATTGGCTCACTCACCCAAACCATTTGTTAGTGTGTGAGTCCTCTAGTAGAGCTTGGTGTGGAGGAGACGTGTAGGCCCTGAGCTCCACCCCACCATTGTGGCGCTTGTGGTGCTATTTGCATGTACGATTATCAGGGTGCTCGTGATGCAGCTACACAGCCTACATCAGTTGTAGAGGTGATGGCTTTCACAAATGATATTTTGAATGATACATTCGACATTAACACTCAGGTAAAATTTAGCAAGTTATTTTAATGTTGTTTATTAAAATATATTTTGAAATTTAAGAATAACTAAATTAGTAGAATTTTGATATGATGAAATTTCAGGGTCGCACTGTTTATGAGGGATGCTCTATTCCTACAAACCCTTATACATTCTCGATGATGATTCCACAAGTATGCAACTAGTATTAAAGATATTATTATTGCATTTGAACAGTTGAATGTTATATTTGAATGTTTGTCTCATAACATACCTCGGATTTCAAACAGTTTCCTGGTGCACCTTCTTCCTCCACACCTCACGATTCATATCCTGAAACAACGTACACTCAGGTAGCCTTTATTCATTAATGGTGTTGTAAATCTATGTTAGCTAGTTTTCGTAGTTTTGCATATATACAAATCTAAAAAATTGATGAGAAACACAAACATTGCATTCAAATATTCCTTGATTGTGTCACATTATGTTCTCCTATATCAACCTGATACCTAAGATATTGTTTCATTTGAAGATGTTGATAAGAGATAGCCCTGCTAATGTCAGTGGCATGATGGACCATGGAGTTGCTGCAGCAATAGCCAGTTCTGATCCATTGAGAGAGGTATGGAATAGATTAGTCGATTTGACATTATATTTTCTCTTTTATGGTCTATTATAGAAAAATTTCACGATAATTTTATGTAGTTTAATTTCTATCTTCATGGTTGCTACAGGTGGTTGTCACTCCAGATCGTGGATGTGGTGATGTTGTAAATGTACATGATGACTATATGTATGCGGTAAGTGATTATATATTTTGTTATATGTCATTCCATAATTTAATTTATATATTTTAACATCTTTACTTTTAATTGTATCAGTTGAAGGTCTAGAGTGAAGAGAGGAGGAGTAGTAAGCATGTTTGAAAGACAAGAGAAGCAACAGTCACTCCATCCAGCCAAATTTTGAAGGCAACACGGGATCTATTTCCTTCCCCTAGAGGGAAATGACTATGTATTAGTGTTGTTTTTTGTATGCCCATGTGGCATTTTGGAGCATATGTTTTGTACAATTGATATATATACGTGATATTTTACTTCCATATGGCTCCTTTTTACTAAACCTATATGGTTTTTTTTGATATATTTATATATTTTTATCAATATATATCATTGTACAGCCTTTCGGATTTTTGATTAAAGAAACTCTTATTTTGCTACTACCATTCTTGAATGATGTTATCATGTGTATCGTGTAATTTTTATGCTTGAATGTTGTAGGCATGGATTTTGTTTACATATAATTCTTAATTAATTACTGTTGAATGCTCAATAAGCCCCATCTAAAGTGTATTGTATAAATAAGCTTCATTTGTGGTGGTTTGTATCCTTTGGAATGCTTCAATTACTTGTGCCTCACTGATGCAAAGGCAAGGAGACTCAAACCCAATCAGTCTAACAACCTACCTTCAAGGGGCTCCTAACAAGATTAATACAACCTATTTTGAGCAATCTACACAACCTTAAAGCCCCATCAAACCAAACTCTTCATTCAACACCTTACCCAACAATCCACCCTTGTAGCACTCAAAACCTGGTCCAAGCCTAATTTCTCCCAACCTTTCCAAAACACCTGACCATTTAAAGGTGGATTAAGATACCCTTTTCAGGTTTACATAACATATGTCAAAACCAATAGTAACTCTTTTGGACCAACATGAACTTTCAATACACCTACCTCGCTCTAAGCTTCACAATTAGGCCTAATTTCGAAAGGAACCCCCTCACAAACTCACCTCCAAACCAAGGAAACTTGAAACAGTCTTAGGGATGCTCACCAAACTCAGGATTATCCCTTTTCAAGAGCCCCAAGAACTTGTTCTATTCCTCTACTCACAAACCCTCCTAAACCTTCACAAAAACAAGGGTTTTAAAGAAACTCATAACTCCAGACCTCCCCCAATCCTTCCAAATGTCCAAACACCCCACAATACCTTTTCCCTAACTTAAAATACACTCACAATCCCATTCCTTTCAGTATTTCTCAGATTCACTACTTGAGTTCCTTACTTTCATGGTGGAAACACCCCTGAACAACATTAGAACTTCACACCCCATTGAGTTTATTCATTATCTCAACCTCCAAAGAATTCATACACCAAAATAATCATGGTACATGCCAATCCACCAAGCCATAGGGTCAGAATAGTAGGTGGATTGGCTAATGTGTCATGGTGTTGCCCTCAAAACCCCTAACACAGAAAACAAAGCAGTAACCAAGTTTGTTGATCCCACACACACCAACAGTGGATTTAAAACTTCAGAATAGATGCAAAGAGAGTAAACACATATTAAATCAAGTATCCAAAGCCTCAAGTCATGATAGACTTGTACAGGCCTGTGCAAGGTAAAGAAAATTCAGGAAAACAAAGAAAACCAGTGATTAACGTTTTCAAAAGTATATTTTCTTATTAGAAACTAAAGAAAATCAACCCTCAACTCGGGGTATTACAGAAATATATCTTGATACCACCTTCCAACTACCCCTTGAGCCGATCAACCACCATAACCACCCTTTGTTAGACTTCTAAGATGACAATTTGCCAATTTTTCTCTTAATTACCATTCATTCACAACTTGATAATGTAAATACCACCTAACTGACCTATTAAGCCTTTTAAATACAATTGCAAGGTATTTCCATAGCATATAGAGATATAGAGAGCAAATAAAATAAAAAATTTAATAATGAATTGTAAAAAAAGGATTTTTGTAGTTTATATTCATGTCATTGATTACATTGCATTGCACATCTTTCAAAGTCAAAACATTACTTCACTTTGCATAACTAATAAGTAGATGTTGATAGATGCCGAAAATTTAATTACAATATAGTTTGTACAAAGTCAACCTAATCAGTTATGCAATTTCTTCACATTGCATAACTAATAACTAGGAGCAACTGCCAATTGCATTTTCTTATCATGGCATTCTATGAGACCAAATTTCTTTGAGATATTTTTTCAAATAGTTCCCTGCCTTGTCTATGTTACCACATTTTTCATACATGTCTACCAAAGCATCTTCTCAAATAGTTCACTGCCTTGTTGCTATGGCTAAAAGCCTAAAATAAGTGATTTTGAACAAGTTATGGATGCTTCAAATAAATATATCAAAAGCATAATAGTAAGCAATAGCATAGACAAGGCAGTGAACTGTTTGAAAAAATGCATCAAAAAAAATTCTTTGAAATGATAAATTTAGTTGTGCTTTCACTCTTTAACATTGTATATCTGCTCCTTTTGGTTTTCTATTTGTGTGATGGTAGACAAATGTTCAAGCCCTATGTACAATCTCAGTTGATATTTATTGTTTTGGTCATAGAAACAAAAATATTTTGGGGAATAAATTGGCAAACCAAAAGTATAATATTTTTTGAAAGAAACAGTAGATGGAGGATTTCAATAATTCATTTCTTATTCAAAACACAAAATCTAGGTTTAACACTCGCCTGGAGAAATCTTGCCACAAAACTCACAAAAATGAAAGAAAGACTTTCAAACCAACTTGAGAAGGATGTCAGACTTTCTTCCCACACATTCCACACATTAGACAATCATCTATTTTCTGTACAGAGGTCTTACAAAGAAGAAATACAAAATTTTGTGAAAAACACAGTTTTGCAAGGAAATCACACCAAGATCTTATTGATTTTTTTCAAGATTACATTCACCAACCTTCTAAACAAGTTCCTCAACATTTTCAAAGACTTATCCACTCAAAAGAACTGACCAAATTCCAATAATTGACTTTCAAACTCTAACAATTCATTATGTTGCAAAATTGCAAGGTGACAACCTTTAAGCAACATTTTGCATTTTCTCCCTAGATGACCTCCCAAGCACTCAAGTGCATTAAAAATGGTCTTGTTAGACCTTATTGGTGCAAGAGAACCAACAACTTTTGGTTTCAATAATAGGAGTTCAAAAGGTTTAAAAGTTCATTTGAAGGTGATTTCATCTTTGTTCCATGAAGACATTGCAAAATGTGTGAAAATTTGAAAAAATTGTCAAAATTGTCAAAGATGTCAAATTGGGTAAATGAAGGGATTTTATTTTTTTTGAGTCTAGAAGTCTTAATAAGGGTTAATTAAGGTCTAAATTACCATATTTGAGGTTTCTAAAGGTGTTTAGAGTCTTAAAAGTTCAATAATTGTAAAAATGCAAAATGTTACAAATGTTGTCAAATTTGTGCTGATTTGCAAAATTAGAGTCATTTAAAAGGTAATTAGGTGCAATTTGGTTGGTTTTAAGGTGTTTATGGCTTGTAAATATTATAAGAGGCCTTCTCAGGCTCGAATCAAGGTTGTTGAACTCCCTTAGCTCCAAATACATAATTGTACGGACTGAGTTTTTTCACTATTTTTCAAAATTGTTTGTTGTTGTACAGACTGTACAGACCCAATCATGCTTTGAAATATTTAGAGGTTGAATTTTTATGAGTTTTATTTGATATTAACTTTTTTTTGAGTTCTAACCTTCTATTTTGTAAGAGAAATTCAAAAAATACAGTGTATACCCTGTTTTTTCCTTTGTGAAGGGTTTGAAAGCAAAATAATGAGTTTTTGACCAATCCACCCACTGTTTTCTCCTGTAACTTGGTGGATTGGTGAAAAATATATTAGTATAGATTTATCAATGCATTTTATATCAGAATAAATCATTCTTTTGGTGATTGTGTGATGCCATAGGGTTGGAAATGCAAATTTTCCCTTGAAAAGTGACGGTTTTGAAGTGTTTTTCAATGAAATGTTAATGAACTTGAGTTTGTAAGCATTTAAAATGTCAAATAAGACCCTATGAAATTTTTTTGCATAATTTATTTGTTTACTGAAGCCTAGGAATGAAGATTATGACAAAACCCTTATTTTTGCATTAGAAAAGGAGGTTTTTTTGAGTTGGGAGTGTTTCTGACCGTATAGGTGCAAACTAGTGTTGGATTTTGTGGTTTTGGGCCATTTTATTTGCTTACCCAAGGTTACAAAGTGATTGGATAAGTTTTAAGGGTACTTCCTTTGTTAAATTGACCTTTTTTCCTTGATTTTCCCATGGTAAGTGTATTGGAAGTCTAAACTAGTCCAAAGGAGTTATACTTGATCTTGAAGTATGTTGTGTAATTCGTTAATGGGTGTCTAAATCCATCATTTAATTGATAAGTCTTTTGAGAAAGTTGGGTGAAAAGTCTCTTGAAGTTGTTTAGCATTACTTGTAGAGAGAGTGTACCTGACAAGTGGATTTGTGAAGTTCTTTTCAATTTTCTTTGGATTTTGGGTTGATCATCTTGTTTTTGTCATTTTAATTTGATCTCCACCCTGGGTCTGCATCACTTATTCACCTCCTCCTAAGACCTTAGACTCAAAAACAATAAAAAGCTTGTTTTCACCCATCTTGACATGGACTGACCATTTATTACATTGTATCATATTTTAACATATTTTGCAACTTCATCGTTGCATAATGTTCAAAATACCTTGCTAATATTCCTTTCTAAAATTATATTAAACATTATTTCATTCTTACTAATAAATCCACCCATTTTTCCTTGAAGACAACTTTAAATGTAAACCATGAAGCATTACAACTAATATTAAATGTAATATACACATTTAATCGAGGCATATATTAAGGAATATACACATTTTCATGTATTAATTTCTCATAATTTTAGTATATCAAAAAATACAGTAAGTCAATGACAAATATTACAATAGTGATGGAAGAACATCTTGAAAATCTTCCCATTTGTCAATACTTGTAGCATACATGCAAGGAAATAATCCTCCCATTTCCAGCACAGATCATGAAATATATTGTACTTGAGAAGAAACAAAAGGAGTTGCTGCCCAGTTTCATTTTTCCATTCCACCTCAGCTGGCCCAGCTATTTGCATTCCAAAATGGTTCAAAACATGTACATCCCCTGCTCCCTACGATACACATGGGTAGTAGCCTCTTTGTGGTTGTGTAGTATCATAGGAATTTGGTCCACAAAAAACTTGCAAAAGCCTCTCAATCTTAGACATAGACTCACATAAAAATCATTAAAATCTTGAGCAATAGCTAAATAATGTCAGTCATATAGCTAACAAGACCTACTATCACCTTCATGCACGCTAGATAAGGAGGTCGATTGAAGGTCCTACAATGGTGATGTGCCCCTTCGCTAATTTATCATCTCTCGATGACCCTACGTATAAATTTCAAATATATCATTGAGAGGCTTAACATAAAATATGTAGCATATAAGAATTCGATAAATCTAGGAGATGAAAAAGAAAGAGAAGATTGACAACCAGAAAATGCACCAGCAATTGATGTTTCTCATACCACTAAACACTTGCACCACCAACCGATGTTGTTCTTTTCTTATATACTTTGAAAAACTTTAGTATTACCTATAATCACAACCAGAAAAGGATCAATGGCAGTCGTAAATGCATATGACATCAAACAGTAATGGTGAAAAAGCCTTATTGCAAGGTGTTGGTCCAAAAGAGTGATCAATAACATGTATTTAAAAATTCAATGTGCATACATACAAATCAATCCAGGGAACCATCTGGGTCTTCTCTACTCTTTATTGTGTCGAGCATTGCCTCATGGTTAGACTCACGCACTTTCCACAAATTCTTGTTTGTAGGTCTGCCCTTATATTTGATCAAATGAACGTTGGTGGCGACGACAAGGTTCAAATAGTGAAGAATTTTCTGATGCGTGTTGAAGTCCTCAAACAACCAAACTCAACATTCTTAACTGGATACCTTCAAATCCATGTTCTAGTGACAACCATCGAACCTGTAGGATATTCTATTTTTTATCCGTCTATAACTGGGAACCCTAATTTCTTTTTGGCCTCGATACAACAACACAGGTAATAATTTGTACCCTTTTCATTGTATTCATCTACAATCACCGCATAAACTTGCCTTGCATTGATATGTTCATCTTGTTAGATTTATTTACTGAGCAACATAATAAAACTTGTAAGTAAGATATATTACCTGGTTCTAGTAGGTCTGATACATGATCAAATTCAATGGATGATTGCATCTTTGTGATTTGTAGAGCTGTCGGGAGCTGATAAGTGTCAAGTGGGGTTAGACTTCTTACAAACCATTCGTCAACCCACTCTGTTGACTCGCAATCATTCCATGATTGAAGTGTACATGCATAACAAAAGCATGCCATCTTCCTTGTATGGATAGTCCATGTACCTGCATTGGAGCTTCTAAAAGAGTGTACCTCGCTCGATCTTGTTAGTGTACAACAATTCTCATATTTTGCAATGTTAGTATCATCTACTAAATGAAAAAATCTATGAACTAAAGAATTACCTTCACTACCTAGACCCATTGCACCATTACACCACTGGACAATTGATCTTGCATTTGTCAACTTTACACTATTTGTGTACTTTAACTCTTTTTGTGCTAGGTTTCTTTTGATACATGCACCTGCTCCATCATGCCCCCCCTTTCCATGTCCGGCCTCTAAGAATTTCCACATATGTTGAACACCACTAATCCTATGCATCCTACTCAACCAGTAAAACATTCTGGTGTTCTTGAATTATGATGTAAAATTATCTAACCATATGATATGTTGACTAAATGATATGCCCCTGCTAGCCAGATTAGCATAGAACATATGAAAGCAACCTTGAACAAACTCTGTAGAATGTGTGTGATCATCACTGATGTAAAAGTGATACTCCCTCAATACTTTCCTATTTTCCTCTGTACTATCATTTGCATGAATGAATGTTATATGCACAAATATAGCAACCTGCATGGAGTTGTAGTATTGTGATTGCACCTCATTTTTTGGTTGTAGTGTGTAGTTCTCAGTGAAGTCGACAACTGAAACGATATGACAAAGTGGAAATGTGTCCTTGCATAACTTGAACTGTGAGTCCAACCATTGTGCTCTGTGTGTATGCCTTGCATAATTATATACCAGCTGATCACAAAAAATGCCCATAAACTGATACACTGGAATCTTATCACTGAGCAATTCACACTTATTTGCTTCTTTCCCATCTTTTAGACTGTATGCCACTGTCTTATATTTGCCAAATTCCAAAATTTTGTCTCCAATTGTGTGTGTACTAGCCATGTGTTGGAAAACTGGAAAATGTTGCATGCCACCACAATGATCACATGTGCCATCGAAACATGATTTTTTGTAAAAAATTTGACCATCCTCTCTTTCACATAAAATGGAAGACAAAAATTTCCTTGACGATTTAGGTGGAGGCATTATGTTATGTTCCTGCAAAACATTGTCAGTATGCATATCTACACATATACGTCGATAAACATCATAATGGTTAGAAAAATCAATATGAACCCTACAACAACAAGTAGTGCGTGTGCGATTTATTTTGACATAAAAAGGCTTTAGCATTTCAAAATACCTTTGACATATTTTAATTTCAGGAAACTTTTGTACAAAATCAGCAAAAAATTGGGTTTGAGTGGTATCCAAATAATGCATTGGATGTGGCTCAGAGTTTTTACTACCAATTCTCCTTCTTACAACATCTCTTTGATTAGGAGAGGTCCTTGTGTTATCCTTCCAATAATTCATAATTAAAGATCTCAAGCCTTCAGCAATTCTTGTGTCTTTCTGTGGCACTCTACCCAAAAATTCCCATAACTCATTGCTATTTGGATCCTCCACTCTTTCACGCCTTCCTTTGGCTCTCATTAGAGATGATCTACTTATTTTCAAAGACTTACTTTCCTTTGTAAGGTTCACCTTGTTCCTTGTTTGACTGCTTAACAATGTTGTTGTCATCACACGTCGTGTGGTACAACTATCCTTCGTGCGTGAGGTGGAACTCACGCTCTCATATGAACTCATCAAGTTCTTTACAATGGAATTTTGACTTGAGTCATTCAAAAATCTTAGCCCAAGAGCCTTCATGGTGGGCCTAAATTTGAGTTGCCCCATCATTTCAACAAATAGTTGGCATCTTCCACCCTCACTTAGCTTCGCAAAAAACAAACTCCATATCCTTTGTGCATATCTTTGACATTTACATTTTGGAATCTTATTAGGCATCCATTTCAAAACATTGGAATCAATCTCAATAAAAAATGTAGATTTTCTATGAAAAACTCTAGGAGGAGTTCTCAAATGTAAATTTGTGTCAATATTGGGAAGGTCGACAATATCGAGGATAGATCATGTACCTTCAATTGGAGGTGCAATTGATGAAATACCTTGAGATTGACATGTAAACGATGTTGTACCTCCAACTTGAGATGTCGTTTGTGGAGTGCCTTAAAATAGAGATGTGTTTGCTAAGTTACTTTCAAAACGCAATGTTTTTGATGGTGTGTCTTCAATTGGAGATGTGATTTCCGATGTACCTGGAAAACCACACGTTGTTGTCAATGTGTCTTCAACTGGAGATGTGCATTGAGCTTCACCTATGGTTGATGATGTGCCCCCAACTTTTGTATCCATTCCTATCGTTTCAAAAACTTTCCTCATCTGTGCCCTTTGTTTTTCCAATTTGACATCTCTTAGATTGCATGGGAATTTGTGGTTGTATGGGCTGCAATTCCTTTGCTTCACGAGCTAATTTTTTTGATTCTCTTCTCCTTGCATTTTTAGTTGCACGTTCTTCTGGTGTTAGAGGCTTTGGTCATTTCCTCGGCATGACCTTGAATGCTACATGTTCACAAACACACATAAAACAAAACTAAGTAATGCATTTTACAAAAATATTGATATCGTTGATTGCATTGCATTAAATATGAAACACACCAAAGCATTTTAGAACTCTTAATAGAGGAAGGCTCTTAATAGACTTACACACAACTTGATCACTTAACTTACCAAGAAACACCATTTTTGATGCAGAGAGGTGTGGAAACCATTCAATATAGCAAATCAATGAGAATCAATAATATTCCAAAGCAAAATCAAATGTTCAACTGAAAATCCCAACTTCTACCAAGCTTTCCCTTGTAGCATAGGTAACCCAATTCAAGGGCCTTTTCACCAAGATTTTCCAAAACACTTGACAAACTCAAGGATGATTAAAGATACCCCTTTTCAAGTTATAAAACATAGGAAAACCCCAACATCAACTCCTTTGGACCAAAATTGACTTCCAATAGACCCACCTTGGAAAAGGCTATTCAATTGGCCTAATTTACAAAGAGAGTACCTTTTAAACACTACATCTTCACTCAAAATCCTCAAACAAAAGTATTTTATGTGTCAAAACCTCCAATTTCCTTATTTGTTTCTAGGTCCAAGACCTCTAGACCCTTAATACTTAATACACCAAACCCTCAATTTCAAGCAAAATACTTGGGGTTTTAATGAAACTCCTATCTCCCGAACCTGCCAAACCCATAAAAAGCACAAAATACACTTACCAAACCCTACACATGGTGAATAATACATTACATGGATAGTCCTTCCCACATTTTGTCAAAACACCACTTGAAGCCCTAAGTTTCACCATGAAAAGACCCTGCTACAGTCCTAGAACATCATCCCAAACACCCAAAATTGACCCCCCAACATTCTAAATAGGTTATGCATGTATTTTAAAATTTAGAGGACCCATTCCACAAGTTAGAGTAGGCAAAAAAAGTGTAATGGGTCGAATTACATAATGAAACCCCTCAATCCAAGAACACTGTGAAAGTAGGTAGCAGCAATAAAGACAATATAACTTTCGCTATACAAAGAGTTAGAACCTCTAAATAGATGAAAATGAAAGCTAATTCAGTAATCTAAAACATCCAACTAGTTTTATATCATCTTAGAATCCATATAGGTCATACAAAAACAAGAAAAGTGAGAGAAACCGGTAAATTTCTAGAAAATAACGTTCTTCTTGATAAAAGAAAATGGAGTACAAATCAACCAAAAACCTCTCCTTCGAGGCATTGAAGGTTATTAAACATATTTTTATTTCATTCCAACTCCCTCGAACTCTGCAACTTTTGCATCTTTTAGCAACTTTTCTAACCACATTTAGCCAAATTGCAAGCTATGACACAACTGAACTCCCTTAGCTCCAAATACATAATATTGAGTTTATTTCATTATGTTAGGAGTGATTGTTGTATGAATACAATATTTTGATCAATAGACTTACATATGGTGGGTTTTGTTAAAATCTTCCAGAGGTTTAGAATGGTAGTCATCTTGAAAAGCATAGCTTGTTATTTATGGATGATCTTTGTTTTGTTTTAGATGTGAATTGGTCAGTTCAACATTGAATTGAGGTTTCTGAGATTCAAGATTGTTTGAAAATGATCTAATTAAATGATTTTTGAAGGTTTTGTCTCCTTGATCTGCATTGTTGACCTAGGGTATAAGTTGTTGCCACCTAAATGAAAACTAGCGACTCTTGTGTTTATTTTTCTCAAAACCAAATTTTTGATTGTCAACGAAGTCATGAAGAATATGAATTCAAAGAAGGGTTTGTGATGCTATATCTTATAATTATTCACTAATTATTTGGCAATGAGGTAACTTAGAAAGACAATAAGCATTCTCAATTGCACAAAATTTCTCATTTTTTTATTTATTAGAAAGGTAAATGGTACGAATGAATGGAAACTTGCATTAACAACTATGTCAACTCACTTGAATTTATCTAAGCACATGTGATGAAGATGATTTTTTTATGGAACAAAAAAATTCATGGACACTTACATTAACATTGATGAAAGCTATTAGGTTTTCCAAATTAGATGAAAATAAAAATTTTCCAAATTAGTTGAAAAAAGAATAAAATACAGTTAATTCCACTAGCCATGCTGGAAATGGACTACTATAAGCAATGCAAATAGAATTCATAAGTAAATTTATGTTAAGTAAATGTCATGTTTTTAATTTTTTTGTTCTTCAAACTCATAAAAATTGAACTTTTTTATGCAAATCCCATCTAATTCAATGTTGAATTCTATGTCCAATTTTTATGATTAATAAAATCATTAAGGAAATTTACTTTATATTGTCAAAAGCAAACAAATATACTAAATATAAACATTTCAGTTTACCAAAATGAATATATTACCTCATATAATGTAAAATGATGTAGAAACTTCAAAATGTCTTCTTCTACGTTGTCTACCATGCAGATTGGTGGTAAAAAGGTGATGGATCAAGCATAGATTGGTACAATATGAAGTCAACTGCATAAAAAAAGGCATTTTTGACTCGGGTAAAGCGTTGAAGCAAACAAATACATGAGAATGTGGGCCTGAATCACGAGGTCAAGCCTTATTTTACTGTTTCAGGGTAAAACACATTTGGTGCTCACCAAATTTGGAGAGCACCAAATTTGGCGCACGCCAAATATTTTTTTTTGAAAAGGACATAAATTAAAATATTTAATTAAGTTGCCTTATTGGCAAATTAAATATTTTAACATAGCTCTGCATTTTCGTTTTATTTTATTTCTCATACTTTACCCGCTCTTTATATTTACTGCCTTCGTAGCTTTTATTATTCTTACCGCTTCATGCATTTCATTTAAATTATTGTTGTGAAGCCTTCATTTATATTTACCGCCTTACCGCGGTCAAACTTATTTCTCCTCGCGGTACCACAGTACTTTGACTTTGACTGTCCTCACCCATTCCTTTCTACCACTGAACCGTGGGCTTCATTTCTGTCTCTGGCGGTATCTCGGTCAAACATTAAGTGTTACCTTTGGCTGTCTACTGCCTTACCGTGGTCTACATTTCTCCTCCATGCGGTTCAACGGTAACACTACATGTTACCTCCACGGTCTCATCCTTTCCTCTGCTAACCTGCACCGCACCACCACGGTCTCTGGTTTGACTGCCAACGGTACTACGGTATCCACCTTTAGCTGTCACCTTCATTGTTACCGTGTTACCATGGTCTTCGTTCTAACCACCGGTAGTATGGCGGTGGCTACTCTTTGTCACTATCTCCACGCCCACCACGCTACCATGGTTACCATTCTCACTGCGTGCGGTATTGCAGTAACCATGCTCTGACCGCCACCCTTTGCCGCTTCACTACTTACCGCGCAACCACGGTCTTCACTCTGACTGTCCATAGTGTGGTGGTAACGGTTATATGACTGTTGCTAACTGTGATATCGTGAGCCACTTTAAAAAAGGCCGCAATATAGAGGTAAACGGTATAGAGGGTTTAAGGGTTAAGGGTAGAGGGCTAAGGGTAGAGTAGAGAGATATAGGAGTGAGTAAGTGAGTGAGTGAGAGAGAGAGAGAGAGAGAGAGAGAGAGAGAGAGAGAGAGAGAGAGAGAGAGAGAGAGAGAGAGAGAGAGAGAGAGAGAGAGAGAGAGAGAGAGAGAGAGGAGAAGGGTGAGAGAGAGAGAGAGAGAGAGAGAGAGAGAGAGAGAGAGAGAGAGAGAGAGGGTTTTAAGGGTTAAGGGTAGAGGGGAGAGAGATAGAGAGACTTGAGAGAGAGAGAGATGAGGGAGGGATATATATGTAGGTAGAGAGAATTGAGGCAGAGAGAGTAGAGAGGGAAGGAGAGAGGGGAACAGAGGGAGAAGTTAGAGAGAGAAGAAGGAAGGTGGATTGATTGAGAGACAGAAGGATGGAGAGAGGGAGAGAGAGAATGAGGTATAGAGGGATAGGTAGGTAGAGAGAAGTAGAGAGGGAAGGAGAGTTGGAGGGAGAGGTAGGGATGGAGAGAGAGAGAGGTAGGTAGAGAGAGTAAAGGGAGATATAGAGAAGTGGAGAGGGAAGGAGAGATGGATGGAGAGGTAGGGATCGAGGGAGAGATAAGGATTTAGAGAGAGGTGAGAGAGTGAAATAGAGAGAGAGAGAGAGGTAGGTAAGGAGAGGGAGGGGAGATAAAGGGAAGTAGAGAATGGAGGAGAGAGGGAAGAAGAGGTAGGGAGGGAGAGATAGGTGATATAGAGAGAGAGAGGAGAAAGGGAGGGATATTTAAGGAGAGAGAGGTGAGATAGAGAGAGAAAGTAAAGAGGGAAGGGGGAGAGAGAGAGGTGATAGAGATAAGTAGAGGCGTAATGAGGAAGGTAGATAGATTGAAAGAGGGAAAGAGAGAGGGAGAGAAAACGAGGTGTATAGGGGTAGGCTAGACAAAGAGATGTAGAGTGAATTTTGGTGGAAGAGAGAGAAGAGGGAGGGATAGGTAAAGATGGATAGTTGAGATAGATAGAAGGAGAGAGATATAGGTAGAGAGAGGGCAAAGAGATATAGAAAGAGGGGGAGGGAGAGAGGAGAGATATAAAGAGGGGGAGGGAGGGAGAGATAGAGAGAGTAGAGAGGGAGGAGAGAGATAGAGAGAGGTGATAGAGAGAGAATTAGAGAGGGAAAGAAGGTGGAGATATTGAGAGAGAGGAGGCAAGGAGGGAGAGATAAATAGGTATAGAGGGACAACTAGGTAGAGAGAAGTAGATATGAAAGGAGAGATATAGGGAGAGGTAGGGATGGAGAAAGAGGTGAGACAAAAATAGAGAGAGGTCTAGGTAGATAGAGGTAGGAGGAGATAAAGAGAAGTATAGAGGGAAGGAGAGAGGGAGGACGAGGTAGGGATGGAGAGTGAGAGGTGAGAGAGATAAGAGAGATGAGGGAGGGATGGGTAGGGAGAGAGGGGTGAGATAG
>CM021101.1:673962013-674060389 GCA_007115665.2 Sequoiadendron giganteum
CCTCAACCCCTATACCCTCTTAATCCCTCAACCCTCAACCCTCAACCCTTAAACTCTAATCCCTCAACCCCTATACCCTCTTAATCCCTCAACCCTCAACCCTTAAACTCTAATCCCTCAACCCCTATACCCTCTTAATCCCTCAACCCTTAACCCTTAATTCCTAAACCCTCTACTTGAGAGAGAGAGAGAGGGAGAGGTGGTGGGAGGGACATACATGAGAGAGAGGGATAGGGAGAGGGAGGGAGTGGAAGAGAGATAGATGGAGTCATTGTGAGAGGGAGAGGGTGTAGGAGGGGGAGACTTGACAAAGAGAGAGAGAAAGATGGGGTAGGATGGAGATACTTAAGAGAGAGAAAGAGGGAGATAGGGTGGGAAGGAGAGACCTTAGAGAGAGGGAGAGAGAAAAAGTGGGAGAGAGATAGGAGTGAGAGAGAGAGAGGGAGAGAGATAGAGGGAGTGAGAGAGAGAGAGGGAGAGAGACAAAGTGGGAGAGAGATAGAGGGAGTGAGAGAGAGAGGAAGAGACATAGAGACAAAGAGAGAGAGTGAGAGAGAGGGAGGGAGAGGGGGTGGGAGGGAGAAACCTAAGAGAGAGGGAGAGGGAGAGAGGGTGGGATGGACACACCCAAGAGAGAAGGAGAGGGATACGAGTGGGAGAGAGGGGGTGGGAAGGAGATACTTAAGAGATTAGGAGAGAGACAGAGTGAGAGATAGAGGGATGGGAGAGATACAAGGAGTGGGAGAGAGAGACTTGAGAGATGGAGAGGGGGTGGGAGGGAGAGGGAGTACTCGGGATAGAGGGATTTGAGAGAGATGGAGGGGGTGGGGGGAGATACATGAGATAGAGGGAGAGAGAGAGAGTGGGAGGGGGTGGGAGGGAGAGAGATAAAGGAAGTGTGTGAGAGAGAGAGGATACGGGAGAGAGATAGAGGGAGTGAGTGGGAGAGACAAAGAGAGGCCTAAAAGAGGGAGTGGGGGTACAAGGGAGATACTTGAGAGACAAAGAGGGAGGGATAGTGGGTGGGAGGGAGAGACTTGAGAGAGAGAGAGAGGGAGAGAGAGTGGGAGAGAGATAGAGGGCATGAGAGAGAGAGAGGGACTTGAGAGAGAGAGGGAGAGGTGGTGGGAGGGAGATACTTGAGAGAGATGGAGAGGTAGACAAAGACACATAGAGGGATTGAGATAGTGAGGGAGTGGAAGAGAGATAGAGGGGTGACTGTGAGAGGGAGAGGGGGTAGGAGGGAGACTCAATAAAGAGAGAGGGGAGGGGGGGCGAATACTTGGGAGAGCAGGAGAGGGAGGGAGGGAGAGAGGGAGAGGGGTGAGGAGGGAGAGAGACCGAGAGAGAGGGAGAGAGAGGGAGTGGGAGAGAGAGAGAGTGGGAGAGAGAGGGAGTGTGTGTGTGTGAGAGAGAGAGGGGGGGATGGAGATACCAGAGAGAGAGAGAGAGAGGTAGACAAAGACATATAGAGGGAGTGAGATAGCGAGGGAGTGGAAGAGAGATAGAGGGAATGACTGTGAGAGGGAGAGGGGGAGACTCAAGACAAAGAGAGAGAGGGAGAGGGGGTAGGACGAAGATACTTGGGAGAGAGAGAGAGGGAAAGGGGGTGGGAGGGAGATACTTGAGAGATATGGAGAGGTAGACAAAGACATATAGAGGGAGTGAGATAGCGAGGGAGAGAGAGGGAGAGGGGGTGCGAGGGAGAGACCTGAGAGAGACGGAGAGAGAGGGAGTGGGAGAGAGAGGGTGTGTGCGCGTGTGTGTGTGAGAGAGAGAGATATGGAGTGAGTGAGTGACAAACCCAAGAGAGGGAGAGGGGGTAGGAGGGAGAGACTTGAGAGAGAGAGACAAAGAGAGAAAGATAACAACCTAAGAGAGGGAGATGGAGAGAGAGATAAAAAGACCAAAGAGGGAGAGAGAGAGGGAGAGTGAGAAAGGGGGTTGGAGTGAGATAGATTTATTTAGATACCTATGTGGGAGGGAAAGAGACCCGAGAGAGGGGATTGGACTGAGAGTAGTCTAGGTCGCATGGGAGGGAGTGAGACCTGAGAGATAGAGACTTTAGAGGGATAAAGAGTTATCTAGTTACGGTAACGAGTTAGAGAAGGTATGAAAGGTAAAACCTCGACTATCCATCTACGATCATAAACTGTGCACTCTAAGCATTATCAAAGTTATTCACCAAAGAGGGTAAATTCTAGTTCTATGCAAAGCAGGCCATTTGGCGCTCGCCAAATGTCCTACTTTGGACGTGTTAATTAATAGGATTTGCCAAATTTTCTCATATTTTCGTCCGTGTTGCCCATCTCATTTGCATGTATTTCAATGCAAGTTTATAAAAAAACCATGATAGCGTTAACCTCTTTCTTAGCTATCTAAATATATATAAAAAAAATCATTTTGATTTAGTTAAGGTTTTGATCCATGCCTTCTATTGTAAATGCCTTCGTTTTTGGTCAAAAACCAACATGTGCTAGGTTTAGGATAGATTTTTACACGTTCATCAAAACATGAAACAAATTACATTTTTTGAAACTAGACTCCATTCTACACATGATAAAAAAAAAAGAATTTTCGATTAGTTTGCAAAAAATTTGGGGGAGAGCACGCTCAAATTTCAGCTTTTCAGGATGTGTCTACTTTGAAAATTCATAAAATATTATATATTCATTAAAACAATTATCTGAAAGAAGGAGGATAAACTAAATGGTGTTAGCTAATTTCTCACCATTGGGATTTTTGAAATTCTAAAAAAAGTTAACCAAAAAGGGGGGAGCCCTCAGGCGCTATGCTATTTTTTTTGATAAAAAAAGGACCTGTTTTTCTCCCCTTTTGAGACCCTTAATCTTCATTAATTTTTAAAAAAAATGGTAGCTTAGAAACTAGACTCAGAGCACTTCAACTTTTGTTCTTGCTACATCTTGAAATTTTGAGCATAACTATCTTCATTTTCTCATGCAAATAAGATTTTGTTGATTTCAGAAAAAAAAGAAGTGGCATCTTAAGAGCCAAAATTGTGTCACAGATTGGTGCACTTACCCGGTAGTAATTTATTTAGTCATTGTAGTCATTTATTTAATCATGGTAGACATGTATTTTAGTCATGGTAGTCATTTATTTAGTCATGGTTTAGCCATTTATTTGGGCGAATCAGTGATTCAAGTTATAAATCAAATCTAACTTAATTAATCCTCATAAATTTATGCATATAAACTTCAAATATCATAGACATTCAAATGTTGAGAGAAGCACCATGAAATGAAGACTAAAATGCCTGAACAAATATGATTGATCATAAACAATTAGATCACAAATCAAGAGGAGCCACAACACAATATTTATGAGTGGAAAACCCTGTACAGGGAGAAAAACCCACTCTAAAAATTTACTTCATTAAGCTTCACTGGAAAATCAAAACCTCTATGGTTGCATTCAATGTCTCACTGACTATTTTACATCATTTATTAAAGAATTCAAGAATTCAAGAAGGCATAAAAATAGAGAATCACTCTATATCAATGAATTTATTTTCTTGAAAATTTCATTTGGATTTGAAACTCAATAACCTTTACTTCTACACCTGCAACACAATGAATACTATAAAATGTGTTTCTCCTTATACAAAAAACCATCCATCTCAGCTCATGCACTATTAAACAGTAATTTTGCATCAAAGCATTTCATTTGCACTTCATTTCTTAAGTATTTCAATTAGATTTGAAACTCAAGAAAGCTTTCATCTTTTTAACACTTTAACACTATGCTCATCACTTTTTCATAGTGATCAAGAAGCCCTAGATCGAATTTCATCAAACTTATATTGTGTTCATGGTGGTTGATCACACAACCCATATTTGCAACTATTTTCAAACACTTTCATAACTGGAAAACCATCAAACACAGTTTCATAACTGTATACAACCAATATACATTAGACCCTTTGAAACAAAAACCCAACAACAATAAACCCTTGAAACAATATTCAATAAACCCTAGGTAACACAAAACTACATTCAAACTCTTCCTCATTGTTATTCACCTTTCACTTCTCTAATTTGGTGAGCTGCAACCTAAAAATAAGGTTTACACGATGATGGTTTTAGATTGTGTTTATTAAAATGAAATACCCATCAAGATCCTAATAATGAGCACTTTTAGCTTTTAACATTACGATGATAAAGAGAAATAGTGAAACAAGTGTGTAATAGTAAAAAGAGGGATAAATTAAAATGCACAATCAAGAATGAAAAAATAGAGTTTCAAAAGCCCTTTTCAATAAAACCATTTTGTGCATATCCTGCAATTAATGCATTCCATGAGACCACATTTCTTTGATGTATTATGTCAAGCAGTTCACATGCCTTGTCTCTGCTTCTGCTTCTTTCATATGGGATTTGCTCCTCCAAACTCTTCCTCCCTGGTATTGACCTTTCACTTCTCCAATTTGGCGAGTTGCAGCCTAAAAATAAGGTTTTGACGAGGGTTTTAGAGTATGTTTATTAAAATGAAATTACGATCAAGATCAAATAATGAGCACATTTAGGTTTTTTACATTATGGTATCCTTTACCTTATGTCACCATTTTTTGTTGCTTTCCCTGCCGCTATTGGTTTCGGCTCCTCCAAACTCTTCCTTGCTGGTATTCACCTTTCACTTCTCCAATTTTGCTCCCTACTTGCATCACCACCAACATCCATTCATTTTTCTTGTCGTCTGCTAAAGAGGATTAGGGTTTATTTGCTTGTTGATGTTTCTCGCTAGAGGATTTCAAAGTAAATAAATTAGACAACAATAAATCTCCTGCTTATCTTGCACAATCAATATTATTAAATATATTATAATATCATATTTATTTTATAATATAATATTATATTATAATATAAATATTATATTATAATATAAATATTATATTATATAATATTATATTATAATATATTATAGTATATAATATAATATAATATAATATTATAATATATTATAATTTGTTTTTGTTTAATAAATCACTGCTAAGGGGCAACACCCTATACACTTTTGACTGGAGCTATGAATTAGTGAGGCCACGTTTGGGGGACCTCATCCCTGCCATTCCTCTTCTCTTCTTTCTATCCTCACTCAACCTCCTCACTTCTTCTCTCCTCCTCCTCTCCACCTCCTCCTTCTCTATGCACCTCACTTCCTCTCCTTCTGTCACCTTTTTCCTTCATCACTTCCCGCACTCCCGCACTCTAGACTCCTATTGTTGCCCCTGCTTTAGCCCTCGATTGTCGACATTCCTCTGTCAATACCTGTAGCTTATCAAGCTTGTCATTTTCAATGACCGATGATCTGTTACCCACCATATCCCTCGTTTGTCGTCTCCATCCTAGATTACCTATTCACCATTCACTGCCTTCCCTACACTGTCGTTTGTCCAACCACCCACAACTTTATGGGATTTAAACTCCTGTGGCAATGGAGCTATTGCCTTGCAACGTATCATTGGACTGTGGGGTCATCCCCTATTATAATATCATTATATTATATTATAATATTATAATATAATATTATATTATAATATTATAATATAATATTATATTATAACATCATTATATTATATTATAATATTATATTAGAATTTATTACAATATAATATTAGAATTTATTACAATATAATATTATATATAATAATATAATATATTATATAATATATATTATATTATATAACAATATAATATTATATAATATTATGTACAACAATATAATATTGTATAATAATATAATATTATATAATATAAATATTATATTATATTATTATATTATTATATAATATAATATTATATATAATAATAATAATATATAATATAATATAATATAATATAATATATTATATTGTAATATAATATAATATATTGTAATATAATATAATATATTGTAATATAATATAATATATTGTAATATAATATAATATATTATATTGTAATATAATATATTATATTGTAATATAATATATTATTATTATATTATATTATAATACAATACACTCTCTCAATTCAAAATATTTTTTTAATTATCCACTTTAATATCATATTATCCAATTTTTATTTGTGTGACTAATTATTTAGTTGTGTTTTTTACTCGACGGTCATAATAGTCACTTAAGATGATCAAATTAGTCATTTATAGTTGTGTTACAAAAAATGAGTAGAATTTAGTCATCTTTAGATGTTGTGACTAAAATTTTTAGTCACGTAGTCATTTATTTGCCAAATTCTACTAGTGTCACTAGCATCCAATAACATCACCAAGAACATCGAGGTGATGTTTGTGTTGACACGATAGTGGTAAGTTTCATTCATGAACGAATCACTTAAGACCAACCTTATGGTGTGTATGACCACCCCACAATTCGATTTGAAGATTGCCATCAAACATCACTCTAATAGGTCTCTAAGAAAGGCCATTTGCCTCCTCCTCGCTTTTAGGTAGATTGACATGACCATCTCTGTAGAGTCAATTGCCAAATGTGGTTTGGAAGGAATTTCCAACTTTGTCTTAATAAACTTGCCTTCAATCATTTTTCGTAATATCCTTTGTACTCCCCCACACTTTGCCCTACACAAAAGTGATTAACCAACTTAAAACATTGAATGTTTTGCACGAGTCAACAATCTCTCATAGATCTCCTTTCGCAAATCAAACCAAGCTTCCACTAATTCCAACATGGCCTCTTCTACCACCATGTCAATGCGTTGGCTGCCTCATCGACCATTGAGTTACCTTCACGAAATACGTGAGAGACTGAAAAAATATTGAAGTGGTTTAATTGATTTATTACTTCTTCAAGCCATTTGTTTAAGACCTATTTAGGGGATTTTTCTTTTGGATTGCATTAACAACATTTTGAGAGTCCCCTTCTAGGTGAATGTTTTGACAATTTAATTTTTGCCCCATTTCTAGGCTTAACAGGGCAACTTGGAATTTTGCTTCATTGTTGGAGGCTCTTCTAAGATTCTTTGTTACTATCGCACAAACTACCCCTTTACTGTCACAAACCACATGACCTACCTGTGCTTCCCATATTTCCCTGTGACATGCCATAAAAATCTATCATAACCTAGCCCTCTTTTGGTGGATTCCAAGTGGTGTTTTCTCTTGGATGATAAGCACGATGAGCCAATTAAACCCCATAAATGAAGTAATAATATAATATAATATTTCCCTGTGATAATGAGTTTATTTTATTTATATACATAAAATTATTTACAATAAGTCGTAACACCTGCATATAAAATGCAGCTCCCCAATATCTACTATCAGTGCCTATCTAGGATTATCATTCCCTTGGCTTTCACCAACCCGCCTAAATACACATAGATACCTTTCTCAAATCATCAATAACTTTCCATCCACTCGACAAAGTACCTAGTATTCCTTGAATCATCATCTATTTTACATTAAATAAAACACCCACCTGACTAATTACAAGTTAACCCCTAAACATCCTCATCTTTACATTATATTCAACTCTAAACATAGAACTATAATTATGTCTTGCAAAAAAATTCTGAGAACGTCAATCTTCAACAACTTCGAGTCTCAACCATGCTTCACTATGCCAAAAAAATCCAAAAAGTACTATGTTTCCTAGTTTTTAATGGGTGAGGCAAGCTTTAAAACAAAATTTTCAAAAACATTTGCAAAAAACCTTTAAACCAACCAACAACCTTTGTAGCTATTCGCTATGCCTGCTTGTCATAACACTTCATGCTCATCTTCCTCTGGTCGAGCGCTTCCTACGAGGGACTTGTTGAGGGAAGTTCGACCCCACCTAATTTGTTGCAAATTTATGATGCCTTAAAGCCAATTTAAGGCTTTCCCACGCTGCTAATCTTCCAGTCTATAAGCATCTTTATCAACCCTCCTCCATCTCACAAATGGAACCAAACCTAGTTCTTTTGCCTCTTCCACATCCTCAATCCCTTCAGTAATATCAAACCCAACACCCGAAACTGGCCATTCTAAGAATGATTCCATTCCTGGCAGCAAATCATCCTCAAAAAGTGAGTGCATTACCCACTTGATAACTTCAAAATCCTCACTTAGTTCTAAACCCCACAATAAAATCATGGAAGCAATATTGACATTCAACCTACCCCTATGTTTTGCCTCCATAAAATGCTTCCCCGTTGTCTCTAACACTAATTCAATAACATCATCATGCAGACATTTTAACAAATACTTCAACCGATGCTCCTTGACTGGGCCGAAGAACCCTTTTTGTTGTTTCTTCGTTGTGAAAGTGAATGTTGCCTCCATTTTAACTCTGAAACTGTTTCCCACCTCTCTTTGTCTATCATCAATTCAGCTTCACAGACACAACTTTCATCTGTTTTGCACTCTTTTTAAAGGCTTTCAGCTCATGCCAAACAATCCATCCTTTACTTACTCTACCTTCCAACTCATCATCAATAAACCTATTGTTGTTGTCGTCATTACAAAATATCATTTATTAGTTGGAAAATATGCAAATCTTTCCCACAAGCTAAATAGGACAATCGTCACTCCCCAAGTCATTAAAATTATTACACCTGCTCTTTCAAATGTACCTACACTCCTTCACTATTAAACCTCATTTAGTTTATTTAAAACCATTCACTTTTTAATCATTTAAATCCTCCTAATCGTAATCATGATTTGACAATCCTTTCTTCACATCAGTGATTGTGTTAACTTGCCAAGGACTATTAAGCCTACACACTATCTCAAGGGATTTCACTACCACTATAATCATCTTCCTCTAGATGCACATGCCTGAAATCTTCAAATTTAAATTCACCAATGTTATTAAAAGTTACTGCCCATTTTGATAAACAATCAACCTCTCTATTTCCCATACGTTGAATATGGCTCACCTGATAGTCCTCAAAATTCTCTAACTTCTCGACTATTGCCCTTATGTAGTTTTGTAAATGTCAAGCCTTTGCGGCCATATTTGTGATTGCTCGGGTGATAATCAGTGAATCCCCTTCTAAGTGATTTTTTCGAACTCCTACTGATTGAGCCATGCCTATAGCTAGCAAGGCTGCCTTAGCCTCAACCACGTTATTTGTTCCATCATCTAGATTTTTAGCTCCTATAGCAATCGCATTCCCAAGCCAATCTTGAACTATTGCACCTGCCCCTAATGGGTTGGGGTTGCCTTTAGCAACTCCATCAAAATTCACCTTATATGCCACCCTTCTTATGGTTTTACCCAACACACTAGTAGCTACCCTCTTAGAGTTTGATTCCTCTACCCCCTTTGTTGCTCTTCTCTTTATCCCTGACCATGCTTTCTAGATTTTGCTATCTTTTATTGTGTAAGGAATGCATAGATTTTGTATCTTTGAAGCTGTAGTCCCTGCAACTTCTTCTATCATATGGTCAATTCTACTTTGTAGCCTACTATGAGATTCCCTTTTATTAAAAAAAATCCTCCTATTTCGCTCTTTCCAAATCTCCCACACCATAATAGAAGGGTTGATTATCCATATGCTTGAAAGTAAAGATTTCTTATGATTTGTAGGCCAACCCTCAAAGACCTCTTTTAGTGTATTCTGAACAGGTCCCTGTCATCCTAGTTTCACCTTCAGGTTCTCCCAACATCCTGTTGCTACATTACATTGAAGAAGCAAATGATCTACTGATTCCTCAGTAGCATCACACATCATACATTTTTGATGTGCCTACAAAACCAAGTCTCTTCCTCCTCTCCCCTGTCAAAATCCTTCCCCTCACCACTAGCCAAGCAAAGGCACCCACTTTTGGTAAGCAATCCTTATGCCAACATAGCTTCTTAGCCCAAAAATTATCGCCCTCTAGTCTATCCAATAAGTGATACCCAATTTTAACTGAATAATTCCCATTCAAAGACCCACACCAAACCACTTTGTCTTATTTTTTTGTTATCAACACTTTCCTATTCTGAAAAATATATTTCATCCTCTCAACTTGCTAATTTGTTAAACCTGCATTAACTACCTCCTTCCAAACCCATTCATGACCAAGGGTCCCCTGTTTCAGTTCTAAATAATCTCGCACCTTATCACCCCATCTTTGTAAAAAGAATAGCTCAAGTTCTTGTAAATCAACATTTTCTCGCAAGATAGGAAAACCATCCCATGAGTCATCCCAAAATTTAGCTTTGAGTCCATTACCAATTTTCCATGAGATATGATTAATAATTATTGGCCTGCATGAGACAATAAAATTCCAAATGGCTGAACCTTTAGGTGGATTTCAGATAGTTAGGATCCTGTGAGCTTCGGTTGAGTCAAGATATTTTTCCTTCATAATTTTCACTCACAATTGTTCTGGATTTGAATATATGCTCCAGACCAACTTTGCACCTAAAGCTTCATTCATGATTTTCCAATCCCTTAACCCGACCCCACCTTTGTCTTTAGAGTGGCAAATTTTATCCCATGATAACAAAGGAATTTTATCCTACTCATTAGCACCATTCTAGAAGAATTTACCCATTTTCTGCAACATGGTTCTAATCACCTTCTTTGGAATCTTTAAGCACATCATTGAATAAACCAGGATCATTGAGATTACAGACTTCGACATTAATAACCTATTTGCAATAGTTAACCACTTACTCTTCCACCCATCCATTTGTCTAAAAAAACTATCAACCAAGTCTTTCCAAACACCTGCCTTGTTGGCTCCACCAAAAAGGGGTATACCCAAATATTTATTAGGGAGGGATCTTGAACTCATGCCAAGTATTCTACATGTCTCCAATTGTTTTTGAATAGGTGTATTGAAAAAGAAGATTTCCGATTTCCTCCAGTTAATACACTGTCTGAATTCTTTTCTATATGCGTCTAAGGTCTCCTTCATCACTCGAGCTTCTCTAAAAGCTGCTTCCCCCATCAAGAAAGTATCATCACCAAATTGTAAATGCGAGATGGAATCAATACCTTCTACAACTTTGATGCTTTTCCAATGACCATTACTTCGCTTCCTGGAAATTAATCTACCTAACACCTCAACCATTATAATAAAAAGGAAAGGTGATATAGGGTCACCTTTTTTGATCCCTTTATTTGAATCAAAGAAACCTTGGGGGCTTCCATTCACCAATACATAAAAACGAGGAGTGTTGATGCAACTTTGAACCCAAGCAACCCATTCTTTGCAAAATCCAAATTTCTCAAGTACTTTTAACAGAAAACCCTTGTTAAATTCATCATAGGCCCTATTAATATCTAATTTGACCATCATTCTCTTTGTCTTTTCCATTTAGATAGAGTGGATGGTTTCATGTGCAACAATGACACCTTCAAAAATGGACCTGTTCGGCAAAAACCCACTCTGCTCAGGTGAAATCATCGACTCCAAAACCCTTTCTAATCTATTAGCTATGGCTTTAGAGATAATTTTGTAGACTGTGTTACACAAGGAAATCGGCCTAAAGTCCTCAAAAGAATTGAACTCCTACTTTTTTGGGATTAAAGCAATGAAGGTGTTATTTAGATCTTTAAGAATAAAACCACCCCTCCTAGATTCCTCAACCACCTCCCATAGATCATGAGCAAAGATTTCCCATAATTTTTGAAAGAAGATTACTGGAAAGCCATTTGGGCTAGGGGATTTGTCTCCACCCAGATCAAATAAGGCCTTTTTGACTTCCTTTATGGATACTTCCTCCATGAGCATAACATTCTGGGCCTCTGTGATACATGTAGGAATCACATCTGACATGTTTAAATCAGTAATCAAATTATTAGAGTTATCAATAAAGATATTTGAATAGAATCTTATGGCCTTCTTATTGATCTGATCAACATCATTCAAAACATTACCATTTGAATCCTTTATAGAGAATGTCCTATTATTTGATCTTCACACCTTAACAAAATTGTGAAAGAATTTGGTGTTCCTATCTCCATCTTTTAACTAGGTTTCTCAAGAATTTTGTCTCTAAAAAATCTCTTCCTGAGCTAGAGTTTCTGAATATTCTTTATTCAAGGTCTTTTCACAAGCATAATCCTCCTCACTCATCCCATTCTCAATAAATTTTGTGTGTAAATTATTCAATTCCTCTTCTAATCTAAACTTTTCAACAAAAATATTCTTAAAGGATTTCCTATTCCACTATTTAAGCTGATCCTCGAGGAACTGCAAATTTTTGAAAAAATGAAAGCTTTATTACTTGATTGTTTTGGAGCATTTCTCCACCAATTAGCCATAAGATCCTTAAACCCTTCAACACAAAACCACATTGCTTCAAACTTAAAAGGGCAACAATCTGGTGTAGCTTCTTCTTGAATTCTCAGTCCTATGAGATAGTGATATGATCCAGTTATGGGTAGAATCTCAGTCTCACACATCCATTGAAAATCAACCCAATTCCTAGCTAACAAATGTTGGTCCAACTTTTCGGCTATATTAAGGAATCCACCTCTCTAGTTTTCCCATGTAAATTCACCATTTTTGAAGGGCATTTCAATGAGACCATTATTCATGACAAAGTCACAAAAATCTTGTTGGCTTTATCCTATCCAACATAAACCCCCCATTTTATCTGAAGGTCTCAAAATAGCATTGAAGTCACCACCCAGGAGAAACATCCTTTCATCCTTAATGTCTAAAATTGCTGATAGTGCCTGCCATAACATCTTTTTTTGAGCTGAGTAATTTGGACCATATATATTGATGATGGAAAAGCTTACCCTGAGTTTCTTAGTGTCTACTCTCAACCATTGCCAAAATCTATCCTATCAAACTACTTGAACATCAACTATTGAATCATTCCATAAGACACCAAGACCACCCGAGGCTCCAACAACCCTTATAAGATTGCACTTCCTTCTACCGAAACACCTATAAAAAGAATCAAAGTCAGGCTCCTTAATTTTTATTTCTTGTAACATAACCAAATTAGGCATTGCCATCCATTTCAAGTCTCATCCTATTGGTTTTAGGTCCACGTTTCTTTTTCTCTGCAACTTTAACCTTACTTACTGAAACTGAAGTTTGTTCTAGTGATCTTTTCTCAGTAATCCCTATGTTAGCCTGCAAACCTAGCACATCCTCACCTCCAAACTCCTCATCGATAGAAAAATCTGAATCCGAATCTTCCAAATTACCCCCACTATCTCTGATGCCTTCAAAGGAGCTCTCTAAATTTTGAATAGGGGAAATAGGAATGTCCTTGAAAATGGTTACCTCATTCTCCATCACTCTGTCATCTTCAAGAAGCTTTTCCTCTAAAACTCTGTTCTGCATACTATTGCATGAAGAGTCCTATTCCCATTCTTTTCCAGGCTTCTTAGCTCGACCATGCATGAGTTTGTCATCACTTCCTTGCTTGTTTGGTGATTGGGAGTTTCTTCACACACTTGATTCAATTTTGATTCGCTCACCCATTATGGGGGAGGGCTGAAATGTTACATTATCTCCTCTAATACTCAGAGTCTCAGTTTGTCCTTCTTTCCTCCTACTTTCCTTTTTATGAACATCATCTTCAGCCATTTTCCAATCAAAATCCTACAAGGTCCTCTCTTTCTCTGCACTTTTGACAATGTTCATTCTCGCATCTTGACTAGACTCCTGGTGGTTCAAATATAGAGACTTAGACTCAGAAACACTATAAAAGAGGATGTTAATTTCCTCTCTCTTAGCCCCTTCCCAGTGGCATTGAGTCTAGGTTGCTATACAGGAAGAGCTACTTTGTTGCTTTTGTGTGATCCCCCATTCCTACAAATTCCATTGCTCTTCCCGTTGGTCGGATTTAGTCAGACTCACCAACTTCTCAGCTAAGGAATTCTGGGCTAACCCTTTCCCCTTCTTCACATTTGGACAAGTGCCTTTTATGTGCTCACTTCCTTTGCATTTCAGGCAAGAAACCATTGCATCCTCAATCTCCACTGCTTGATGCAAAACCCCTTCCCCTGTCTTAATCTCCATCATTTCTGGAAGGGGGTGGATTGTCTGCCATAAGATGCAAATTCTAGGAAACATGCTATAATCTAATTTTGCCACCACTTCCTCAGCCTTCACAAAAAACCCTAGTCTATTTCCAATACTTTCAAGGATTTCTAGATCCCAATACTCTTGAGGAAGATTCTTCAATTTGATCCACACATGTACTTCCTTAATGTCTACTATATTAGGATCAAAATTTGGTGCCCATTCCTTTATATAGAAGCCCCTTCCTCCCATCATGAATGGGCCACTATTGATAATCCATTATTTGTCAGGTGAGCCATTTGGCAAATCACCAGATAACAACCATTTTCTAGGGTTTTTAGAACATAATCTTTGCCCCAGTGTTCGTCACACTAAACCTTAATCTTAGAATAAGTCGACCATTTTCATCCCCATTTCATGAAACGGCATGAGCCTTGAGATAACTAACAAAGTCACTCCATTCTCTATTTTCTAACAACAAAGAAATCACCGTGGTATGAGAAAAGTTAGGCGTTACCTTGCTTGGTTCCACATTCTCAGTCTGTTGTTTTGGCCACTAAAACTTCCCTTCCAGCTGTTTAAAATCCACCCTTTCGTCTAAATACATTGATCTGAAACACCCATTTCTCTGTAAATTTTGTCCGGCTTTTCAACCATCATTCTTCGTGGTAACAATTCTAAACCCTTGGCTAGCCGGATCCTTCCATGCTCGATAGGGTTCATTCCAACTAGATTTTTGAACATTACTTCCCTTTCTGCTATTGAAAGGCCATCTGGACCGCGATCCTCCATCATATTGTAGCCCTTGGTGTCGTCGAAAACCCTGCTTGTTCCGTTGCTTAACTATTGTATTTCTTAATATAATTAATATATATTAATATAATATAATATACTACAATATATTAAATATATATTTTTATATAACTATTATATACAATAATATAATAAATATTAATATAATATAATAGTATTTTTATGCATACACTTGGAAAATTGCATCTTGACGTCTTCTACATAAATTTTTCTAAATATAAATATGTTAGTATTTTTAAACACACACATTGAAACCAAAGATAAGATAAGAATATTATAATAAAAATATAACAATATATTAATAATAGAAAAATAAAAATATAATAATATTAATATATTAATAATTATATATAAATTTAATCTAATATAATAATATTGTTAAGAATACACTTTAAAATAAAAAATCTTGATGTCTCTACATAAATTTTTGTCAATATAAATATATTAGTTAATATAACTCTACAAGTAATTAATTAAAAAATCTCTATTTATGAAACGTCTGCTAAAGGCACCTAAGTATATGAGACTATTCCATACTTCCAATATTCAAGAGGTACTAGGTCGTCCTTCACAATATGAAATGTACATATCTATCTTTTGTAAGCTTTGAACTTGTAACCGATGTTCCAAAAAACCAAAGTTCTCCACCATTAAACCAACTCAAATGTTCTAAAAATGCACCACTTAAATGAAGACCGTTACCTAACTCCAACGATGATGGTCCTGCTTTCTACTTATCGGCCATAACTATATTAGAAGAATGAGCGTAGCTACTGACAGATTTTGTCCATGATAGAGTAGGTTGTTAAAATACACAGCTCTGTTTTGAGTTACCAAAGTCATCTCCGTCTATCTACAATGGCAACTATAGTTATTCCACGAATCAATCTGGGCAGTCAAGGTTTGCAGGTGAGCATTTTCTTTTTAATTTCATCTGTCCCATGTATATCTCATATGGAATTTTGGGTATGAAAGATTTCGATAAACATTGGAACTGGAATGTGGATTTGATCAAGGTTTCTAAGTTGGGATACGGATGCATGGGGCTTACTGGATCATATAATAAACCTCTCTCCGAAGAAGATGGGATTTCTGTGCTTAAGTATGCTTTCGAGAAAGGCATTACCTTTTTTGATACAGCAGATGTATATGGCGCCACTACTAATGAAGTCCTTGTTGGGAAGGTGAGCTTCACTTTTAAAATGGTTTGCTATACACACAAACTTCCTGATTTTTTATTTGAAATATCCTTTAAATTTAGGACATTATAAGAATGGGCATCCTCGGTGCCACCAGTGTCAATTAGGGTATGGTCCTTATTAGTGGGGGCTAAATCTTGCTGCACACACATTCAAGGGCAGCCCACCGGTTTTGATCCCTGGTCTCTCCAACTTGTTAACTATTTATATACACCCTTCAAAGGAAGTCTTCTCCATGCCTATCTGATTTGTGATTAAAGGCGTCTTTATTTGGTGTTTAGCTTACAAGTGATCAGGGTATGCTGTTGATGATGACTACAACCCGCAAGGTTCTCTAGGCCAAATTATGTGTTGGAGCATAGTATTGAGGCAAGGTTTCGCGGATCCGAAAACGAGAGTCAGCAGCCTTGGTTGATTCCGAAAGCCGACACTCCTGGTGTCAGACTTAGCCGAGCCAGAAAAAAAAAATCAACTTGAAATTTGCAACAGAAACCAATAGGAACATTTTTTTTAATATTGTATATATTTTTAATTGTTGAGTTTTGCCTTTTAGCTGAATTTTTTCCAGCAAATGCAAGTCCAGGACACAAAACAACTTGCTGTGTATACAGAGTCCGAGTCTCAACACAATGTGTAGGACCTATCAGGATGTATCTATCTAGATGGAGTATTGATAAGCTTTATGATAATTCTCCAAACTTTATCTCCTTATCTTCAATTTATTGTAAGTCTGGTATTTTCGATTTAAATCTTTTTCACTTCAGTTCTGAAAGAATAACATATTAAAAAGGAAGAAGATAGCAGCACCTGATTTGATTCATTCCCAATAACCATGAGACATTAGAATAAACTTTCTGTCAGATGATGGGCAGATACTTTTTTTGACATTTTTGTCTTTGAAGGATGAAAAGCAAAACTGACTACGTAGCATATGTGTTGAGATTTAACAACTGATTGCAAATGTGAGTAATTGGGCTTAATTTTTTTGTAAAGTAAACAAGTTAATTAAAATTTGTTCACCTAAACAAGCTAATTAAAATGTGTTCACTTCTACTTAATTTAAATTGCATGTTCGACAAAGTATTTGTTGTTATTGTTGTAAAGCACATAAACTAATAGAAAATGTGTTCAACTCTATTTCATTTGAATTGCTTGTCCTAGAAATTCTTTGCTCTCACAGAGTCTTTAGGTGACTCCATATAGTTTTATTTCATAGTTAATGTGAGTTGGTTTTGTGTATATCTCCCAAGCCTTTTTCTTCGAAAGTAGTAACTGTGAACAAAAATGTTCAGTGGCTTACACAAGTTCTAAATGTCGCTAACACTGGAAATGATTATGCACAGGCCTTAAAGCAGCTTCCTCGTGACAAAATTCAACTTGCAACAAAGTTTGGTATCGTATATACTGCTGATGGTAAGATGGATGCCAAGGGTTCCGCAGAGTATGTCCGGAAATGTTGTGAAGAAAGCCTTAATCGTCTTGATGTGGAGTACATAGATCTATATTATCAGCATAGGATAGATACGTCAATTCCTATCGAAGAAACAGTAAGCACAATGTGTTCCTATTTGCATTGATTCTTTCTAAAATGCAACGAATGTTAAGTATTAGACTCGGTTTGCTTCTGAAATTTCCATCTATTTTGAAATTTGGAGCATATTTTTTATGTTTGTTCCCTTGAAGATTTTGGGCAACGTTTCAAGTGTGCATGTTTTAAACTTAATAAGATTTCATCTGTCATATGCAGATTCATTAGTGATTTTTGTCTGGTTCATAATCAATGCAATCTTTGTCTTGCCAATGATTTTAGATTGGGGAGCTCAAAAAGCTTGTGGAAGAGGGAAAAATAAAATATATTGGACTGTCAGAAGCCAGTGTCGACACCATTAGAAGAGCCCATGCAGTGCATCCTATTACTGCTGTTCAGCTTGAATGGTCCCTTTGGACTCGTGACATTGAGGAGGACATAGTCCCAGTATGCAGGTCCTTACAAACTTGTCTGAGTATATTTTGTTTGAGTTTATCACTTAAATAAATTATTCATTAATCCAAACTCTATGTCGATGACTATTGTAAATTCTCTCTATAGTTGCTATTTCCTCACTCAGGAACTTTGTCAGCAACTTAAATTGTAAGCCTGGGTATGGGTCAAATAGGTAGTTAATATTCTTAGAAATCTTACAATTGGAAAGTTTCCCTAAGATGATCACGGATGCATCAATTCTTTGTCTGTAATTAAGGCTGTTTGATTGTTTACTTCCATCAGATGTCAAGGACCCTTGTGGTCATCTTTAAACAACATGATAAACTGAGATAGAAGACTCATTTACTTAGATGCCAAAAGTAATGATTCTTCAAGAAATTTGAAATTTTAATCCGTGCATGAAAGATCAGTTTTTGAATAACATCTTTTCAAGGAAAGGGATCTAGGAAAGTTGTGACAAGATTGGGCATCATCTTGAATGATTTGATGGATTTTCCAAAGGCGGCAAACAAATAATGTCAAGTACTGTTAAGGCTTAGTACAATAAATGCAGCTGACCACTGATTCCTTTGTCTTTAGAAGGAACAATTGGATAGGAACTTATCGAGTGCCTGTATCCGAGAAGGTAAACGTGCAAATTTACTTACCAGATCCACAATCTTTTTGAAAGATTTCTTCATTGCTTTTTTTTTTAGATGGAAGTTTGTGTCATGTCCCCACCATGAAGACATGCCCTGACCCAATCACAGTACTCAGCCTGGGCGAAGGATATTAATATGCAGCAACACCAATTATTAATATGCAGTGATTCCACCAAGGAGTGATTCACCAAGAACTAAAGAATTAATAATTAAGAGAGTTGAGGCACAGCAATTCACCAATAATTAAATAATTAATAACTAAGAGAGTTGAGGAAGTGATTGGAAATAAAAGAAGATAAATTAAGTTGGAACAAACGACATACCCTTTGGAAAGGAGATGTCTATTCCAAAGGTTGCATTATTTCTTGAAGACATGGGGATATATAAGAGAGGGCAATTCTTTTGCAAAAGGCATCATTTTGGGATCAATCAAGCCAGCAGATTGGGAAAAGAGGAATAAGAATATTATTTACTAGGAAGAGGATTATTGTAATTCTTTAACATATATATATATATATTTGTGGTGCATGTTTGAAGCTCACTTTACTTTGTAACTTGCATTCATATTTTGTAGCAGCAGACTGAGAGTTTATATCAGACATTTGTTGATGCATATGGAAGGATCTAATCATGCTATGTTGGTGATTTAATGTTACTATTTTCTGCTATGAGTTTTCCTATCTTTTGGTTGCATTATGTGCTGCTGTTCATGCATTATAAAACTCAGAAAATTACATCAGTGTTCTAGGGTTTAAGCAGAAATTAAAAATCAGAAATTAGGGCATCATTTTGCATTAAAAAAAATCAGAAAATTGCACAAATATTGTTTGGGATATTTCGTTCCTCCAATATTTGTTCCCCTTAAAAAGAGAGAGCTTCTCTTACAAACTTTGGTTTATCATTAGCACCAGTAAGAACAAAAACATATTGAAAGTCTAGTGGACAATACCTTTTAGGTAACTTTCATGGCTATGTAGACCTTCTCACAGTTGTTACTAGTGGAGGAATTCTTGTCACATTTGCACCCTATTATTCTCTAGTGTTTGTGCTAGATGTGCTTGCCTCCTCTCCATCTAAGCTTTTATGTCCACTTGAATATTCATCACAGGATACATCTTGTCACTCTATTTTGTGTTCAAAATGCATCCTACCTCTCTCCTTTTCATTTGACTGCTTCTTTTTGGACAAAACTCCAAGGTTCTTGAATATTACATCCCTCGAGTAAAATTTCTGGGTCATTGGATTCCAAAGCTTGCAACCCTTCATATTTGCACCATAACTAATGAAAATGCACTTCTCAATCTTCAAGTCTTACTTGGACCATTTCTCCTTTAGAACATGCAAAAAAGCATCAATACCAAATACTCTCAAACGTGTCAACAATTTTTACTTATACACATTTCATATGGTGTCTTCTCCTCAAGCACAAAAAATAGGAGACTTGTTTGTTACATGATAAGTAGTGTTAACTGCTTCAGCCCAAATGCTTGTCCTAGAATAACATTGCTTAACATTATTTTGGCTTGATCCAACAAGGCTATAGTTCAGCCTTTCAACAATGCCATTTTGCTGCGATGTGTAGGGTGTTTTTCTTTGTTGAATAATTTCAATGTGTTTTGCAAAATGCTTCAAACGTTTTAAATCAAAATTCTTCATTATTATCTGATCTTAGCATTTTTATCTTCTTACCAATTTGATTTTCTACAAGTGCTTTAAATTCTTTGAAGAGAAACACCTTAAACTTTCTCGTAAGAAAATATGCCCAATCTAGAGTAATCACTTCCATAGGACCAAAGACGTCATTGCGAATCACTTCCAACACATTCCTTTCTCTAGAAGTACTTGAAGCAAAAACCTCATCCTATTTTGTTTTTCCAAACAGGATGCTAAGAAAAGTCAAAATCAACATGATAGTCTGAAATACCTTTCACCATATTTTTACTCATTAATGTTTTTAGGCTTTGTTGTCCAATATGACCCAATTGTGACACCACAGCAATCCAGATTCAGGTTTAGTGACCTTGGTAGAGTCGCACAATGTTGATGCTTCTAGCTTGAATAAAGTACCATGCCTCACATCTCTAGTCAGACCAAATTGCCTCTTACGAACCTGCGCTCCTTTCATCAAAAGTGACATGTGCAGTAGAGTCAATTATCTTAGAGACAAAAATAAGTTTCTAGCCAAACTTGGTATGTGCAAAACATTTGAGAGTGTCCTCACTCCCAACCATGAAGGATACTTTCACCTTTTAAATCAACCAACTATTTGTAGAGAGCTATTATCACCAAGGAAAACTTGTCTGCCATCACACTCCTTGTAATTAGAGTACCACTTTGTATGGGGAGTCATGTGATATGATGCATGTGAATTAATCAACCAAGAATAATCATTGACAATCATAGCTAATACAAAAACATCACTAGCATGTCCATTAGTATTTGAGGACCTATCAGAGGAATCAACCCTCTTGGATTTACACTCCTTAATGTGACATCACTTGCCATAATTACAAACTTTACCTTGGGCTTTGCAAGAAACCTAGAGCTATCCTTCTTCCTGGACTTCTTATCTCCAACACCTTTTTTTTAGCCCCTTTTGCAGTTGACCTACTCCGAATAATCAGAGCATTTGTAGAGGAATCATCCATGGATTTTCTCCTAATCACTTCACTTAACAAAAACCCCAATGTGTTCTTCCACTTTAGATGAAGTAGAGTTACCATTGATCGTCATTATTAGGTTTTACCATTAATTAGGTAAGGAACACAACAAAATGCATTTGTCCTCTTCTTCTATGTTAACTCCTATAGCACTCATTGATTTAGAAACAAATTGAAGTTGTTGAGATGAACATTTACTAAGCCTCCTACTTTCATCTTAGGGAAAACAATTTCGTTTTAAAGAAAAATTTATTAATGAGACACTTGGACTAATACAATGATACTATCTTCTTCCACAATGAATAAGCATAAGTCTGTCTGATAAGTTCATTAACACATAATCTGAAAGACTTAGGTGAATAATAGTTCTAGCCTTCTTATTTAACCTATTTCAGTCCTCATTAGTCATACTTGTAGGTTTAGTTGAAGAAGACATTTTTGTCCATTGATCTCTCTTCCAAGAGGTCTTCAATTTTCAACTTCCATAACGCAAAGTTTTGATCTTTGAACTTCTCAATCTAAGATCTTGATATGCCCACCATGAATCTAATAAAACACTTGTTTTGTGTTTATGACACAATCCTTCAAAGGTTCTCATTGAAACTAGTTATAAATGGACTACACCAACCTACATTCTAGGATCTAAAAATTGTTAAGTGGTTACACCACGACACATGTAAGGATATGACTTGAAATGACACAAGCCTTGTCCAAAGAACACGCTTTGATACCAAATGTTGGGAACTCAATCCCTGATACAGCAATTGGAACACCTTAAGATTATATGATAAAAAAAAGTAATGTTTGTTAGGAAGTGCATTAGATAATACATAAGTCATAGATACATGAGACGAGATTTACATGGGAAGTTGTTACAATGAAAAACCCACCACCAAAAGGATGTTAACAATTGTATTATCAGGAGAGATACATCCAATACAATAAGTCACTTTCACACAATCTCAATTTGTAGACGAATAGTATACAACCTCCAACCTAGACTTAAACATCTTTAGGATACACACATTAGACCAATCTCACTTTGGCCAACTTTGGTGCATCTGTACAAGCATGTATATAAAATTGCCTTCATGGAATATGTAATATGCCGCCCTATTTTGCCTTTGTCTTTATTTGTTTTGATGAATGTTTTGTGATATATTTGCAATGTTTTATACAACAATATAATGCAGCAAAATAGAAGATATTGAAATAATAATTTTCAATTCAAAAACTGAACATTACATAGGGAATACACAACTGAAAATTCCAGATTTTTATATTAGCTTAGATACTCATTATTTTCACAAAATACTGACAATCCAGTTCATAAAATATCCCCTATTATCTAAAATAACAATACCTAGAAAATCTGGGAGTTACACTTCATGAAATCACAGGTAAGATATGCCTTGAAACCCTTTGAAAATGGATGCCTGAATGAAGTATAAAGTTTGCAGCAGTCATATAGCAGAATAGACGCCTCTTTGAAATACAAATGATGCTATGCACAACTCCCCAAACATTTAATCTATATACTCCTCAAAACCCACACACAATCCAAATTGGGTCTTCACCATTAACAATAGAAAGAATATCATCAAACCCTAAACTTGGCAATGATGAACAATTTATGTGCAATATTTTGATAAATCCTTCAAACCCTTAAATATGAAACTCTTGTAGATTCAATGAAGCACAAGCACAATCCTTGAAATGGAATTGTCTGCAAGCTAGCTTGGGAGATCTCTCACTCCTGTACCAAATTGTTCTTCTTGAGGGTTTTCATCCTCAAAAAGCTTTGGCTTTCAAACGGTAAACCCTTGCTGAAGCTCTTCACCAAATTTCTCCAAAACAAGAATAATTATCATGAATGAATAAAATGAGCTTCAAATGCCCTTTTATAATTCTCAACTTCACCTCAAATTCATATTTGATTTTCATTCCATTTAATTTACTTTTAATTTCGGTGTACAACTTTATAGTATAAAGTGTACTTTAAAAGTCACTTATATTTTCCCTTTTAAATGCCACTTTAACTTAATAAATTATACTTTAAAATCACTTATATCCCCTTTATAATAGAGTCCCTTTTTAAAATATTTTAATAACGCATAAAGTTAAATTATTTAATTTAATTTTATTATTTGATGTTATTAATCTTAAATGTATAGGACTAATATTAACTAATATAACTCTAGGATGTAATTATGCCACCGTGCCAAAAATAGAAACTCTGCCAGCTGACCATACCAGTGACTCACTATAAATAGTAAGTATGAGCAACACATTCGAGTGACTTACTAAAAATAGTGTGGGTCAAAGTGTCCAGAATGGCCTTTGGAAGGCACACCACAAATAAACTGGGATAGTGAGCTAAAGAGTACTGAAATAAACACCGAAAGGCTTGTTGAAGAACCAAAGATCACCTTCGAAGGGGTCCCCTAAACACTCTATTAGCCTATAGGGACCAATTGGTAGACTAACCGCTAAGTCTGACCACTGCCTAGGAAAATGAGGCATTACAGAATACCAATTATTTAACTGTCTAACTACTATGTAGATTACCCATAGTCACATCACCATCTCATGACCGTACCATAATGTCAATATGTCATACATCACATGCAACATGACCTATCCATATGAAAGACAACTGCACATAATAAACCATTGTCACTTGCTTCCAATCAAAGGTTGTTGACTCACATCTCTTGAGCCACGTACATGTCTTCTTGCACTACAACCAAACACTATCTATGGCTTGCAAATTCATAGACAAACACTTGATTGATACTAGTTGCTTGTAATACCTCTACACATCTTCTTGAACATCACCACATCTCTAGGCATTAAGTCATATCAATGCAATTAGATTTCCACAATCCATATGTGAATTGCTTTAGTTGCTTTAGGATTTGATTGTGTGTTTGTTTTTTCATCAACGTTTCGGATGACACTTAGTGATTCATCATCAGGATATAGAGCTGAAAAGAATGACATACCTACAGTGCCACAAATGCTCTTGTATTGTTGTACAGATTGTCAATGACATACCTACAATTATGTGGTCGTGAGTTTTCCAAATGACATGCAGTTGGGAACATAGCAATTCCAAACTAAGATAAGCCTCCATGCTAAACACAACACTTGAAAGTCACCACAAACCTCTATAGCTCACCACAATTGTTTGCCACCCACCATAATTGTATGCCAATCTATGACTTGATAGCTGTCAATATGAACTCAAAGAAAAGTTCATCAACTTCTGTCGCTAGAAACTATACCAATTTTTTTTTGTAGGGGAATAGCACATCAAAATTCCAACAATAAAATAGAGTAGAATTAATATTAAGGACAAAAAGAAAGAAAGAAATTATATTAACATTCATGAATGACCAAGAGTAGGTCAAAGGGATCAAAACATACATTAGGTACAAAAGCAAAGAATAAGGGAAAAGGGGCCCTACACTTGAAGCAAACACAAGCAATCAAGAAAAGCAAATAAATAAATAGATGGGACTTAAACTTAAAAGAAGAACCCTTGAACTAATACGATTATAAATAAATCTAGGAGTGGAAGGCCTTGCAAAGCAACGCAAGTATATGAAGATCACCTTGGTAGGGGATCAAAATAGTCAAGTGTTAGTGTTCTAGGACGTATTGGAGGAGTTCATTGATCTGTAGGGAAATTGATGTAGAGTCTAAAAATGCTTGTTGAGGAAAGTCTAGGGCTAAGGGGTTGGACAATTCTACAACCTAGCCTAACACTCAAAGTTGAAGAATTATTTGTTGGTAGAGTAGAAATCGGTAATGTGGGCTTGCCCTTGAAATATGTGTTGTGGAGAAGGGGGTTAGAGGGTCCTTGACATTGAGAAGAGATTGAGCCATCGCCATTAGAATGAAACTTGGGGTGCTTAGGAGCCTTAGTTGTAGTAGATTGCAAGGATGAGTAGTGCCTCATTGATAAGTCTCCATCTATATCTGAGTCAATAGAAGGGCGCTTAGTGCCTCCAACATTTGTGATGGGTTGAAAGAAGGAAGTGATTGACTCAGTAGATCTTGGACCACCATGGAGAGATCTATGCCTAAAAGTGCTAACCTTACAAGGAAAAAGGTTCAAGCATCATTGGTTCGTGTTGTAGAAGAAAGTGGATAGAGAACCACTATAATCTCTATTATAAACAATGGCACTTGCCATGGATTTCATGGTAGGTTGAATTCTAGAAAACAAAATGCTTCTTAGACTCATCTTCGTAGGAGAACAAATGCATAAAACCCTTTGACTTTGTGAAATATGGTAAACTATCTCAACATGAAGTTGAAGTGAGCACTATTGCAATTGGCTAAGGAAAATCCTCACTATGAGACTAATTAGTTGCGATTTAAAAAAAAACTGCATGCTGGATGATTTTTTCCCAAATTTTTGAAAACATCTTTGGCCTTTTGGTCAACAAATTTTTCCCATTTGAAACTGCAAAATCGCCAAAAAATGTGTTTAAAACCTACAAAAAAAGGTGAATAAAATCGTGCTGATTTTCATGCGGAAAAAAAAAAAAAACGATGAGACCATAGCTTGTTGCTTACCAGTATGCTTTGATAGATTTTTTCCAAGCATCCATAGCTTGTTTGAAAGCACTTGTTTTAGGCTTTTAGCCATAGTAGCAAGGCAGTGAACTATTTTGATAAAATGCTTTGGTAGACATGTATGAAAAATGTCATAGCATAGACAAGGCAGTGAACTGTTTGAAAAAATGCCTCAAAGAAATGTGGTCTCATGGAATGCCATGACAAGCTAATGCAATTGGAAGCTGCTCCTAGTTATTAGTTATGCAATGTGAAGTAATTGCATAACTGCTTAGGTTGAAATTTTGTCATCTATCAGCATCTAGTTATTAGTTATGCAATGTGAAGTAATGCTTTGAGTTTGAAAGATGTGCAATGCAATGAACGTAATCAGCGATACGAATATAAACTACAAAAATCTATTTTCTACAATTCATTAGTTAAACTCTTTATTTTATTTGCTCTCTATATCTCTATGCTATGGAAATGCCTTTCAATTTCAAAAAAAAAGTTTTTCTCTTGGTCTACAATTTTTTATGTTTTTTTTAAATTATATTTTTTCCCTATTTTTCACAAATTTTTCCCGATTTTTTCAAAAAATCTTATACTTTTGGTTTGCCAATTTTGTCCCCAAAAGATTTTTGTTGCTATGGGTGGGACAACCAATGGTCCCATCAACAACTTGTAAGAAATAATCAACATAGAAAGGTTCTTTGGGGTTGAGAGAATTCAGAGTGGAGATTCAAGTAACATAGATATATTGATGATAAATGTCTTGACAAATTGATAGAGCACCTCTTTCCTTGGAAGAAGGTGACATGGAGCACATAAGGAGTACTTGAAAGGAGGAAGCTTGTCTAAAGAAATGTCAATAAAATTAGAGAGCAAACAAATTTGGAAAACTATGACATCAATGTTTGGAGGGACCCAAAGAGGCAATCTTCTTTGAGAAATTGAGCATAAAAAAAGGGTATCTCTCATAGGTGAAGCAAAACCACCCATCGAGCATCAAAAAAGGGTAACTCCTATAGGTGAAGCAAAACCACCATAGGGTATATTAATGATAAATTTCTTGATAGATTGAATGATAAAAGGGTATATTAAGAAGGTGATGAGGAGCACATAAGGAGTACCTAAAAGGAGGAAGCTTGTCTAAATAAATGTCAATAAAATTGGAGAGCAAACAAACCTCGGAGAACTAGTGACATCGATGTTTGAAGGGACCCAAAGAGGCAAATCTTTTTTGAGAAATTGAGTGTCAAATAGGGTATCTCCAATAGGTGAAGAAAAACTGCTCATTGAGCATCAAAAAAGTGTAGGTAGGTGAAGCAAAACCATCCATTGAGCTTAGAAAAAGGTTAACTTCCATGGGTGAAGCAAAACCACCACAATTGAAAATTTCAATTTGTGAAAATTTGCATGACTTGTGAGTATCAGAGAAAATTTCGTTGCCTAGTAATCACTAGAAACTCATTGAATAACTCGTCAATATCTTGCAAGTCCGAGTCAAAAACTATGCTGGTGACAAATAAAAACAATCTGCCCACCAAAACTGCTCATTTTCATCATTTTTCTCATTTTTTGACATTTTGTCAAACATGTACCATGAAGTTTTGTGCCATCTTGAAGGCATTAATTTTGGCTTCCTTCAGATCTTGTGAGTGGTGCCACCACTCAACCACATTGGAGGTTCTATTCCCAAACCCCTGCAAGGGGAGTTGCCTCTCAATCCCACTTGTTTTAAAAAGCAAAAAACAAAATATTGTTTTGGGCCCATGTTTTTCACGAATAATATTTGTAGAAGATTAATGCAGTTATGTAATTTATAATCATATGACACTATGATGTGATTTGAACTCTTTTTTTGATCTACAAATGAAGGAAAACATATAGATTACCTTTGTAAATTCAGTTTAATGCATGTTTTTTTATCATTATTTGAAAACTTTGCGTTTTCTAATGTTCAAAAATTTTACTGAGATTTTGCCGAATCCAAGTTTTTCAACTATGTTATAAAGTATAAACCAAGTGAGTTTGAAGATACTCTTTATATGAAGGGGTTGTGTGGCAAATTCGGCCTGAAAAATATACCAAGGAACCACCCTTTTGCACTAGATCATACATTGAAGCATAATCATCTGAATCCTCCCGAACTGAGCTTAGTGACAAGATCCAAGCTAGAATCCCAAACCTCAGAATCATACAGCACTGTGGACTTAATTTTTGCATCAAAGAACATACCTTCAAAATCACAAGGTTTTACTGAAATAGAAACAATGAGGGCACATACACACCAATGATGGATTACATCTGCAAATCCAAATGCTGAAGACCTCAAGACAAATTTTGAGAGCTATTTTAGAGAGAATACACATATTTAAATTAGAAAGTGAAATCCTTATTCTTTCTAAGGGTGGTAGACAGAACTGACATACGATAGAAAGTATGGTTTATATGTAGGTTAAAGGATCATATAGTTAGTCTTGGCACTCCTTCAAACATGTATCTGCTGGATTCATCATTAAGAAAAATTCAATTCAATTCAATTGTATATGTATTACTCATAATTTGATAAAAACTATATACAATCATATGGTTCCAAAATCAAGCATGACTGGAGGAACAATATATGTAGAAATGGAATTATGCAGTTACATGATTCTGTGAGTAATGTTAAACAGTATATATTTGCCATTAAAAAATATAACCATAGAGGTTTTCTTGCCTTTGATCTTCAACACACCATATAATGAACAATGTCACCACATATTAAAATTCAAGATTCTCAGTCAGAAAATTTATTACTTGTGTTATCTGATTTTCGATATGCAGCCATTGTTAAAATCTTAATGGCACACTCTTGAATCTAAAAATGTCTTGCACTTAATGAAGATTCAAGAATACAGAAAAGCAATTATTCATAAAGCTCAGAAGTTCACTCATGACATTCCAAGTCTTGAATTTTGATGTTTCCTACATGACACCTTGCACTTGCCAAGTATGAGTTATATAACAACTTATTCACAAGTCATGATGCCGATATTTGGTTGTTTCAAATGACTGGATTCTTCAATTTGGTTAAGTGATCAACGAATAAACTATTTGCCTCCCAGGATATACAATACTTAATTAGATATGTTGCTCAAATGACAACAGACAATTACCACATTTTGACAAGCAAATCGAACTATTTCTTAGCTTTTTTTCATTCAATCGAGCAGATTTATATATTAACAATCTCATTGCAAGATATGACTGCCTATTCTCTTTGTCCTCTCTCTTTGGTAAGAAATGGATATGTGCCTTTTGTAGGTCGATATGGAGGATGTATTGCGTAACATAAATCTAATAAGGTTGTAGCTTTCATGCAACGGCATTAGCAAAGAATATATTCAAATCAACTCTAAAGTTATCTTCTCACTGTACCGTTTTCATCTATAGGATACTTTCTTGATTTTAAAGCTCTCCAAAATGATCCATAGATTGGCAAAAGAAATCAGCTATTGTGTAATTTTCTTGTGGAAGCGACTATCTTATTTATTTAGATCTTGTTTTTTAGAGTTAGTGGACATGGACCCTATGTAATCTTGTATTTAGTTTGGGTCAGTCCATCAAAAGATTGAGCTTGTCTTCATTAAAGGATTCCCTATCCATATTTTTACTAAATTACTTTCAATATGTGTCCCTGTGGATTTGAGCGATATCTCATGGACTTGGCAATTTGGAGGGCATGTACCGTCCCCATCCCACCCATTTTGGGAAGTTTTGGGGACATACCCCTGTTTGTTTTGTCTTTTGAAGCATAGTTGGAAGACTTTGCTGGACTCGCCGCGGACTCTGCGGACTCGGGAGTCTGCAAGCTAGCCGAGTCGACTCAACGCGGACTCACGAGCCGAGTCTCTGGCTTGGACTCCTGAGTCCTTGGCTTGGATTCCCGAGTCCTGTGCCTAGACTCTTGCTGCAGCTGGAGGCTGCTTTCTCAGCTTTAAAACATGGTTTTTTTCAAAAAAAATTGCCGATTCTGTGTCGAGTTTTTTGCCGAGTCCGTGCCAAGTCCCGAGTCCGAGTCCTATTTTGGGCTGCCGAGTCCGAGTTTTCAAACTATGTTTTGAAGGACTGCCCCCTAGATGCTCCAATGTCCCTTGGCTGTCCTGGGGGCTTGAGGGCCTCCCCACATCAAATGCATGAAAATCAGCCAAAAAAAAAACAGGCATTCTAAAATTAAATAAAACCTTAAAAGGGGCCCCAAGACAACTCTTAAAATCTGCACCCCTTGCTGTTTCTTATTCACCATAAGGGAAGAGGACAAGAGAGGAGGAAAAGGAAGAGGAAGTGTATTGGTTTTTGAGGTATTAATCAGATGACTTAGATTTCCGAGCTTGTTGCTCATTTTACCTATGTACTGTGCATGATGCAGCAGTTTTTCCTTTTTTTGTTGTACCTTTTTATTTTATTTTATATAATATTGGAAACTGTTTACAAATATAGCTCATATGAGCAACCAATCACAACAATATATAAATATCATGCCAAGTAAAACAAAATAGGGACCAAAGATGACAACTAAGAAGCAATCAACCCTATCAACAGCCCATACCACTCCTCAACCTGAACCGACAAGAGTGGGGCAGAATACAAATAATCATGACATCGAGCAAAAATAACATATATATGCCCATCCCAAGGAAAGCACTATGATTAAGGAAGATATAAGTCCAGAAGTGACATCAAATGTGCATATAACTACCACAAACCAAGCCATCATAAGCACCCCCTAATGAGCATTACAGAACTGGAACATATATATGGTATAGCCTGCCTCTTAAGCTGTCAAGAATCAGAAACAGCTTTAGAGAGCTACATGATAACCATAACGAACAGCAACCCAAACTAACAGTAAGTAACACCTGTACTGTTCTTCTTGTCCAACTTATCAGTAAAAGCCTCCACATTCTTCTCCAAAGACCACACTCTGAAATCTATATACTCTTGCAACTGGCATTCAGGATAAATGCTGATAGGCACAGCCAGGAAGGGGTTAGAAGCATCGTCACTTTCACTATCAGAAGAGCTGCCGATTGAAACCTGATCACCAACTTGCCGATAATCATCCACATCCATTGTCGGTAACCAAAAGAGGACCAGCAGACAAATCAACACCTTGTGAAGCAATAGGAACAACAGCACTGAGTGGAACAGGAAGACCAAACCCAGAAACCTCAGCTTGAGCACAACCCCCCCTGCCATCAGGATCAACAACTAACCTGGGCGAAGCAACAGCACTACCAAGAACAGCAGCAACAGTAGACTCCAAGACTCGAGGAATGATATGATTAACACCACTTTGAGGAAAAGAAGATTAACAAGCTCATAAAACCCAGCAGCAGTTACCATCTCTATATCCCTTTGCACAGGCCAGCTATCCTGATAACCTGGGGCTCAGGAACATGCTTAGCATCCAAGATAACCTGCTTAATATCTTCACTTTTTTTATGAACCTACAAGGCAACATTATTGGCTTATTTCAACATAAATCATGTTTCATAATATGTCTATGATTATCAGTCTTTCTTATGTGTTATGGAATCAGTGAATAGTTATAAACTTATAGTACTTGTGTACTTTTCGTTTGTTTATGTTATTTTGAGATATTTATGATTTATATATTATTTTAATAGTCAGTCTCATCTGTCCTCAAAATCCACAACTTTTTTTGCCATCCCTAAATCCATCCCTCTACCCATACACCTCGTATCTCAGAAACTCAGTGAAACACCGATAGTTTTTGTGGTTGTGATGAGTTGCTGTGGATATAAACTTGCTTAAATGTTTTGTGATACTGTTTTGCTAAATGAGCTTTGTGTATGACAGATACCCTTGTTTTTATCTACCTATGGAATCAGTGAATAGTTATAAACTTATAGTACTTGTGTTCTTTTGGTTTGTTTATGTTATTTTGAGATATTAATGACTTATATATTATTTTAATAGTCAGTCTCATCTGTCCTCAAAATCCACAACTTTTTTTGCCATCCCTAAATCCATCCCTCTACCCGTACACCTCGTATCTCAGAAACTCAGAGAAACACCAATAGTTTTTGTGGTTGTGATGAGTTGCTGTGGATATAAACTCGCTTAAATGTTTTGTGATACGGTTTTGCTAAATGAGCTTTGTGTATGACAGATACCCTTGTTTTCATCTACCCTTTGAGATGTATTCTCCTTTATGATTTTGGAGCTTACTATATTTATTCAAATTCTGCAGCATCACGTACTGCTACAAATTTCATACATTTTGCTTCTCTTTGATCCATTGATAGATAGATAGATATTTAAGCTCAAATGTACATGATTTTGGAGCTTCTTATTGTATTTTTCAAATGGTGGTGCTTCACATTCTTACCTTCTTAATCGAAAAAATCACCTTCTATCTATCTATCTGTTTGTTTATCTATCTGTCTGTCTATCTCATTGTTTGTCTGTTTGTCTATCTATCTATTTGTTTGTTTGTCTATCTGACCATCTATGTATCTATCAGTCTATCTATGTATCTCTCTGTCTGGATATCTCTCTGTTTGTCTGTTTGTCTATTTGTCTTTCTATCTATCAAAAGGACTCCCCCCAAAGGGACCATGATCGCACCATTCAACTAGTGCTAGGTTGCAAACCACTAAACGTTAGGCCTTACAGGTAACTTATATGTCTAGAAGAGTGAAATTGAGAAGATGGTACAAGAGATGTTAGAAGCAGGCATTATTCATCATATTTACAATGTTTTTTCCTCTTCAATGGTGATGGTATGTGAGAAGGGTGATACTTGGCACATGTTTCCAGACTATAGATAACTCAACAAGTACACCATCAAATACAAGTTTCCTATTCTAGTCATTGATAATTTATTGAATGAGATAAACGGAGTTATTTTCTTGATATCCTTGATCTCAAATCAAGTTATCACTAAACTAAAGACAAGGAAGAAGATATTCCCAAGATAACATTTAGTACTCATTAGGGTCATTATGGATTTTTGGTGATACCATTTGGTCTTACTAATGCTCCTTATGCATTTCAAAGTTCGATGAATTCAATGTTTAAGAAAATTCTGATTAAGTTTCTATTACTGTTCTTTGATGATATATTGATTAATAACAAGATATGGGAAGACCATTTGCACCATGATGATTATAGATTACAAATTCTTCAACATCAGCTTTATGCTAAACCTTTTAAGTGTGCTTTTGGTTTGAAAGACGTGGAGTATTGAAAGGATTAAGGTGCCATTTATCTTGCACTCCTATGTATATTTCATGTATTTTCAACACTCTTGGAAAGTGTCCTTGGACATCTAGGGTGTATTTGGAAAATAATTTGTAATTAAGATTCCTTGAGAATCTTGGCATTAGTTATATACATTCATGAAGGAGGCGGAGCACAATGGTGGAGTTTACAATTCACTTTGGACTCACTTATTGCACTTTCTCAATTCTAATGCTATGATTGAGGAATGGAGAATCTTGTATGGCAGATGGGAACTGCATGAGTTGGCCACTCCAAAATGGAGCACTATACTTAGAGATATGAGCTGTTGGTAGTTATGAAAGCAAAGATGCCTTTGTGGTTATGTTTACTATTCTAGGGAACAATTGATTGCACCCATGTGATGTCCATATGAAGTGATTTGTTCATTTTCTATTCTTGGAAGATGCTCTCCAAGGTGGGTGTGGGGTTTTTGCATGAATCATGGTTTTGGTATCCATTGTTTTGGTAAACATTTATGATTTTGTTTCTCTCCATGCCTTGTTATATAGGAAAACAAGTAATTGCCAAAATCTTGTTAGAGTGAAGAGAGTGTTAGTGTGTTGAATGTACCTCATTCTTGAAGATTAATACATGTTTGTCCTCTTTCTTGTGTGGGTTTTTTACTCGAAAGGGTTTCTCCATGTAAATCTTGTGTTGATATGGTTTGCTGATTTTATTCTTATTGCTGATTTTATGCAGTCACTTGCTAATCTTCTCGTAATCCTTGTCTAAAGAAAAAGATTTTAGATTTGCATACACTTGTGAAGATTTTATTGCAGTAGTTTCACCTGGTTTATCAACAAGTACTTGGGTCACATTGAGTGTCATGAACAAGTAGAAGTTGATTTGAACAAAATCAAGGCCATGGTGGAGTGGCCAGTTCCTAAAACCCATGAAAATTTGAGTGGTTTCCTAGGGCTCATCAAATTCTATAGAAGATTTGTAAAGAATAATCACTGCATTGTAGCTCTAGTTGCAACAGTTTTGAAAAATGATTCTTTCTAGTGGAATGCAGCAGCTAATACAACATTTGAGGGACTGAAGGAGGCAATGTGTACCACTCTAGTTCTAGCTACTCCATATTTCACCAAGAATTTTATTGTGGCCTATTTTTGTGCACAATCCCATCCTTTCACAACAAGTATAATGGCAAAAGCATTTATGAAGAACATACAAAAGATACATCGTACTCTAAAGATTATCGTAAGTGATTGTGATCCTATATTTACTGGTAATTGTTTGGACAAATTTATTCTCTTGTTTGGGTACTCAACTCACACATAGCTCTGTTTACTTGCTAAGTGATTTGGCCGATTAAGACAGAGTAAACGAGAATGTATAATAGCAAGTATGGAGCATATCAATTACACATACATTGCACAGAACTTAGCATTTGTATTCAAACACCAGATAAACAGTAAGTACATCATACATCAAAATATCTGGTCCTTGACTACAAGTGAATTATCAAATATATAGTCGGCCGATGTTAGTTGAGAACACCAACCGTCGGTAACGACTCATTACAACTACCCAATCGTTGGGGATTAATTTCTTGATTACAACATATATTAATTCCTTTTGCTATGCACAAAGTATTATTTATTTATTTACTATTTGGTCGACTAAAATAATTAATTACTTACGATACGATTGACTACATCAACCCCCCCAAAAAGAAAGTCTTCTAGATGACATTAGAACAAAATGGGGCCTACAATAGAAGAATTGACTATTGGGAAGAGAAGGGGTGAGAGGACGTCCTTGGATGGATGGACAACATCGGAGTAGAAGTCGGTGAGCATAGCTCTCGTAGCTTATGAACCTTCTCTATACATATCCATAGCCGATGCTCTACCATAACCTCTCGCTCCCTAGCCGCCTTTACCATGTGTGCAACCTCCATTACTTGTCGTTTGGCTCGATCCAATTCCTTCACCTTCGTTGCCAGCTGAGCCTCCATGTTCCTCATCTTCTACTCTGCCTCCCTCTCCATCTTCGACATCTTGGCTTCAAGGGTTGATGCTCTGGCTCTCTCAGTGACGATGAGTTGAGTTTGCTGAGCAAGCTGCACTTGGAATTTCTTCGTATGCTCAGCCAACTCCTATACCTTTTGTACTGGTTGTAGAGCCTCAATCTTTGCTTGCATTGATTTGTTTGTAGGTGCATCCGCGAGACTGCCAAGTGCATCGGGAGGCTTGCCAAGTGCACCGACAAGGCCGCCAACACCACCAACAGGACCACCAACCTCATTGGTAGGGCCGCTAGCACCACTGGTAGGACCCCAACCTCATCGATTGGACCACCAACATCACTAGTGGGACTGCTAAGTGCATCGCTAATAGCATTGGTCATAGTTTCTACACCATCAGATGCATTGCTAGCAAATACCCTGACACCTACCAATGTGGCACAGATAAATAATTGGTTGAACACACTTGGCCTACCATTGGAGGTTCTAACATTCCCATCACCGAGCCCTTTAGGAGCTTTAGCCGAGGGTTTGGAACAAGAGTGCACACCCATGGTGATTGAGGGTGAGGGTCCACAACAGAGCTTTACAACCATGTTGACGGAGGGAGTGGGTGTACAACAGGACCTTCCAGCCATGAGGTTGGATGGTGCAAAACCAAGTTCGACACAGGCACACCCAATAGGTGCAGTACACGCTTAGGAGAGTGGGGGAACATCACAAAGACGAGACCCCTATGGTGATAGAGGGGTTAGCATCACCTAATCCACAGGCAAAGAGGAGGATGAGTCAAGCAGGACAGCGAGGTTGATTGTGGAGATCTCTAAGATGGATGAGTCAGACCCTCTGGGGACGGTGCAAAGGTACATCCAGGAGCTCTAGTCGATGGCAATAGTCATGAATGAAGTAGGAGAAATATCTGAGATCTTGACTTCGACCGGTCTTCATTGGTGGCGAAGGAGGTATAGAGGATATTTGTGTTTGGTCAGACAGGGTGTGAGGAGAAGTTTGCTCGATGTTTTACTACAAGAGGATGGCCTAGAGCGGAGACCTCGGTGATGTGAAAGGCATGGCGTCTAGCGAGACCCTTGGTTGGGGGGATAAATGGCCGCCTAATTTCAACCTTGTTCAGTATAGAGACATCCTTCAGGGATGTATTCTATAGGATGAAACAACGGATGGCATCTACAAACGAAGCAATGTAGGCAAAAATTGAGGCTCTACAACTGGTACAAAAGGTATGAGAGGAGTTGGTTGAGCATACGAAGGAATTCCAAGTGCAACTTGCTCAGCAAACTCAACTCACCATCATTGAGAGAGCTAGAGCATTGACCTTAGAGGCCAAGATGCCAAAGAGGGAGAGGGAGGCAAAGCAAAAGATGAGGGACATGGAGGCTCAACTAGCAATGAAGCTGAAGGAGGTGGATCAAGCCAAATGACAGGTGATGGAGGCTGCACACATGGTAAAGGTGGCTAGGGAGTGAGAGATCATGGTAGAGCATGAACTGCAAATACGTACAAAGGAGGTTCATAGGCTACAAGAGCTACCCTTGCCGAATTTTACTCCAATGTCATCCATCCATCTAGAGACATCCTCTCGCCCTCCCTCTTCCCAATAGTCAATTCTTTTGTTGTAAGCTCCATTTTATTGTAATGTCATCTAGAAGATGACTTTGTTTTTGGGGTGGCTGATGTAGTCGGTTGTACTATAAGTAATTAATTATGTTAGTCAGCCAAATAGTAAATAAACAAGTAATACTTTGTACACAACAAAAGGAACTATTATATGTTGTAATCACGAAATCAATCCCTAATGGTTGGGTAGTTGTATTGAGTTTTTGTTGACGGTTGGTGTCCTCAACCAACATCGATTGACTATATATTTGATAATTCATTGGTAGTCGAGGACCAGACATTTTGATGTATGATGTACTTATTGTTTATTTGATGAATGAATACAAATGCTATGTTATGTGCAATGTTTGTGTAATTGATATGTTCCATACTTGCTCTGTGTTAATTGGTCAAGTCACTTTGTGAGTAAACAAGCTCTTCATACCATCCTTGATTTGATGGGAAAATTGAAGAAGTTAAAAGTGCTTAGAGGGGTATCTATATTGTTTTAATTTAGATAAACAATCTTAATGGATGGCTTGGTGACTACTAGTAGAATGGTGGTATAACACTTACCTCCATATTGCTTTAAAATTTCTCCATTTATCATGTTATATGGATACCATCCCTCTCATCCATCACATCATCATTGAAGGTTGCACCAAGAGTTTAGGGTATGTAAGATAACATGAGTCATCAACAATAGGTACTTTTAGATCTCAAGGAGAACTTGGCCATGGCACATAACTAAATGAAACAACAAGTTGACCAACATCATAGCGAAAGGAATTTTGAAGTGGGAGATTGATGCTTATAAAGGTTGCAACCATATAATAAAATGTCCTTGAAACAACAAAAGAAGAATAATAGGCTCTCACCAAAATATTATGGTCAATGTTAGATTTTGTAGAAGAGTGGCAATGTAGCATACAAGCTTGAGTTACCTCTAATTACAAAAATTATGAATTGCGTTCAAAGAAGGTTATTGGTCAATTGTTCAAATTCCTCACCCTCCATTCTTTATTTATGGATTGGATGGATGAATGGATGGCCCCACCCTTTATTTTATTGACGACAGGTGTGAGGGGTAACACAAAAGAGTGAGATACTTTAGATACTATAGTTATGAAACAAGCCCCTCGACCCTTGCTGCTACGACAATTGGGCTCACTTGGATGCTTGTGTGGCTCTTCCCACCCCCACTACTGGCTTCATCGCTGATATGGGATGGATGATCAGGGGTAATGCTAGTATGTGCTATAAGGGAAAGGTAGAAAGTCCTTGCATAGATGGTGTTACATGAGCTAGATGAAGAGGGAAGGATCATCTTGGATCCTAAGCCAGTTTTCCAGACACACACAAAGAAGTTGAGGACTACGACAATCATATATTACCTCATTTAATGAAAGAATTTCCTGTAGAAGATGCCACATGGGAAGATGCAAATTTTGTGTAGAAGAATTCACAACTGATTAATGTTGAGTACAATGCTTGTGTAAAGGAGGGGTATGCTATTTCCTTAACCTATAGCATGCATAGAGATATGTGTAACTGACTTGTAGCTAGTATAAACCTTAATTAAGTTATATGATCATTTATATGGTCTTATATAGGTAGTTAAGTCGACTTGGGTGGCATCCATGGCATAAGTATGGTATATATAGGAGGTAGTGGTTAGTGTACTATAATCATAACGTGAATTCTATCTTTTTGAAGACTTTGGAGGTTTGTCCACTTGAAGTGGAGTATTATTATCAAGTATTGCAGCATAATTTCTGTTATATGCTTGTCTTGTGCAAGTAATTTCATTACAATATCGAAGGTAACTCTATATTTGGTTACACAAATTCCATCCACCTAGAGTTTTTTTCCATCAAGACTTCTTCCCACAAACTTGCCCACCAAAGAAAAATATTTATTTAGTGAAGAAAGTTCAGCCTCGCGACCATCTAGGAGTGAAACAACTGAAGGGGAAGCTGCCATTGAAATGGTAATGTCTCCCCCCCAAAAATGGAAAGCTTAGAAGGATCTATAGTCTCCTCAATAGAACCTTTAAATTGAGCGATTGTTGAAGCATTCACTAACATAGGATTTAGGCCACTTTCTCCTTTGATAGCTAAGATAAATAGAAATTATTGCATGAGTGAAATGAGTTGCATTCCTGTAATCTGTGCACACCATGTGATATACAGTTAATTTTGATTGCTGCCTCATGGCAATGAAAATATCTTGTGCTTCCAAAATCCCCTTATTAGACCCTTCGAGGACAACTTCCCCATGTCATGCCACACTTGTAGCAGATGCCTCTACAACAACTATATGGTAATCAACGTTTGCATGAGAAGTTGCTGTTTCCCTAGATAAAAATCCTCTCCTTAGTCCACTTGCAAACATTTTTGAACTAGGAATGGCTTACAATGATGCCTTTACCAACATGATCTCCATCTTTAGTATCTTCTTCCATAGAAGCTACTTCCACTCTTATGTCCCAAACCCTAGCTACTCCTGCTTTCAAGCAAGCTGTCATCATATTCCTTTTCAAGGCCAAATTCCATATATATTCTGGTTTTAATATTTTTAGCTTACGATATTTATTTTGTTATATCATGTTTGTGTCTTCCGTGGGGTATGTGTGTTTGTACAAGTTATTTTTTTATGTTTTATAAATTTACCCTTTTGCAATTTGAATGTTTTTTCAAAACCATAAATTGGTTGTTGCATCGAATGGTGTGATATTATAAACAAACATATTGAATACAGCCCAAATATAGGCTCACCTATCTTCCCTAGGGATGCGTCCTTGTACTGGTGACATTTTGGGGATGTTGGGACACCTTGGAAATGCCCCCACGTTATGCCCTATCAAAGTTTTTTTTGCTCTAACATCTTGGAAACACAAGGATGGGCTGTCCCCAAGATGGCTAGGTATGTCAATGGCGCTCCCTGATTGTCCTAGGGACAATCAACCACCCCTTTGCAGTTACAACAATTTAAATAAAAAAGACCTAAAATGAACTATTTTTCTATTCTTTTGTGGGTTCCCAAACCATTCTCAGCCCTAAATGACAGATTTTGGTTTGCAAAACAATAGATTTTCAATCTCCTTATGGTGTATGACAGTCGCATGTTGTAAGAGTTGACTTTGCAAGATTTGAAAGTAGTTTTCAGCCATTTCAGTTGGCAAAATAACAGTGTTTTCAAAATAAAATCAGGCAAAACAATACCTAGGATTGCAATGTCTATCATTGAAAACAATAGTTTTTTCTTGTATTTGCAGTCACAAAATTGCAGGTTTGCAACATATAATGGCAGTTAGTCTTATTGAGACAACTTCTTTCCAATTTCAATACAAGGTTAGGAACTTGAGTTGCTTGTGTCAACCACTACAATCTTGAGACAAGGGATACAGGCTCATTGATTGCAGAAGTTCTTTGCAAGCTCTAGGGTATCTGCATATTTTTTATGTTTTTGTCATTTTGTAGTTGGAACTTGCAGCCATTTTCTTGTAAATTTTATGTATTAAGGATCTATAATGTATGTGAGAATGCCTTATCAATGCCATCATATGGATATTTGAGATTTCTCTAATTTTTTTATTAACTGTCCCCCGAAAATGGCCTCCAAAAAACTTGTCGTTGAAATGCATACCCTTGTCCCCAATTGTCCCTATCCAGAAACTTGGTGGAGCATAGGGGCTCACATATTGATATGTTTTGGATACAACATCCATGTTGTATTTATGGGAATCTCAGATTATATAGTTGTCCCCGAAAATGGCCTCCAAAAAACTTGTCCTTGAAATGCATACCCTTGTCCCCAATTGTCCCTATCCAAAAACTTGGTGGAGCATAGGGGCTCACATATTTATACATTTGGGATACAACATCCATGTTGTATTTTCAAGTATTCGATCCATATCTAGTATCCAGTAAATGTATCTAGGTAAAGGAGAAGTATTTTTCAATTCTGCTTCAAAGGTGGAAATTATTATGGGAATCTCAGATTATTTAAGTACATGCTATGGAAATGCTATCGGATGATACTAAAGGATTTATAGGTAAATATAAAAATAGGATTGAAAAAAATTATGACCGTGAGGGGAACTAGCTTATGATCCCCATGGTACACAATATATTTCTAGCTTGGAAACATTGAAACATTTTGGCAAAGAGAACCACTTGGAAATGCTAGGAAATGTTTGGGGATGTTTTGTAGTTCTATCTGGGATGTACATTGGAATTTTGGACCCCCTTTTTTGTTTTTAGGGGCTACGCTTCCACTCTTACACCTCACCAGTTTTGTACTTGATAACATTTTGGAAATACAAACATCCTGCAAACACAAGCAGTATTTTTTGTATTCAAGTGATATGTGGGCATTTTCATTGTATTGTTACTTGTTTGCATAATTTTTTCCTCCATTATTTCCCCCCTACTCTCAGTAAAAAGAAAAACATAAAAAAGGAGAAGAATAATATTTTAAAATATAAGCAAATCAGAATGAAAATATACCCTGGATTTCAGACCAACGTCAAAGAAAACCTATAGAAACAGTTAAAAGCTATTATCCATGGGTTTTCTTTTTAAGATGAAGCCCCCTTTTACTATCTTGCAATTAGCGTAATCTCTCTCTCCCTTTTTGTACTTTACATTTGTTTTCTCCATTTAGCATCCACTTGTTATTCTTCTACCTGCATTTCTCATATCACTTGAAAGCAAAGTTGTATGGAAATGGATATGGTATCAAATATGGATACATAATATGATAATGTATTGGATACTGATACATTATTAAATAAGAATACAGTGAATGTTAATGACCATCTAATATATATATGACAATTACAAAATATACACCTCTTTTCAATTATTTATACATCTAAGATTCAAGAGGCATAATCATTACACTAGAATTTTTTTATATCTATTTTGGTTTTTTATATTTTTAGTTTATAATATTTATTTTATTATATTATGTCATCTTTAGTGGTGTGTGTATGTACATTTTATTTTTAATGTTTTATTTCTTTTGTGATTTTGAATGCTTTTTTAAAACGATAAATCGGATATAGCATTGGACACTGCAGTGTCGTATCCAAACCTATTGGATATTGCCCAAATATGGCCTTGTATATTTATACATTTGAATACTGCATCTATGCCATATCCATGAGTATTGTATCTATATTTAGTATCCAATATTTGTATTTGGGTAGGGAGGAGAAGTATTTGATAACTTTGCTTAGAAGGTGATAGTTGTTATTGTAATCTCAAATTATTTAATTTCATGCTATGGAGATGCTATTAGAGTTATGCTAGTGGCTTCATAGGGAAATATAAAAACAAGCGAGTAAGAAATTATGACCATTTTAGTGTTTTTATTTGCACCTTTTATTGCATTTTCAGAGATTTTTTGAATATAGGTGCATGCCAATTATTAGATGCTCGGCATTACTCATGAAAAATCATATCAACCCTTTGTATTGGTGTGCCTGATCTTTTTGGCACGCACCGATACACAATGGGATTTTTTTTGAAAGGTTTTGGTTCCTTTGTTGAGGTGTGCATGCAATCTTCTTTATGCATCTATATATTGTTTGGTCACCATATTTTTCTTTGGCGTGTGGAAGAATTTCAACATGCCAATACATTAGTTTGTCACCACGGCAAGATAAGATAGATAAATGAGGATTTCTAGTTTGTGTTCCATGATGTTTCAGGGACATGGACAGGGATTGCAGGGGATGTGTTTTGGGGACACCAGACAACAGTTTGAGGGCCATTTTTTTGGGGATGGTGGGGTATGGCTATATATATATACACAGAGAGAGAGAGAGAGAGAGAGAGAGAGAGATTCCTACAAGTTAATGGACAGCAGTATAATGGCGGCAATATAACATGACACTGTAAAACGATGCTGGATAATACTTGCAGAAGCCACCAGACCGAACACATTCCGATTTTTTGTTTGTTTGTCTGCGCTTCTCATACAAAACCACACTGTACTAGACCATGGCTAATGCACTGTTAATCTCTTATGCAACTCACAATTGTAACTGACTCTAATACCATATCAATTTTTTGAAGTCTGAGACTTTGAGTTAAAGTTTGAACAATCAAATCAGAAATTAAAATTATTTCTGTTAGTGTTAACTGTTGTATGACTTTGTAGCATGAGCTATGAATCTGAATAATGATATATTTATTGCTGTTATACTGCTGTCACCACTGTTACTGCTGTCATGATTGATTTTATTGCTGTTATTCTACTGTAATGATATATTTATTGCTGCTGTTATAGTGCTGTCATGATATATTTAAGTCTTTTTTTAATGCCATGAATGTTTTTTTTTCAAAACATTATAAAATTTGCCTTGCCATTGGGATGTCTGGCCATCCTGGTGATGTTTGAGGGATGTCCCATATGCCCTCTGCCATCTCAGGGACAGCCAAATGTCCCTGCGGTGTTTACGATTACTACAACACATTTTGGAATGTTTTGAAGATTTTTTGGGATGGCAAGGGGACATCCCTTGTCGTCCCCTCATACCTAGAACACCATTGGGGATGGGGATGGGGATGGCGGTTTGAGGGTCGGAGGCACATTCCTGTGGAACATAGTTTCCAGTCAATAAACTTGATTCGGTACAACTTTTTTGTATGGGTACAACAGACCATAAGGGTAACTAACTTATGATCCCAACAATGTGTTTCCTGCTTGGAAAGATTTTAGTAAAGAAAACATCTTAGAAATTCTGGGAAATGTTTGGGGATATTTTGTAGTTATTTGTGGGATCTATAGCAGAATTTCAAACCCCCTTTTTTGTTTTTCACTTTTTAAGGGCTGCCTTTCCATCAGTGTGCTGCATCAGTTCCCTGCTTGATAACATTTTGGAAATACAAACATCATGCAAACACAAGCGATAATTTTTATACTCAAGCGATATGTGGGTATTTCCTCTGTATTGCTTGCTTGTGTGCTAAATTTTTTCATTCTCCATTATTTTCCCCCTGCCCCCCAGTAAAAGAAAAACATTAAAAAGGTAATATTTCAAAATATCAGCAAATGGGAATTGAATCATACCCTGAATTTCAAACAAGCACCAAAGAAAACCTACAATTTACAAAAACATGTGGCTATTATCCGTGCTTTTTAAAATATCAGCAAATGGGAATTGAATCATACCCTGAATTTCAAGGGAACACCAAATAAAAACCCATAAAAGCACATGAAAGCTAATATCCATGGTTTTTCACTTCCAAGAGGAAGCCCCCTTTTTATCTATCCTACATTATGCAGCTTTCATGTTTTTCTGGGGTGCTGTTTGGAATCACAATGTCGAAACTTATTTTTTATTTGATGTATATAGGTGTCTGAGAGAACGAAATGTTTCCCAAGATTCTGAGAACTGACATACACAAAAAATTTAACATTATTCCATTTCAGGGAACTTAGTTGAAAAGAATGAACTTAAGAAATGCATATTAGGTACTGGAACATGTTACCATTCAGGTACGTCTTCTGTCATACCCTTAAACAATGTGGCCAAGATATGGAATACAACATGCATGTTTCAGTGACAGATTATCTGCTGGAATCTTGCCTTCCATTTGCATGTAAGCAGCAGTTACTTTGGGTGGAAACTGTCAATTGAGAAAGTATTCTCCTTTCTTTCAATATGTTTTACAAGATCTTTTTTTAAGCTAATTTTTTGTCTATGATTGACAGACCATTCCAAGCATTTGCAAATTCAAGAGGACACTGGATTCTCAAACAGCTAAGCTTCATCCCCATGATGACACAGAAAGCAGAAGGCCTATCAAAAACACCTACATTTATCCATGATATCTAACATACTTATAATGACACTATAGCAAGGAAGCTGTGCTGCTGGATCATCTTCTAAATTTTTTACTTCATTTTCCAAAACATCATCCCCATTGTGATTATGATACCATATTAAGTCAGTTGAAGCTTGCTTTGGTTTGCGACTCCTACCTACATTCCTGACAGGATATTTATCATGACACTGCAGCTTCCTTTTTAAAATGCAAGTCATTTATAGCTCGAGTGATGGTCTGTAATTATTCAGACTCTGGATTTCCTCATATATGCTACTTTTGCTTGAATTTTATGTTTGGTAGCAGTAATGGTTGAAGCATTGTACTGTTACAATCCATGATTTGATCCTTCTTTGGAAGTGGCTTCACTTGACCTTGTTCATAGGCCAGTTTCCTATGGGATCAACTCCTCGAGTCTCATAAAAAAAATGTATCCATCAGGGATGAATGCATCATACATAGACATTAAATTTCTGCTAGATGAAACCCATTCTGGCTGCAGTTCTTAGAGACATGTTGTAGCATCTAGAAGTTCAATGAAGCTTGAAATCTGTCTTAGAGTGCTCTCTTGAGAGGCTATTGCTTTGATGCTGAACATTATGGTTGGCATTATTAGTCAACTCTTAAATATCTTTTTGAGAAGTGGGTAGCTTTTAAAGTTTCAAGGTTGGTTGGTTATATGTCTGTGGTAGGAGTTTTTCCCTTTGCCTCTGCCCATCTTCCTTACTCAGGCACTTCCACCCTAGTAGCCTCTGCACTCTTTTAGGTTGTAGTGGCATTGGTGTGCACCTTGACCATTGCAATTAGCTCTTTGTCCTTTTCCATAGTTGTCAGTGGAATGGAAACAATAACCACAGGGTTCCTAATGTGAACCACCGGTCTGCTCTGAATGATGCTAGCTAAGAAATCATCAATGAAGATAAAGGGAATAAGGTAAGTGATACTCTAAATGAATGCAATCAGTGTACATGAATAACTGGAGGACAGAAATAAAGGAGGTGAAAGCATCTGAGGCAAAGAAACAAGTGGTTATGTCTTCTTCATACACCTTATGACACGTGCTTTTGAGCAATTCCTTGAGGTCAGTGTGATTCCAATTCCATGCCCCATGGAAATTTCATAATAACATGGATGATATTGATGGAAGCCTGCTTTTTTTATTTTTTATCACATTCTTTTCAACTACCACAAAAGAAAGCTTGTTCCTGTTTCTGTTATAATTGCAACATTCCAATCTAACATGTAGCAAACAAACTCTTAAGACTTGTAAAAAGTGAGAAATTTTTGGAAAGAAAAACTGTTTAATCTAGATGTTAGCATTGGATCTGTTCACACCAGCACCACAAAAGGATCATATGTAGCTGATGTGGTGTGTCCATGTTAGCTGTTTGCCTTTCACTTGAAAAATGTTAGGGCCAGTAAACATTGAGGTAGATCTTCTAGAGAGAGGAGGGTAGGATTGGATCTTTAATATGGCAACACTTGATCCCTTCTACCCCTAGGTGTCCCCATTGCCAAGAGAAAATGAGAATGGAACATGGTGTGGTGTAAAATTTGTCATTTCTAAATCTTACCTAAAACCCTTTGGGCATGTTTGACAAGATCATTGTTACAATGTGTGAAAATTAAATTGTTGAAAAATAGTCATAGTAATAGAAATGATTATGTAAGAAACAAAAGCATCTTTAAACCTAATATACAAACTTTACTAGTCATGCCAACCAGTGAGATGATACAAAACTGTTCACGGTGAAAACTCTCTAAGAAGATTGTCTAGCTTTCTCATATGGTTGTTAGACATGTCGGATTTAGTTCTACAGATTTCTAGTATGAAGTTTGGAAAAGAGTTCAATTTTTGGATGGAAGGAAATGTTGAGACAATATTTATCTTTTGTTCCCATAACTGATAGAATATGAATTGTGCTTGTTTGTCATCAGGGAGTTAGGCATTGGTATAGTACCATACAGTCCTCTTGGTCGTGGATTCTTCTCTGGAAAGGCAATTGTGGAGAGCTTACCAGAGAATAGTACATTGGTATGTTTCATATTATATTTAGGAAGTGGCCCTAAATATTTTCTTTGTCCTGATTGAACCTGTGCAATATTCTTGAAGACTGAGAATCAAATTCCTTTTTAAATATTTTCTTTCCACTCGATTTGAAATTTCAATTAATATCATGCCTATGGGTCAGGTTAATCATCCACGGTTTAGAGGTGAAAATCTGGAGAAGAATAAAGTTTTTTACACCCGCGTTGCAGATTTAGCCAAAAAGTATGGGTGTACACCTGGTCAGCTTGCTCTTGCATGGGTTCTGCATCAAGGTGATGATGTTGTTCCCATTCCCGGTGAGTCTCATTTCCATATCTCTGCTTCATCAATGGGAATGTTTGAATTGCAAAATCATAGTTGCTAGTATTTGCAGTGATGTTCTTCTATTGAATTTTGTGTAGGAACTACTAAAACCAAGAACCTGGATGAGAATATTGGCTCCTTGAACATAAAACTCTCGCAAAGGGACTTGCAAGAAATTGCCAATTCATTACCAGCTGATGAAGTTGTAGGTATCCGAACTTATGAGTTCATGAATCACAAGACATGGAGATCTGCAGATACCCCACAGAAATCTTAGAATAGATAATTGCTGTGGCAGAATTATCACGCTGCTTATATTTGATAAAATTTTCTATAGTTAAATTTATAAGGACAGTTATGCTAGTCTTAGAATGGATTGACAAACTTTATAGCTTGTTGCTTGTCATTGTATACCTTACCAATTAAATGTATGTTATCACTAAGTTGATATTTTGATCTGCAGTTTGAGTTATTTATGGCATTGATTTTAAATTACTTTAGCATGTTAGGTTGCACTTTCATATGATTATTACAACAAACGGTCTTGAAAGGGCACCAATGTGGTCAAATGCCAAGTTGCTCAAATTGTCAATTTTGGTTCCATGCCCCTCCTCATCCTATTCTGTTTAGGATAATTGCATTACCATGGTATAATATACTTTCTAAGCAATGTAGTGATCCGTTTCATGATGCTAGGCCGTAATCAAGCATAAATTTAAGAAAACACATGGACTCCAAGAATTGTTTAGCTCTTAGTTTGCACCCTTTCTCTAATGGCTGCCCCTGATTTTTTTGTATTCTGTTTTGCTGATTGGAATGCTTGCTGATGTTTTGTTTAATGTTTTTTCACATGCCATTCATTGTTTCATTGCATTGCATATATTTTGACAATAAACAAATTAAATGTTTAAATAGATATAGCAATCAGATTTTACTCTTTTTCTTTCATATTAGAAGAACATTTAAAGAAATCCGAGCATAGGAAAGCTATAGGGGTTTGCACTTACAATCAGATTAAATAACAAGAGCAAATTACAACCTTTTCACACCACTGATAAGCTACAACAATACAAACTGTGCAATCAATATATTCTATGTTCATTACATGACTATGACAACCAATAGAAAATTGAATATATCCAACCTAGAACCACATGCAAGGTCTGAAATGAACAACTATTGTAGGTGCTGAAAACTCAAATTCATGACCACATACATGCCTGTTACTGACTGATAATAAATAGTTCAAACCTGAAATGAGGGCTCAAACAACAACACAACCTCAACGAACTTGCAACAAACAATACCAATGTGATGGGTAGCGAACCCTTTGCAAACCCAACTCCATAGACCAATATCTCAAGCTCCAACGATGACATAAAAAACCTATACAACAACAGGCTAGTGGACTGGAAAAACACCACAAAGAGGGCGACCTCCTAGGAGGGGCGATCTGCTCTATTAAATCAGGCTTTTTACAATAAATGCTAATGAATGTATGGCATGAAGCGCCTAGCTGAGGAGCTTCCAAAAAACCAATGCCTAGAATGATATCATATGCCAAAAATAGATGATTGATTTACCAAATTCTGTTCTAGGTAAGTAATGTTTAGAAATCACTGGAAATAGCTTCTAAACTTTTGAAAACCACCTTGAAATCAACGCCAAACCAAATCTAAAAGAAACCAAACTCCAACACACCAAAATCCCAAAGCTTTTCCTCAAAAGCATTCAAATATCTTCATCATTTCGAGCATAAAACATTGAAAAATCAGAAATCTGCGAAGCACAATGTGACCTTTGAGTGGAATCACACCAAACCCAACTAAGGTGGATCTCTCACTATTGAAACCAATGCTAAAGATGAGGGTTTCCATCCTCAACCAGTTGCAAATGATAAATTGGAAAAAATCCAGCAGTCTCCTAAAGTTGTCAAATCAATCTTGTCCAAATGAGAGCCAAAAATGAAGTTTTGTAGAGAAAGGGAATTAGGGCAACTTTAGGTTTAAAATATTTTTTCCTTCCAAAATCCAACACGTCCCTTATGAGCTTTATAATTTTTAATAAATTAAAACATCATATTCCTCTTTGGGCATCCTTGCTCATAAGGAAATTATTTTGTTTTATTCAGCCTTCTAAAACAATGTTAAGTTATTTCATTAGGCACCAAAGTATTTTTTTATGATCACCTACCCTCTCACTTAAGTTATTGTAGTGTAGGAATATGCATACCCTTGCATTTTCACACTTGTTTGGGCCCGCCATGTTATATTTATTCTTATTTATGTCTTAAGTGGTCCTATTTTACATCCACAAGCTTAATAAATTATATCTTTTTATGGCTAATCTTGACAAACATTAAAGGATAAATGATAATTTAATGATTCTGGTTGTGTCCTTGATTTTTGGACCGAGACTAAGGTGCCACCTAAGGTGTCTTTGTTCCCCAAAGGTCTTGGGACCCTCTTTTCAAAAACACCTTAAAGGGTACCCTTTTTGGAATATGTGCCTCACGTTTTAAGCCTTGAGACTAAGACACCACCTAGGGCATCTTAGTCCCTCTTAAGTGATTTTCAAGATTTAATTTCAAATCTTGGTGGGATTTAGCCTCCTTTAATTAATGAATTCATATGTCAGCTTGGTGTGGTATAATTTTAGGATATTAAGCATGGATAAGTATAAATACAAGGTTTTTTCACCCATTTCTCACCTAGCAAGTTGGATGAGCATTCTTAATAGCATAATTGAGTTCACGAGAGCATTCAAGAGTAATTCATCGAGCATTGAGAGACATTACCAAGATTCAAGTATCATGTCAAAGATATTCTTGCATCATTTGTGTTTTTGAACTAACATTTGTGATGTAGGGTTTTGATTCAAGCAAGCAATTCAAGTCAAGATCTGTCAAGCATCCATTCAATTTAAGGTCTACATTGAAGCTAGTCATTTCACGCAAGTTTGCAGATTTTATAACAAGGGTTTGGTGAATTGTAATATAACACTTTGTTCATTCATCATTTCCCTTCATTATTCCATTTCATTCCAAGGTTTAATTACCAACAAGGGGCTTGACCAAGACAAACCCCCATTTACTAACAATCAACAAGATTTTCCTCTCTTGTGTGTTTATGTTCATGGATTTAGGTTAAAATAATTTAAGTGCAAAGTTGCATTGCAAAGTTGTCATCTTCATGGAAAGTCACCTATAGGCCAAATTTGGAGGTTTCAGGATTCGAGATCTAAGAAGAAGTATAGACATTTAACCTCAAGATCACATTTTGAAGTTGCCAAAATTCAGATAAGGACTAAATTGGCAGTAAGGGCATCTTAGTCCTCCAAATGGTATTTTGCAGAGATTCTTTCAGATTCTGTTTCAACATCCGAAGATTTTGTATCTGCCTCAAAAAACAATAGCGAGACCAAGATAATAGTAAGGGTGTCTTTGTCCCCCCTAGCATATTTTGACATTTTTGCATTTCCAAAATCCTTATCACATTTCCAGACTTCCCAAGTACATACATCCTAACTCGCTGTTAATTTTGTTATTTGCACTCATTATTTGGCTTGCATTACTAGGTTTTGTGAGCTGAATGTTTTGTTGTCTTTTCCAAACCTTTACTTGGTGGTGAACCCTTCAAAAGCCCAAGGAATCTTCTTAGGTCTCCCTTGTTGAGAATTGACTCACCTTTATGTTGATAGTTAATCCAATTTGGGATCCTAGGTTTCCTTGAATGAACCATTCCCTTTATAAAGGAAAAATCCAAGATTAGGGATTCCTTTCTTGTATTGTGAGTCCCCTTTCCTACCAACAAACATTTTTCCAACGGTTCATTTTGGTGAACCCAACATTTTGGATATTCATTTTTCTGATTTGGTGTTCATTAATGTCCTAAATCTAGGTTGCATTCATTTTTACATTGCATCTTGCATTAGTGAAAGTGCATCTAGGGTTTCTCACATTTGCATTAGCGAAAGTGCATATAGGTTGCATTTTTTCTTTTTTGCATCATCTTATTTCATTGAAAAACTGAAAAGTGCATTCTCAATCATCCTAATTGCATTTATGAACATTGTTTTTGCATTCAAAATTGAAAAAATTGCTTTCAAATTTGTATTCAATTGTTTGTCATTAGTCACTTTTTCTTGCATTCATTTGCACAATTTTCTATTCTTAAACATCAGGTCTTTGAGTAGGTAACTTGGAAACACTGTTAGCAACTCAGATTTTGCTGTTTTTTTTTGAAAAAAACCTTTACTAGGACTAATTTGCCAATTGACATTTTAGTCCCTCTATGGGTTTTTGGCTTAGAACCCTGTTTGTATTGTTTGTTTTCTATTCTAGTTTTTGGAACTTCAAAATCTCATAAGTAGGACAAAGACACCCTTGTTGGCATCTTAGTCCCTTTTGATTTTGAAGTTGCAGTTTTCAGGGTTTGAATTTGCTTTTCTGTGCTTTTGTTGGCTTTTATTAGTTTTCTATTACAATTTGTAGGATTACTGTTATTTCAATTTCTTTCATTTCAAGTGTAATTGTAAGCATAGTATATTGCGTTCATTGCACTTTCTTTGGTTTATCCCTTGTATGATCTGTACTACTTGGTGTCCTACTGCTAATACTTTGGTGAGACGAAGTGCGAGACTCATGGCATCTCGCGATAAAAAAACTCACTATGGACTTTGGGTTATCTAGCTCTCTTATTCTTAGTGTTGGTACTAGTTCACTAGGTATGGAATGTACCTTTGATAACTCTTTTGCTATGCCTACCTTACCTACAAGTGCTATGCCAAGTGTTCAAACAATGGTTGAACATATCCCTCAAGAAAACATAATAAAAATGCATGAAGACCTAGCTCATTTACAAGATAGCATGAGTATTGAAAACATTTCCAACACTGTTATACCTGCCATAGATAGTATTCACCACATGATGGAAAGTGATGAAGGATTGGAAGTTGTGCGTAATATAGCTCAAATATTTGGAAAACATCTTCATTCCACCACCAATAGTGCTCAAACTTTAAACAATGTGCAAAACCAGGGTGGAAATCAAATTCCTCCCCCTTTAACCATAACCTCCATTCCCACCTATACCAATCCTCAAGTGACCACAATGATGCAACCAACTAGTAATGTCCTTCCTGTTGGTGTAATTAATTATTTAATTACACTAGCATAAGTTTAATTTAGGTCTTTTATTTATTTAATTAAGTCCTAGATTGCATTATTAGAAAATGATTAATAATGGGGTCATTACCCTTTCCATGATTGTAGGAGATAAGATTCCTTCTAAAAATTATCTAGAACTTATCTCTATCACTTCATCATTCCCTAGGTAGGTTGTTAGGATTTACATGTTGTGACATGTGTGATCAAGACACTTGGCAACATCATAGTACATTTTAGATTTCTCTCTTGCCCATTTAATCAGGGCATATGTACACTTCTAATATATCTCATATCTCATAATAGAATCTCTATTTGAATGCCATTGTTGCAACACTTTATGTGTGGGTGAATATTTTCTTGGCAAAGGTCCTCTTGAAGATTGTAGCTTTAGGGACATTGTGCATCCATTATTTCAACATGGTATCAAAGCTTTTCCAGTGAAAGTTCATCTCAGGATCAAGGAAGTTGGCTTGTGAGATTCTTTGCATGCTTGAAGGTTTTTCTTTATAGGCTAGTTGGTTCTACTCGGGGACCAAGCTATTTTCTGGTGCAGATCAGACTCTCTCCAACCTCTCCATTGCGCTCAGAAGGTCTCAAAACCTATAGATTGTCTGCCCATTTGCCAAAATTAGAGATATATCACCGAGAGCCATTAGAGGTATTATCTAGGGTTTGCAATTTTTTTTGTACTATCCGTACAAATTGTAGTAAAAATTCTCCCCTTGCAGTTGTACTCCATGGCAATTTTTTTTAGATCACTAAGCTTTTTTTATTTCAAGATTTGGGCATTTTTCTCTATAGTTGGTAGAAAAATTAAAGTTCAAGTATCGACTTGCAATTATATTCCTCCCTCGACATCTAAGGGTTAAATATTTTTTACAACGGACTATAGTCCATCCGGCTAAATATTATCCATTGGCATTGATTTATATTTTATGTAGAATATATTTAATATTTATCGGAATTTGTATTTAAATTTTGAATTGCAATATTTGTAATATTCAAAACTTTTTGTTTGTTGTCAGCATCCTATAGACTAGTCTGCAGAAACAATACCTAGTTCGCTGCTTTGGGGGCCAACCGTTGCCACGTTGTCATCGTCGTCTCCCAAATCACCGAACACCGTCAGATCTCCCCGAATGTCAGTGTTTTTTCTTAGCTCCCATCTGACACCAGTAGCTCTTGGACCCATCGACAACCGCGCAAGCCTCGACTTGTGGTTTCATGGAAGACTAAGGGCTTCACTCAATCAAGAGCAACACCACCATCTCGACCGTGCCACCCATTCCATCGCTTGATAGCTCCGCTCCAACTTTGCTTCGGTGGGGGCGTTTTTTTTCTGCCACATTTGTCTGTGGTCACATCAGAGACTAAGGGCCAAAGATTTTTTAGCCCTCGGGGCTTGATTTTTGTGCTTGGTTAGCCCGTGTAGACTCAATACAACATCGATCTTCTGAGAGTTGCAATTTTTGCATACAATCTCGAAATCGAGCAAACGAGACACCGTTGGAAAGGCGTTGAAGTCTACTTTCCAGTAGTGCTCTTTATTTTTTAGGATTCTGCTGCCATCAAAAGTTCTAGTCAACTGAAGTCAAAACCCTAATTTGGACTTAAAAGCTCAAATCTTTTCAACTGTTTATCGAAATTCGATGATTCCAGTAGCATCAAGAAGGTATAGTAGAGCTCTTTTCATTAGTCCTTTCCTTTTGATTAGTTTCAACTCTAGGTACTCTTGCCTTGGTTTTTCCAATTTGGTGCATTTGTTCAATTACTTGGACATCCTGAAATTTGAAGAATGATTTTTTGATTTGGGTGACATCTCTTTAGTTGCATATCATTATGTGGAAGTTTCTATTTGATATTGAAGGTCATTGTCTTTGTAATCTTGGAGAAACTTCATTACATTATGAGGTTTGCATATACTCCTCTAACTATGTTGCATGAGGGAAACTATAAACAATGGCGAGATGTGATCATACACCATCTCCAATCACTTGATTTATTGCCACATCTGTATGGTATTGTTCCCCATCCAAGTGAAGGCATTTAGGAATTTTCTTGGAGTTGCAACAAATATACTATCTTAGAGATCATTTCAATGCAAGTTGATTGTGATGTTTTGAGTACTATTGATCATTGTGATTGTCCTCATATCCTTTGGACTAAGATTTGGGAGCTATATGGAGATTCTGACACTCCACCATTCCTCGATGATCATGATTTAAAATTTCATTTCAAATCAGGTATCCCATGATGATATTGCTATATAGGAGCTTATAGATTTGGGATGTCTTGAATCTTCAGATGAGGATGTCAAGGGTTCTACAAAGTTTCTTCTTCAACAAAGACTATTGATATACCTTCATTTTTAGTGATTCCTTGTCCAGAGTCATTGATTGAGGCTTTTGTCATTCATCAGGACACATTTAATTTTCCAGACTTGACATCATAGGATGGTTTTGTTTTGGGGATTGCTGACTTGGCTATTTCTATAGGTTTGGAGGACATTCTTGAGGGGATATCTCTCCTCTATTCAGATCCTACTTTGGAGATTTTTCTTGAGTCTCCACATTCCTTTGTCTCATTTTTGATTGGGGATCTAAAGACTATTTTGGAGGCACTTTTTTTTCTCTTCAGAGATTTCATGTATGAGACTTCTTCCCTCTCATTCCATTATGGAGTTGGAGTTTCTTCAGCATATACCATTGGATTTTCTTCTTCCTAGTAGGAGACATGTGGTTTGGACATCTTTATTGCTTCAAACTTCTTTCAATGTTTTGAGGACACTTCATTCTAGGGGGGCAATCTAGTCTCCATCTATTCCTTCAATGGAAGGATCATTGTATTGCATTCTTTGAATCTTGTTCAACATTAGTTTTCGCATAGTGCTGGTTTGTCACCTTCTTCATTGATTGGGCATGTACCTCATTTGATTGTGGCATCTTCATCTTCATCAAGCAATGAGACATATGAGTAGTTTTTAGAGACATCATCATCCATATTCATCCTACCTTCCTTCAATTCCTATTTGGAATGAGAAGCTTCCTTGCATTTGCACTTGGTTTTGTTTATTCCAAAAGGGAGACAAGTTGTTTGTCGACATTGGATCATGTTTTGTCTTCAGGCACTTACCATTTTTGCAGGTGATCTCATATTCTGGGGAGGCTATATAGTCTCTTTCTTTTCCTCTTATGGGGGGCTATTGATTGTATTATATCCATGTGACAGATGGTGTACTTGGGGGGTATTATGGAGTCCTCCATCCTTCCCATCCTTTCTCACTTTTTTGCATTTCATCTTCCTTTTTTGGAGGGGTTTTCTTCCCACTGGGTTTTCCCCTTTGCTCTGTTTGTGGGTGATTAGCTGCATTTCATCCTCATTTGTAAATGTGTACCTAAAATGGCCATCATGTAGCCAAGACCCATCATCATTGTATAATCATTGCAGTTTTCATCTCCTCCCTAAGTTGCACTTACAGGGGGTGTTGGTGTAATTAATTATTTAATTACACTAGCATAAGTTTAACTTAGGTCTTTTATTTAATTGATTAAGTCCTAGGTTGCATTATTGGAAAATCATTAATAATGGGGTCATTACCCTTTCCATGATTGTAGGAGATAAGATTCCTTCTAGAAATCATCTAGAACTTATCTCTATCACTTCATCATTCAGTAGGTAGATTGTTAGGGTTTACATGTCACATGTTGTGTGATCAAGACACTTGGCAACATCATAGTGCATTTTAGATTTCTCTCTTGCCTATTTAATCAGGGCATATGTACACTTGTATTATATCTCATATCTCATAATATAATCTCTATTTGAATGCCATTGTCACAACACTTTCTATGTGGGTGAATATTTTCTTAGAAAAGGTCCTCTTGAAGACTGCACCTTCAGGGACATTGTGCATCCATCATTTCAACACTTCCTACCTCAAACATTTCCACTATTGCTTCTTATACCTATGTGGAATCTAACCTTATATATCCTCCCATAAGCTATCCATTCAATTGTCCTTCCAACACACACACCGCCGAAATATTCACCTCCATCCCAAACCACAAACAATGACCTTATCATTAACCACCTTTTACAAAACCTTTCATCAATTCAACACCAAGTTTCCACCATAAATCAAAATAAAAATGGTACACGTTCATACTATGTCAAAAGTAACCCACTATCTTTGGAGACATTGAGAACTTTGGTGCCACAAGATATAGAGATTCCTAGATTTGAGAAATATGGAGGAAAGGGAGATCCTACTAATCATGTTAATGCCTTTACTGCTTTGTGTAGTGATTTTATCCTCGAGGACAAAATTTTGGCTAAGATATTTTTCCGATCCTTGAAAGACATTGCCTTGGACAAGTTTTCTGCATTATTGAATAACTCAATTCATTCATTTAATGAACTTGTTGAAGCCTTTATTAACCATTTCCAAGTGCATATGGTTCCTAAAATGACATTAGTTGATTTGATGAGATGTAAACAAAATGAGGGTGAAAAAGTCACTAACTTTATTTCACGTTACCAATTGCTTCATTCCCAAATTAGTGTGAAGATTCCCGATCCTCACCTTCAAAAGATGTTCATAGAAAATTTACAAAGATACAAGAAAAGATCACCATGATGAAATTCCCTTCCTTCATGCACTTTTGCATTGCCCTTTGAGATTATCAGAATTTGGTAGGTAGTCGTGAAACAAAAACCACCTCTACCCGTCCTAAAAAGTCTATATCTTCAAACCAAAACACCTACTAGCCTTTCAAAAGACAAAATAAAAGTTTCCTTCAGCTAAGTTCTACCTCCCAACCTCCCCAACAAGTTGATACCCAAGTAGTTGATATCAAGAAGAGTAATCCTTATATCTTTAGGGATCCACAAAGACTATTTACTCCCTTACCTAACACACTTCACAATATCATGACTCAACTATTAAACAAGAACATGCTTACCTTACCTCTCGTTCAACCTCTCAACTCTAGCAAGCCATTACCTTCGAGCTTTAGACACAATGACTATTGTTCTTATCACCAACAAAAAGGACATGAAACAAAATATTGCAAGCCTTTTAAACATCTTGTGCAAGACCTCATTGATTCTAATCATATTCAAATTGGAGGTGTGAATGACAAAGGTAATAAATCTGTAGCTCCTCCTAACCAAAACTTGAAAATCTTTACCAATCCCATGCCTAACCATAATATTTCTTTCGTTAAGGCTAGTGAAACTAAGCACAATGTGATAAGTGTTGACACGAATGATGATAAAATGAACAATAACAAATAAAATCCTATGGATGATGATGAACAAAATCCTATGGATACCAATGAACAAATTCCTATTAGTACAATGATAGGAGTGATTGAAATCGAGCCTCGTAAACAACAAACCAAAATTCCTATTGACATTACTTTCTCTTTAGAAGAGACAATAAAAAATGCACCTGATGGTCCTCTTTACATAGCCAACATAATCAATGACATGCCCACTCTTGGGATTTTAATTGATTCTGTTTGTGGAGAGAATGTGATCACAAAGGAACTCTTTAATGTCCATGAACTCACTCAAGATAGATATGATAAACCAAAAGCATAGATTAAAACACATGGTAGTTTTTCTTGTGTTATGATGAGCTCGGTCTCAGTCCCTTTACAAGTAGGACCAAAGAAATTAAGTGTATCATTCTCTATCATCTCTAATTCAGATCAATTTCATGTGAAGTTAGGCTACAAATGGCTTTGCTTTATGAATGCTATCCCATCCATTGTCCATAAGTGCTTAAAGTTTCTAGACGGCAATGAAATATTCACTATGAACCATAGTGGCTTTAGACCTTCGTCTTCCCATGGAGATTTTTCCTTAGACTATTTTTGGCTTGAGCCCATGGAACCTATAAGACCCCATGAAGACTTCCTTTTCCTCTCCTACGAAAAGTTTAAAGAAAAATGCATAGCCAAGCTATCCCTTGAAAATTTCCCTCCACCCATAATTGAAATTTTGTCCCTTGAAGAAAACAATATTGAGCTTAAAGCCCTTCCAAATAACCAAGACCCATTCATAAAAAATCCCTTACCTATTTCCTACAAAAAACCAAGAGAAAACCAAACAAGCCCTAATCCGCCACCTAAGCAAATTTACAAAGCCAAAGAGAAAGTGGTTGAACAACCTTCCATGGTCTCTTCTGTTCTACCCTCATAAGAAGAAAAGGAACATATGGTTGAAAAACCCACTCCTACACAAACACAACTTGAACACCATAATAAAAGAAACAAAAATGATAAAGAGCACATGCGGATGTTGTGCTATTGCTCGAAAGATGAACGAAGAAAATAACATAGAAAATCAAAATATGAATTTGAAAGAAGCAATAAACGATGAGACTCCTCCATTACTAGAACTAATAGATCCTATACCTCCAACACAACAAGGATCTTGACACCTTGTATGGATATTATCATTCGTCCTCTTGTTGTGGTTAACTTGGATGACGATGAAAAAACTACTAAAATTGACGAGAAAGTGCATAATGTGTTGAATTTTTTATTTTCCTCTTCTATGAGCTTAGACGATAACAACCATGATAATCCTCCTAAACCAAGTGATTCACCACATGTTGAACTTGGTGATTCTCCTAGTAGAACACTTGACATGATCCCTCTTGCTAGTGATCTACATTTTGCATATACTAAACAAGATTGGGATGCAAATGACTTGTTGGATGGTTGACTCGCATGTGCTTTACTAGTCTTTTTGCTTTCCATTTTTGATTTTTTTGCATGTGTAATGTGATCCCCCGTATTGTTTAATATTTCCCGTATTTGTGCATTCCTCTATTTGTACCTACATTCTTCTATATGTCACAAGCCTTTTTTTGCCTTTTTCATTGGTCTTTATCTTTTCTTTTCCTTTAATTTTTGTCTTGTGTTTTCCTTTTGGGGATGATGCAAGGCGTCGAGACACCCTATGTCTCTTCCATGTTGACCCAAAATATTTTTCCTTATCTTTTCTTTTCCTTTCATTTTTGTCTCGTGTTTTCCTTTTGGAGATGACACAAGGTGTCAAGACATTCATGTTTCTTCCATGTTGACCCAAAAGGTTTTTCTTTGTTTTCACTCTCTTTGTGTCATTCTTCTAGTTCTATGTGTATTTGGGGAATGATGACAATTCCTAGCTCTATAGTATCATTGCAGTAGAGATAGATATTGACCCCAAATCGCAACCCTCTTTTCCTTTTTCCTTTTTCATGTTAGTCTACTTTAAAGTAATTGCTCACAATACAATGTTTCACAATTTATTTAAAGTGGGGGCATACATTGACATTATTTTGGCATGATTTCATTTATATTTTTTTCATGTTCATTTTCGTTTTTGTCCTTATCATAGTCATGGGGTATGAATTTCATATGGATTTGTTGGGGCTCACCTAGTAGACAACTAGCTCCACTAGCCTTGTGAGCATGCGTTTTGTTTGCATAGTGGACATTGTGTTCCACTTGTAAACCTTTATTGGACAAACAACCTAGACCCGGTCCACAATATGTTGGATGGCTAGTCGAGGCTTGATCCATTGCATTTTTCTTTCTTCGGTTGCATTTTTCTTTTTCCTATCTTTGATGGTGCATGTTGGCAATCTAGTTATAGCTTCACATATCATCCTCAAGTGTGTTCCTTTGTGCCTATGTTGTTCCGTCATAGGATCTTGGTCCTGGGTGCTTGACCACCCTCTTGGTTATTGTCATCCCATCTTACTAGCATTTGTACATTTGAACCCCTCTTGATTGTGTGGTTGGCTATTTTAGTGTGAGTTTGAAGCAAGTTCATCTTATCACTAAAGTGGGGGCTAAATGTAGTGTAGAAAAATGCATACCCTTTCATTTTCACACTTGTTTAGGTTTGCCTTGCTTTATTTATCCTTATTTATATTTTAATTGGTCATATTTTACATTCACAAGCGTAATAAATTATATCATTTTATGGCTAATCCTGACAAACATCAAAGGATACATGATAATTTAATGATTCTGGTTGTGTGTCCTTGATTTTTGGACCAAGACTAAGACACCACCTACGGCGTCTTTGTCGCCCAAAGGTCTTGGGACCCTCTTTTCAAAAGCACCTTAAAGGGCACCCTTTTTGGAGTATGTGCCCTGAGTTTTAATCCTCGGGACTAAGACACCATTAATTTCAAATCTTGGTGGTTTTTAGGATTTAATTTCAAATCTTGTTGGGATTTAGCCTCCTTTAATTAATGAACTCATATGTTGGCTTGGTGTGGTGTAATTTCGGGATATTAAACATGGATAAGTATAAATACAAGGTTCTTTCACTCATTTCTCACCTAACAAGTTGGATGAGCATTCCTAATAGCATAATTGAGTTCACAAGAGCATTCAAAATCAATTCATCAAGCATTGGGAGCCATCATCAAGATTCAAGCATCATGCCAAAGATATTCTTGCATCATGTGTGTTTTTGAGCTAACATTTGTGTTGTAGGGTTTTGATTCAAGCAAGCAATTCAAGTCAAGATCTATCAAAAATCAATTCAATTCAAGATCTACATTCAAGCTAGCTATTTCACACAAGTTTGTAGATTTCATAACAAGGTTTGGCGAGTTTTAACATAACAATTTGTTCATTCATGATTTCCCTTCATTATTCACCTTCATTATTCAATTTCATTCCAAGGTTTAATTACCAACAAGGGGTTTGACCAAAGAAACCCCCATTTACTAACAACCAACAAGTTTTTCCTCTCTTGTGTGTTTATGTTTGCAAATTTAGGTTGAAGATCATTTGAAGTGCAAAGTTGCATTGCAAAGTTGTCATCTTCATCGAAAGTCACCTATAGGCCAGATCTGGAGGTTTTAGGACTTGAGATATGAGAAGAAGGAAGTGTAGACATTGAACCTCAGGATCACATTTCGAGGTTGTCGAAATTCAGATCGGAACTAAGTCGACAGTAAGGGCGTCTTAGTTCTCCAAGTGGTATTTTGCAGAGATTATTTTAGATTTTGTTCCGACATCTGAAGATTCTGCATCTTCCTTGAAAAAGAATAGCGGGACTAAGATAATAATAAGGGTGTGTTTAGGGGCGGGGGGCCTAGCTCGATTGGCTAAAAACATCCTGTTGTAGGCAAGAGGTCACGAGGTCTAGTCTCCCCCAAACCTGTGGTACCAAAGGGCGTGTCGTGCCAACGCCACCGGTCACGTGAAATTTTTTTACTAAGCGCACTGCAGTTTATAGGGGGACGGATACCCGACCGATTCCTATAGTCTAATAAAAAAAAGAAAAAGAAAAAAAGGGTGTCTTTGTCCTCCCTAGCATATTTTGACAATATTTTTTCATTTCCAAAATCCTTATCACATTTGTAGACTTCCCAGGTACATACATCCTAACTTCTTGTTACTTAATTTTGTCATTTGGACTCATTATTTGGCTTGCATTACTAAATTTTGAGAGTTGAATGTTAAGTTATCTTTTCCAATTATTTGCTTGGCGGTGAACCCTTCAAAATCCTAAGGAATCTTCCTAGGTCTCCCTTGTTGAGAATTGACTCACTTTTGTGTTGATAGCCAATCCAATTTGGTATCCTAGGTTTCCTTGAATGAACCACTCCCTTTATAAAGGAAAAATCCAAGATTAGGGATTCCTTTCTTGTATTGTGAGTCCCCTTTCCTACCAAAAAACATTTTTCCAACATTTCAGTTATAAAGTTATTTTATAAAAATAACTTAACCGATTGATAAAAAACAAATATTAAATAAGCTAATCTTAGGCTCTCCAGTGCCACCATAAAAATAACACTATTAAGAACACTATGGGCTTGAGACTAGTTTCCCGAAACAGACTTACTATAAACAACAATTGCTAAAAATACTAAGTACTCACCAAATGTCAAATTGACACAAAACATTAAAGCTCACCAGACAACTTCCACACATTGCCCAAACAAGAAACCCTACACTGCACTGTCATTAGGACCAGTTACTAAATATAGTACTTAATAAAAATTGTGAGTCAAAATTGAACTAGCCCAAAGAAGGACATAAAAAATGGGGACATTACACTTACATAGCTGAAATGAGATTGGTTGCTATTAAAATCTAGAATTAGGTAGAAAATACACTAGTAGGAACAATCCAGGACATCCTATACCTGAAAAGTACACTCAAAAATATTTACCCTCTTGTATTTAAAGAACACATTTTTTGTAAGCAAAGTTTATAGAGTAGGAGTATAGAGTTTAAAATAAAAATGTCATGATGCAATTTTATGCAAATCTAGTGAGCACGTGACCCTTAAGTTACACCACTTACATTCCTTGCTATGCCATGTCTAATGGTGCTTCACCTTATAGTAGCATTATATTTACAAGTAGTGACATGAAAAATTGAAAGTGTAAATGGAATTCAATTACATGGGTTTAAAATGGAAAAAACACCAAGGAGGTGGGGGGATCAAGGGGTAGGGAGGATGGAGGCAAATTAAAAAGCGCTAAATACTTGTAAAAACTTTAAAAGGAAAATTGCAATTGTAATTTCATGCCAAATATAGTGCATATGAAGAGGAAAAAAAAGTCTACACTATAATTATAAGACAAATAGAGACTCACTATTAGAATTTACTCTTGAATTCTCTTGAGGATACAAAAAAAAATTGGAGGGTACAAATAGCCACTAAGGCAACCATGATTAGAAATGTAAAGTGGAAGTTAATGCCCAATTATTCATGTTTCCCACATGAGTGCAGGGTGATTCAACAATAGTGGTTTACACTTTTTGGGAGATCTCGATTTTTGCTGAAATCACATATTTTTAAAAAATATAATGATTTAAGCTTTGAATTTTTTTATTTAAAGGATTTCAATTGAAGAGGGTTTGATCAAGCCATTTTAGATCAAACCCCCTTGGATAGAACCTCGCTAGTTTTAAACCATACTTATAACGGAGTCTCCTTTACACCTATCAAAATGTTGATAAAAAACAACTTTTGATTTACATTTTGGGGGATCAAATGAATTAATTTAAAATTTATTTTTTGTAAGTATGTAGTCCTTATTATAAAATTTCCAAAAGGTATAATTTTAAATAAATTTAATTCGATTATTATATATATTTTTATTTCTTGTGAATGTAGGCTTTTCACCGCAAATTAAGCTTTTTGTTTTGCACATGTGGAAAAGTAACAGATTATAAAAAATAAAATGAAAAATATTAGTGCACTAGATATTGATGTCCTTGATACAATTTTTTTTTTTTTCGATACATACAAAAAAGTTATGTTTTAGCCAATAAATCATGTCTAAATTGTAACTGGTTTGATTTTGGAACTGGATTAAGAAAAAAATTCAATGAAATACTATGAAACCAATTTCATGCACTAGATATTTTAGTTACAAACCTAAACTTGAAAAAATTAGAATTTTATCCTTTATAGAAAAAAAGTTGTGTTAGTCGGTAATGTTACTCTTTAAAAATTGTATTTACTATTAAAAACTAGTTTTCAAAGTAGATGGAAAAAAAGTGTAATTTGATTCCAATTGTTTTGAAAAAAATATATTTAGAATCTACAAAAAAAATGTCACAAATCACTAGTTTACATCATTTTCAAATTCCTCACGGTTTAGCTGCTATAGGTGCCCAAAAGTGAAGATTTAGTTAAAAAAATTCAGTTCAATGTCCTGTTTGGTCAAAAATTGTAAACCGGTATTGTGGGATCACCCTCCAGTCATAATTGCTGAAAGCCTCATTCAAGATAGCCAAATCCTCTTCATTTAATGATGCTCCTCCACATTGATTGCAATCCATTATGAATTCAATAAAGGCAATGGATTTAACCCACTCAAGTTTACCAATGTTCTCAAGGGTCAAATCAAAGCAATGTGTTAAACATGCACTTTGAAACAATTTGGGGTGATTGTCACTAATAAATTTGTTTGTTGTCACATAATTTGTTTTATTATCAATAAAAAAATGGAATAACATATTGCAGCCCAACCTCATTTGATGCATGGGCATCATATTTAGGCTCCTTTTTTATTTATTCTCTTCACCTGTGCAAATTCATTGTAGTTTAAAATTTGATTTTTTTTTGGTCATTTGGGGTAGCAACTACCTACCCACATATTGATTTATGAACATCAACATGGAGAAGAAGAAGCTTGAGGTAGGATTTTTTGAACTCAAAATTAGGTTGGTGAGCATTTATTACAATTTTTTTTGTGCTGCACCCAGTTTAGACGGGATTTTGTGGAAGTTTCCAGAATTTCAAGAGTTTGGAGAAGAAAAAATAAGAAAATGGAGATAGAAAAGAAGAAGAGAATAGTTGTCAGGAAAATTAAGAGGTTCCTTAATAGAAAAGAAAGAGACAAAGAGGATCAAAGGAGTACATGATAGAAAAACAAGAAGATAGTAGAAAATGGAGAATCTCATAGTTTTCCCAATACTTTGAAGGAATGTAAATGTGAATAACTGACTGTAAAAGATTGTATTTTTTGAGTTAAATTTAATAAAACAGTAGTTTCTTAAAAATGTTTCTTTCTTGGATTGTGTGCTCTTGTGAATGGTAGAATTTTATGAGTTTTCTACTTAAGAAATTGGGTTATTTTCTATATGTGAATATTGGTTTTACTCTGTGATTTGGTATTGTGTGGTCAAAACAATTGCAACATAGGTTTATGTTCTTGTTACATAAATTTCTATGGTTCATATAGCATCCGACTATGTTCTTGTAGCAATAGATTGTTTACTTGCAACTTAATTCTATTTGTTTGCAACATAGTTCTACTTACCTATATCTTATTTATGTGTCCCTATAGCTAAATATTTTACCTACAACAAGCGTTTCAAACCTTTGTAGAGGTTGTGTGGGTTCCTTACAACAACACAACTTCCTTTTTCCACTTGCTAGCTTCAATTTGGTTAAGTTTTTGGGTGTCTATAGTGGGTGGGTGCCATCAACTTGGTATCAAAATAGAACTATAGCTCTAGGAAGGAGGATAGTGATTTTGGATTGGGGTTGAAGGAAGCCCTGGAAGTAGTGACATGTGGGTGTGTCCTTGCACCAAGGGATATTGCAACTAGGATTGCAATAAGAAAGAAGAAATAAAAAGAGACTTTAGGGCAATAGAATGCTACCAAGGAGCAAGATGGCAAATATTGTAGCTGCATAAGCAACAAGAAGAATAGATGAGGTAGTAGATTCCCTAAGGGGAGTGAAAAAAATGCCGGACACAATAGAAGGTGGAATAAGAAGAGGTATGGAACATGTTGATACAAACATTGAAGATGAAGGAGTAGTTATGGTGGGACAAGAAGGTGAACATACAAATGGATATATGGACACATGAGAAGTAAGGCTAATAAGGGCTATTTTAACATTGGGAAACGAATGAGGATGGAGTTACCAATATTTTTAGGGAGTTTAGAACCATATGATTTAATAGATTGGATAATAGAGATGCATAAATACTTTGAATATGATGAAGTGAGGACCCTAAAAGAGTGAAGTTTTCCCAAAAAAAATTGAAAGGTCATGCAACACTTTGGTGAAAGGAGGTGTAGGCTAAGAGAAGAAGAAATAGATTGAGGCTGAATATTCAAGATGAGATAAGAATGGTGAGGCCACAAATTGTGGAACAAGCATATTAGTATGCTATAAAGGCAAAGGAGAGATTAACAAGAAAACAAGGAGTATCCAAAGGTAGAGGTGGATTTGGAAAAGGTAAAGGACAACGACAAAAAAATTATAGCTATGGTAAGGAGGTCAACCCTTCAAAAAGATAGAAGAAAGATGAAACAAGAGCAAGACAATACCTTATGAGAGGTAGAGGTGGATATGGAAGAGGTAAAAGAAAATATTTCCCAGGTACATGTTTCACATGTGGATAGTTAGGACATAGATTTTACGAATGCCTATAACGTAGGCTAGAGGGATCAAGGAGAATAGTGGCTGCAAGTGCATACATAGCCAAAGAGGATACAAAGTCTATAGGGTCTGTTAGTCAAACAAATGAACCTGCGAGGGAAAACACACTTATAATGAAGGGGACATTGTTGAAGCTAACCAAAAGAGGAGATAAACCTGTCTAAAGAAAAAAGTTGTTTAGAACAATATGTAAGGAAGGTGGAGAATACATCAAGGTCATAGTAGATAGTGGGTACATTGATAATTTAGTTTTAGTTGAAATGTTATATCAGTTGGGGTTTAAAAGGACAACTCACCCTACCCCATTACAACATGTCATGGCTACAAAAGGGGAAAAAAATATTGGTTGATCAATAATGCCTAGTAGGTTTTCGAATAGGCACTTATGAAGAGAAGGTGTGGTGTGATATCATGCCTATGGATGTATACCATTTTATTTTAGGAAGATCATGAAAGTTTGATAGAAAGACAATCTATGATGGGAGAGAAAACACTTACACTTTGGAAAAGAATGGAAGAAAACATACTCTTACACCATCAATTAGTAAGGAAGAAGAGGTGGAAATTGGTCCAAGGACATTGTTGGTGACAAGAAAACAATTTTTTGTAAGGATTTGAAGCATGGAAACTATGTTTTGCAGTAGTTCCCAAGGTGCTATATGTAGATGCAACAATTGGTAGCAATGACATGCCTTTAGAAGTAAAGGGGTTGCTAGAAGAATTTGATGAAATTGTGTCCAAGGAGTTGCTTGAAGGACTACCAAATATGAGGATCATCAACCATCATATTAATTTGATTCCAAGGGAAATTTTACCAACAAGGATAATTATAGATTGACACTTGAAAAAAATGAAGAGGAAAACAAACAAGTGCAACAACTATTGGAAAGAGGACTAATTAGAGAAAGCCTTATCCCATGTGCAGTACTAGCTATGTTAGCGCCAAGAAAAAATGGTGAATGGAGGATGTGCATAGACTCAAGGGCTATCAACAAAATCACTATTAGGTATCGGTTTCCTTTACCTAGAATTGATGATTTCATGGACTACTTGGGGAAGGCTAAATAGTTTACAAAAATTGATTTCAAAAGTGGGTATCATCAAATTAGGATAAGAGAGGGTGATGAGTGGAAGACTGCATTTAAGAACAAGGAGGAGTTGTATGAGTGGTTAGTAATCACCTTTGGATTAATAAATGCACCAAACATATTTATGTGGTTGATGAATGAAGTGTTGAAACCATTTTTAGGAAAATTTGTAATTATCTACCTTGGAGATATTCTAATTTTTTTATCAATGTTAGAGAAAAAAATTTATTGGACAAGACATCATGGATGGATTACTTATACAAGATGGAAATTTTTATTCAAAAGACAACAACTATGTATATTTCAAGGATCGATGAGGGAAAATTTAATAAGGAAAAATCATTGTGGTGGTTTTGCTAGACATTTTGGGGTTGATAATGTTAGATTTAGGACCAGAAATGAAAGCAATCAGAAAATGCAACACATAAGACAATGAACACAACAAGATACCCTAGGAAAACCCTCCTACTTGAGGGAGAAAAACCCAACAAATATATCTCTTATATATTGAAGGAATAAGAGAAGAAATTTGTTTACAACTCAGGCCCAACACAATGCCGAATTTGATAAAATGAATAATAGCACCTCTCCTAGATGCAAAGATACAAATGAATATGTTTCTCCTTGAAAATCGGTCTGTTGCTACAAAATGATGATCTGCTGCTACAAGATGATGATGTGTTGCTCAAGTATGAACTTCTTCTAGGAATGCGAGTTATGATGAATGGACTTTATGATCAAATAAATGATCATCACCTTGTATTTATACAAAACTAGGTGAATCTTCATTTGGGTTGGCCTCTTTTAAGAAACAAGGCGACTCTTCATAAAATTATTATATATAGCAAGTCCGAATTGCCTTGGTATTATTTATCCATCATTTTTAAATTTGAGAGAAAGATATCTCCCACTGCTATAACATCAACACTCCCTTTTAGCTAGGGATGTATCTTTCTAGATATCCATCTCATGGAGTCTCTCAACATGATGCACACAATGGCTACACCCATTTGTGGAAAACTCAAAGGTTCATCAAAAAGTCTCTCAATGTGATGTCGTCATGAAGTCTCTCGACATGACGTCCACTATGGCTACTCCCATGTGTTGAAAGAAACACAAGTACAAGGGTTCATCACAAAGTCTCTCAACGTGATGTCGTCATGGAGTCTCTCAACATGACGTCTCATCTTAGTCACAAAGATGAACAAGGGCTCACACCTCATATTTCTCCATCTCAGAAAAATATACACTACAAGGGATTTCACCTCATATTTCTCTGTCTCAGAGAAATAAGGGCTTTCACCTCATGTTTCTCTATCTCAGAGAAATATACACTACAAGGGATTTCACCTCATATTTCTCCGTCTTAGAGAAATATACATTACAAGGGCTTTCACCTCATATTTCTTCGTCTTAGAGAAATATACACTATAAGGGATTTCACCTCATATTTATCCATCTTAGAGAAATATACATTACAAAAAATCTTCATGATGATGTGACTCCCTCTAGAGCTCCAAGTACTTGCATCAACCTCATGACCTCCTCATCCAAGATTGTCTACAATGCTTTCCTTAGAGGAGCGGTTTCCAAAGCACACTTCTGACAGTATTGAATTGCTTGAGTCTAGGACCGTCCTCGTCGACCTCATCCCAAATCACCCTATTTTGAATAGGTTTGCAGAGCTACCAATGTCAAATCCATATTAAATATCTTGTGCAATTCTGTTCTTCGCTGCTGAAGAGGTCGTCCAAGGATTTTGCACTTGGCCTTGCAACACTGCAACCTTCACTTCTTCTTACTAAGTCACAAAACTCCCTCTTGATCCCTACCTTAGAGATTTCAAAGAAATCATCTGTAAGTGAACTCCCCTCCATTGAACTATCTTAGAACCTTAATCCTTTTCCTGGACAAGCTCTCAACTCATGCCTTGAATTCTTTGAATTTGAATCCCTTTGAATGTCATTTCCTCCTCTTCGAAGAAATTGATCGAATTTAGAATAAGAAACCGTCTGAATCAAATTTAGAGCTAGGCTCCTTCTGAGATGTTCCTATGTCAATTTATGCAGTAGAAACATGTTATGTAGACCTTAATTTACAATCTCAAGCAAAGTGACCGTACTTGTCACACCTAAAACATTGAATGTGAGAGAGATCCTTCTTCTTCTTCGATTCTGGGGCATAATTTGATTCTTTGCCTCTATTCCTCTTTCTTCCTTTGCCTCTTTCTCTAGAAGTATGTGTAGCAAGAACTTGATTTTCTACAGGGTGATCCCACAATACTGGTTTACAATTTTTGGGCAAACTAGACATTGAATTGATTTTCTTAACTAAATCTTCACTTTCGGGCTCCTATAGTGGCTAAACTATGAGCAATTTGAAGATGATGAAAAATAGTGATTTGTGAAGTTTTGTCTATAGATTCTAAATATATATTTTTTAAATTTTTTGGAATTAGATTATACTTTTTTTTCATCTCCTTCGAAAACAAGTTTTTATTAGGAAACAACATTTTTAAGGATGCTCACCGTATACAACATAATTTTTTTTTGTATGAAGGATAAAATTCAAATTGTTTTGAATTTAGATTTGTAACTACGATATCTAACCAGTTCATTTGGTTTCATAGTGTTTTATTAAATATTTTTTCCTTAATCACGTTTTGAAGTCAAACCAATTACAATTCAGACATAGGCAGACTGTATACAACATAACTTTTTTCTGTATGTATTGATTTTTTTTTTTTTTAATGGATCAAGGACATCAATACCCAACTTGAACATATTTTTATTTATTTTTATTTGATAATCTTATATTTTTCCACATGTGTAGAACATAGAGCTTGATTTTCAGTGAAAAACCTACACTCACAAGAAATCAAAAATAAATATAATAATCAAATTAAATTTAATTAAAATTATACTTTTTTGGAAGCTTATAATAAGGACTACATACTTTCAAAAAAATAATTAAATGAATTCATTTGATCCCCCAAAAGGTAAATCAAAAGTGGTTTTTTATTAGCATTTTGATAGGTGTAAAGGAGACTTTGTTATAGGTATGGTTTAAAACTAGCGGGGTTCTATCCAAGGGGGATTGGTCTAAGGTGGTTTGATCAAACCCTCTTCAATTAGAATCTTTTAAATGGAAATTTTCAAGGCTTAAATCATTATATTTTCTAAAAATATGCGATTTCAACAAAAATCAGGATCTCCTAGAAAGTGTAAACCACTATTGTGGTAGCACCGTACATCATGATAGTTTTTCTCAATTCCTCTTGCTGCCAACTTGGACTCTTCTTGAATACAATCAACTTGAAGACGATAAAACTTGGGCAACTTGGATCTCCCATTGATGCTCTAAATAAAGGGTTCCCAAGATTGAGGAAGGCCATTTAGTGCCAACATAACAAGATCTCTATCTGCAATTATATCCCCAATAGCACTCAAATGATCTCTCAAATCAGAAATCTTCATAAAGAATGAGATGAATGAATCATCTTTAGCCATTTTTACATGGTAAATTTGTTGTCTCAATGCAAGGGCTCTGCTGGTGTTGTTGATCTCATACAATCCTTTTAGATAATCAAAAATTTCTTTAGCTATCTTCAACTTGGAGATGATCAGTACTAGGTGATTCATCATAAAGTCTATCATGATATTCTAGCCTTCGTGCCATTTTTATTCCACTATATTTTCTTAGTATCATCAGAAGGCTCAGGAATATCACTTTCCATGAAATCAAGAAGATCATTCTCCTCTAATGCAATGAGTACCCTGGGTTTCCAAGAGTTGAAGTTTGAAGATCCATCAAGCCTATCTTCTACCTTGACATTGCTCACCATCTTCTTTTTCTGCACAAATTCACCTTCAAATATTTTCCCTTCGGTTAGAAATAATTTGAACCTTAAATCTACAATACTTCAAGATCTACCCTAGATGAAAAGTTGACTTGACTACTTAAACAAATCTGATTAGATATTTTCTTAGACCCGCTCTAATACCATGTTAGATTTAGGATTAGAAATGAAAGCAATCAAAAAATGCAACACATAAGACAATGAACACAACAAGATACCCTAGGAAAACCCTCCTATTCGAGGGAGAAAAACCCAACAAATATATCTCTTATATATTGAAGGAATAAGAGAAGAAATATGCTTACAACTCAGGCCCAACACAATGCTGAATTTAATACAATGAATAATAGCACCTTTCCTAGATGCAAAGATACAAATGAATATGTTTCTCCTTGAAAATCGATGTGCTGCTACAAAATGATGATTTGCTACTACAAGATGATGATTTTCTACTCAAGTATGAACTTCTTCTAGGAATGCGAATTATGATGAATGGACTTTATGATCAAATGAATGATCATCACCTTGTATTTATACAAAACTAGGTGACTCTTCATTTGGGTTGGCCTCTTTTAAGAAACAAGGTGACTCTTCATAAAATTATTATATATAGCAAGTCCGACTTGCCTTGGTATTATTTATCCATCATTTTTAAATTTGAGAGAAAGATATCTCCCACTACTATAACATCAACAGATAAGACCATGGTACAACTTAGTGAAATATATTATTAGGAAAGGATGAGTATAGAAATCAGAAAATTTGTACAAGGATGTCAAATTTCTCAATATGCCAAAGGAGGGGGTCAAAATATAGGACTATATCTGCCTAAGTTATCGATACACTCTATTTTGGCCTCTGATACAGGTCCGAAATGATGCAAATACATCTAGCAAGCAAAATTTCCACTGTGGAAATGAGCATGGTATGAAAGCCTTTAGTGGATTCATTTTTTATCATTTCCTGTTCGAACTTGGACATAATCCACATCCTCTCATGCCTAGGCACATGGTTTTCAATGAAATTTACATTTTTTAATTACTTTTTTGATATTTTATTGACTTCTAAACAATAAAATAGTCCCTTTAATCGTAATCTTTTCCTCCTAACACATCAAATAGGTAAAAACACACTCATTTAACAATTTGTGAAAGAAAACAAGTTTTTTGCCTCCATTGCCAAATTTTCTCTCTTGCTTGCACAAGCTTGAATAGACTTGAAGGCTGATTATTGATTGTTCTAAGTTGGTTGTTGTGCTCTTCCTAAGAACTTGCAAGTGTCTGTTTGTTTCCAAGAAGATCATAGACCAAGATTTGTTCAAAAGAGGTAGGTTTTTTTGAAGTTTTTTGATTTTTTTTTAAATTTTTTTTAACAAATGAACTATTTTGTTTTGTTTTTAAGTTTTTGTTTTGTTTTCATTCTTCTAAGTGTCTATAACACATGTTAAATTTTTTCAGTTTTTTGGAATTAATTAAGTCTTTTAGTTTCAATACTAAAATTTCAATGTGTTGTGCCTCAAAGGTATTACAATGGCAACTAGTTCTAACTCCTTGGGCTCACACCAATCTCATTTTTAAACAAAACCAAGCTCTCCCCTTTTGAAATATGCAGAAATGGTTCAAAAAATTCTAGGTGGTGGAGTATATGTTTGGATTTGTAGTCATTGCCATGCTAAATATACAAGCTCATATAGTCGAGTGAAAGGGTACTTGTGTAGGATCATTGAACTAGGCATAAAATATTGTCCAGGTGAAGATAACCAAGGCATTTTGAATCATATAGTGTTGGGATATATTGTTGGGCAAGAAAAAATAGACCAAAAATAAATCAATCTTAAAACAAGTCATCCTTTGAAGAAATGATCTTGATTGATGAAGGCCCCTACACCGCCTTCTCATTTTCCACCTACAGATAGCCATCCATTCATGTCCGTCCCTCAAGAGCAAACCGTGCCCTCTTCAAATAAAATATCTAAGGGATTGTTGGAAACTTCATTTCAAAATAAGGCAAGAGAGATTTTTGATCAAGACATAGCAAGATGTGTCTATGCCAATGGATTGGCACTTAATGTTGTTTGTTCACCATAGTGGCAAAAATGGTGAAATCTATTAATGAGGCTCCAAAGGGGTATAAGGGCCCAGTTTTTGAGAAGGTGCATTTCACCTTATTGTATAAAGAGGTGAAACATGTAACAGAGTCTTTGAAGCCCATAAGGGATCTATGGATTGAAACAAGGGTGACCATCGTTTCTGATGGATGGAAAGATGCAAAAAATCGCCCATTGATCAATGTTATTGCTGTGTCCCCTAAAGAGGCAATGTTTTTGAGAGTAGTGGATTGTGAAGGACAAGTGAAGGATGGTGCATTTATTGATAACATTCTTTATTGAGCTATTGAAGAAGTGGGCCATCAAAATATTGTGCAAGTTGTAACCGAAAATGCAAAAATTTGTAGGGCTACTAGGTTATTGATTGAGGAGAAGTATCCACACATATTTTAGACACCTTGTACTATCCACTCTCTCAATCTAACGCTACAAAATATTGGAACCCAAATTGAGTGGACCAAAAAGGTGTATGATGACATCGAAGAAATCCAAATGTTTGTCACCAACCACCAGATGACACAAGGCATATTTAGACAATTGTAAAAATTGGAGTTGTTGAAGGTAAGTTAATTCTCAATATTTAATTTTTTGTTTGATTTTAAATTTTAATTATATTTTATTTTGATTTTCAAATAGGTTGCTGAGACCCGTTTTTGCTCCAACACAATTGTGTTGAGATGAATTATAAAGGTTCGTGAGGCACTCAGTAATATGGTCATCAACCTCAATTGGTTCGTATGGAGTAATCTAGTATTGAAAGGGAAAATAAGGTTAAGAAAATGATCCTAGATGATAGTTGGTGGGATTGAGTTGAGTGTCTGCTCAGTTTGATTAAGCCCATATTGAGTATGATCCATTACACTGACATGGATAGACCTTGTTTGGGCGAATAAAATGATAGTATCAATTCAATGATTGAGAAGATGAAAACCATCATCAATGAAAAAGAGGAAGGTCCTGAACAAAAGTTCTTCAAAGAGCTACATGAAATCATTGTAAAGAGATGGACCAAAATGACCACTTTGTTGTATCTTCTCACTTTTGCATCAAGTCCCAAATATTTTAGTGCTGAGATGATTTTTGTTTCATCAAGATTTTCTCCATATGGAGATGCTGAAGTGGCTCAAGGGTACAAGGCAACACTTCATAGAATCTTCAGTGATCATGACCAACGTGATTGAGTGAGGGCTGATTTTATGGCTTTTGCATGCTCTAGTGATTGTGGTCTTGATTCTCTTCGAGACAAGTATAGGGTGGATGCTCATAGTTGGTGGTACTTCCATGGCTAAGAATACACACACCTCCAACCTCTTGTACTATTTTTTTTATCCCAAGTAAGTTTTATAGTCAAAATATTTTATCTTTTAAATTTAAGTTTTATATTTTGTAATTTTAATTTTATTTAATTAAAATTTGTAACTTAACTATTTATTCTGATCTTAATAGGTTGCTAGTTCATCTTCTTCTGAGAGGAATTGGAGCACATACTCTTTCATCCACTCAATAAAGTGCAATGGGCTACATTCAAAAAGGTAGAGAATTGATGAGTGTCATTGCAATCCTCATCATTTAACTATAAATGTCAATCCAAGGTGGTGTCCATGGCAATATGCAATAGGGAGAAGAAATCATTTGAATGACATGTTTTTTCTACAAACATAATTGAAAGGAAATGCATGAAAGAAATTGCTAAAATCAAATCAAATCTAAGAGCTTGTAAGTGGAATGCTTGAATCAAATCTATCCTAAAAAACTTGTAAAAGGGAATACTGAAAATGTAAAGAGCTGGAAATGAAATGACTACTAAGAAATGAAACTACAAACAAAGAGATTGCTGCTAAAATACTGAACTATATTATTTTATAAACTCTTCCCCCATTTGATTTATTGATTGCAATGAATTTACATAATTCTTGTCTTCAACTGATTTGAAATATAAGCTTTATGATTGTGCAACCACTTGCTAGAAGATAAGAACATGTGTTAAGAGAAAAAGATAGGTCTTTCTTCATCTTGTTGAGTCAATCGTCCAAAACAAATATGCCTATTTTGCAGCCCCTAAACAAGCTCCAAAAAGACATTTGACTGCTGAAAAATTCATGTCTTCCCATTGTGTATCATTAAAGCTCATAAAACAACTCCTAGATGCTTGCAAAATGGTTCAAACTATTCAAAATTGTCTCCTAGATATTCTCCATTTGTTTGCATAACCCAACAACTTGCCTTAATTCTTGGAACTGTCTCATAGATGTTCTCAACTTTTGTTCAAGTCATCCCAATCTATTTTACTGCTCACAACTACTGCTTTTACAAATTCTGGAAAAGTTCTAGAGCAACCCATAAATTCTGGAACAACTTCAAGTGCTGTCCCACAAGTTCTGGAGCACCTCTCCACAAATTTCGGAGCAACATATTCTGGTGAATTTTTCTCTCCAACCACGAATTGGGTATTTGTGAAATTTAATGGGTTTTGTCACCATATTGTCTTTGAATTTCGGACCAAAAATATCTAGAACCCAGATCGTAATTTTCAAGATATGATGAAATCTTTGACTGCTACAACTAAAAATATCTTACTTTCATCATCATGCTCAATCTTGATAACTTCATAATTAGACAAAATATATATTTTTATATGGCTAAAAGATGAGTCATTATTTTGTCTCATCATTTTCCCCCACACCTAGAATTTTGTAGGTCCTCTTGCAACTTATAGTGAGCTTCAAATACCAAAATAAACCTGCAAAAGTTTTTGAGAGTAGCAAATTGTATAGAGAAATGCATGTCTTTGAGCTTTAGAGAAAAAAACAGCATGTGTAAAACACTTATTTGCAGAAAATAAACCTACTCTACCCTACTCTACTTATTGATGTAGAGATAGGTTACATAAAACCATTAACTGGTTGTGAAAAATAACATCCTTTTCTCAAAGGATGGATCCATGCATTCAACTTTTTGAAAAAAGAAGAAAACCATGAGAAGAAGATGACTAAATATTTGAACTCTGATGCTCCTTCTTTTGAAATGACAACCTTCTCAATAATTTCTAATTCTAGTAGATGCATGGGCTGATTATAAAGATTTTGCAATCCTTCATCACATTTTGTTGCATACATGACTGGATGCAACTCTTTGTCCTTCAAATGTCTGATTGGGCAACCCTCCTTGGACTTTGAAAGTGTCCAAACAATAATCTTTTTCTTGTTGGGGCTTGAAGTCACGGTCCTTTGGTTGAAGATATTGCATAAGATTTGTCACCTTTGCATGCAAGAACATCTTGCTTTGGATATATTGTTTTGGGGGGGGTTTCTAAAATAATAAACCTAAAAAAACCAATTTTTTTAAAAAGTAATAAACCTAAAAAACTTGCCAAACTAATTTTTCTTTTGACCTACTGTCACTAGATCATTAACAACTCCCTAATGACACCTTTCCCGAGCAACAACACCAAAAATGATGTGTTGCTGCAATCCTCATCATTTAACTATAAATGTCAATCCAAGGCGATGTCCATGGCAATATGCAATAGGGAGAAGAAATCATTTGAATGACATGTTTTTTCTACAAACAAAATTGAAAGGCAATGCATGAAAGAAATTGCTAAAATCAAATATAATCTAAGAGCTTGTAAATGAAATGCTTGAATAAAATCTATTCTAAGAAACTTGTAAAAAGGAATACTGAAAATGTAAAGAGTTGGAAATAAAATGACTACTAAGAAATGAAACTACAAACAAAGAGATTGTTGCTAAAATATTGAACTATATTATTTTATAAAATCTTCCCCCATTTGATTTCTTGATTACAATGAATTTATAGAATTTTTGTCTTCAATTGATATGAAAGATAAGCTTTATGATTGTGCAACCACTTGCTAAAAGATAGGAACATGTGTTAAGGGAAAAAGATAGGTCTTTCTTCATCTTGTTGAGTCAATCTTTTTTGGTCGTCCAAAACAAATATGCCTATTTTGCAGCCCCTAAATAGACTCCAAAAAAACATTTGACTGCTGAAAAATTCATGTTTTCCCATTGTGTATCATTAAAGCTCATAAAACAACTCCTGGATGTTTGCAAAATGGTTCAAACTATTCAAAATTGTCTCATAGATATTCTCCATTTGTTTGCATAACCCAACAACTTGCCTTAATTCTTGGAATTGTCTCATAGATGTTCTCAACTTTTATTCAAGTCATCCCAATCTATTTTACTGCTCACAACTGCTGCTTTTACAAATTCTGGAAAAGTTTCGGAGCAACCCACAAATTCTGGAACAACTTCAAGTGATGTCCCACAAGTTCCAGAGCACCTTTCCACAAATTCCAAAGCAACATATTCTAGTGAGTTTTTCTCTCCAACCACGAACTGGGTATTTGTGAAATTTAATGGGTTTTGTCACCATATTGTCTTTGAATTTCAGACCAAAAATCTGCAGAACCCAGATCTTAATTTTCAAGATATGATGAAATATTTGACTGCTACAACTAAAAATATCTTACTTTCATCATCATGCTTAGTTTTGATAACTTCATAATTAGGCAAAATATACATTTTTATATGGCTAAAAAACGAGTCATTATTTTGTCTCATCAAGGACTTGGTGTATGTGCATATAAACTTGTGCCTACTTCAACACAAACAAAGTTCCTACAAAGAGGGAGACTCAAGGAGGTGGGACATTGAGCCAAAGTGTCTTGACTTGGATGCTTCCACAAGTCACTTAACTACACTTGATATTGATGATGACTATGAGCTTGATCTAGCTAATGAGCATGAGAGTGGTAGTGTTAGTGCTTGTGCGATTTCCATTGACACTATATGTCGTTCTACACAAAATACAACATCTAATATGGATGTTGATGATGTTTTTTTTGATGACCCATATGATTCAGATTGATCAATGATCAATAGTGGCTGATTGTAAACACTTGAAATTTTTATGTTTGAACTTTAATTTATAATTTTATATCATGACATTTGAGTATCACTAATATTTTAATATCTGACTATGAAAGTGGTGGTGTATTTTTGCTATGTTATTTGACTATTAACATGGTGGTGTATTTTGAACTTAATTACAAATATAAATATGTATATATTTCTAATTTTTATATATGTTTTTGTATTAATGTACCCAAAATGAACCCAACCTAATTTTTTTTTGACCAAATCCACATACCAAACCCGAACCCAAAAATGAACTGATAACTTAGATATTAATTAGCCATTACCCATATTAGAGAAACTATGAAATGACATAAGTGAAGATTTTGTGCTTGGATTGCCAATAAAAAATGAAGGATTCTATTTTTTGGTTGTTGATAGAATTCCAAGATTGCTCACTTTATAACTTGCTAAAAGAAAAATGATGCCACACACATTGCAAATTTATTTTTCACAGAAGTTGTTAGATTACTTGGCTTACCGAATGTAGTTTTAAATTGTGACACTAGGTTTGTAGGACATTTTTGGATGACACTTTAGAAGAAATTAGGTATTGATAGCTCTACATATCACCCTCAAATATATTAACAAAATGAAGTTGTTGATCAAAGCTTTAGGAAATTTTCTAAGATGTTTAGTTGGTGACAAGCCTAAGTAATGTGATTTGATATTACCTCAAGTTGAATTTGTGTACAATAATTTAGTTAACAAAAGTACAAGTAAGACTTCATTTCAAATTTTTTGTGGATACAATCCTAGGGGTATTTTAAAATTAAGGGATCTTACAAATACTAAAGGTCACGAGAGAAGTTATAGAGGAGAAGATTTTTCCAAACATATGCAAGATTTGCACTAGCAAGTAAGGGAAAGACTTAATTAGAGTAGTCATTAGTATAAAGAGAACATACTTGAAGAGGAGAGAAAAAAATTGAAGTTGGAGATTTGGTACTTGAAAACCTATATAAAAAATCCTTTCAAGCCATACCTATAACAAGATCAAGTGGAAGAAGATTGGACCCTACAAAATTATCAAGAAGTTTTCACCAAATGCTTGTGAGTTGGAGCCACCTATAGGTTTGAACATCTCTCCAATTATTTATTTATTTATTATTTATATTCTTACTATGAAGGAGAGACATCATAGAAATGAGAGAGAGAGAGAGAGAGAGAGAGAGAGAGAGAGAGAGAGAGAGAGAGGAAACAACACTAGAAAAATGGATGGAACAACTACTTGAGAGAGTGGGAGGAGATTGAATGCATTTTGAAATCTAGAGTAGTTAGGAAGACAAGAGAAATATAATATAGTGAATATCTAGTAAAATGGAAGAATATATTAGTGGAAGATGCCACTTGATTAAGCCCAATAGAGTTGGAGTCATTCTAGTTAGCTTGCAACAAAAAATATCCTAACCTGTAATAACCAAAAATTTGACCTATAGCAACACAATTTTAATGATGAGCAGGGGCTCAAAAGTTTGTGTACCCTAGTAGTTTGAAGTAGGGGCATCATATTTAGGCCCTTATTTATTTATTTCCTTTACTCGCCATCATGCAAATTCATTGTAACTTTAAATTTGATTTTTTTGGTCATTTGGGGTAGCAACTAGATCTACCTGCAAGCTCATTTATAAACAACAAGGAAAAATGGAGAGGAAGAAGTTTGAATGATATTTTTGAACTCAAAATTAGGTTGGTGAGCACTTATAACAGATTTTTATGTGTTGCATCCAGTTTAGGCAAGATTTTGTGGAAGTTTCCAAATTTTTGAAGGGAGTTTGCAGAATAAGAGAAGAAGATAATAGAGATAGAAAATTAGAAAACAAAGGAGAATAGAATAGCCAATAGGAATAGTAAGAGGAAGAAACCCATCAAATGGAGGATACAAAGAAGATCAAAGGAGCATATGACAAAAAAATAAGAAAGTGGAAGATAGGGAATCTTATAGTTTTCCCTAGTACTCCGAAGGAATGTAAATGTGTGTAAATGATTGTAAATTATTGTATTTGTTGAGTTAAATTTAACAAAATATTACTCTTTTAAAGCTATTTATTTCTTGGATTGTGTGTGATTTTGTGAACGATAAATTTTTATGAGTTTGCTACTTAAGAAAGTAGCTTGTTTTCTTTATGTGAATATTTGGGTACTTTGTGATTTGGTGTTGTGTGGTCAAAAAATTGCAGCATAGGTTTCTGTTTCTACAACACAAATTTTTGCTATTCCTTTTGTATAAATTTTTGCTATTCCTACAACAATTGACTGTGTTCTTATGGTAATAGCTTGGATTTTGTTCCGCAAATTGGCAATAAACATTCTTTGAAGGTTAGAATTGAGAATCTTAATGTTTATTTATGAGTAAAGCAATTGGTATCATGTTATGAAATAAGTGACCTTTTCATCATCCTTTTGTTTGCATGTCAATAAATAAACTAAGGTCATCTTAGGACCTATATGTATTTGGAATGGATTGAGAAAGGTATCAATAAGTTTATTGTATGAACGTATTGAATTATTTGATAAGGAGCAAAACCATTCCAAAGTAGTATCCTTCGAGGATCTAGGGAAGAGTTTAGCCGAGAGTTTATTCTTAAAAATGAAGTCACTACATAAGGCTGTATTTGCAAAAACATGGCTAACATGATCTCCTTTCCCACCATATTTCTCAAATCTATGAATATCTATAACTTGTGGAATTTGTGTTCTCAATATCTCCAAGGATAAGGGGTTTCTTTTGACATATTGTGAAGGTTGGCCATTTTGATTTTGACTTAGTGTAGCAATTTGTTGTTGGAGGGATGTAACATTTTGCAAGAGTTGGTTAAAGATGGGATCATTGTTAATGTTGTGAGATGGAGGTGAATAAGGTGGAGTTGTATATGTATTTAGAGGGCAAGTGACTTGTAAGTTTGTGAGGGGAGATAAATTGGGAGATATGAAATTTGAATGCACAAAGATAAAGGGATTCCAAGTGGAAATACCTAAGAATTATTGACATTACTCGTAGGTTGTATGGTTGTTGTAACAATTGGATTAATGTATGTTGGAAAGAGGTCATGGTTTTGAAAGGAGGAATTAAATTTCCACCTTGAATTTGGGTATATCCCAAAGCTTGAGCACAATTAGTCATTGTAGGGTCATGTTTATTAATGATATGAGATAGACTACACACTACTTCTATTCCTTGTTCATTTTAAATCATTCTCCTCATTTTATTATAGTGTAGGAAAAAGTATCCCTTTTTCACATTTAATTTGGGAATTAATTATTAATAATAAAATGAGTCTAATTATGCCTTAATTTAGTGTTCTAATATGTTTTTCATATTCACTTTAAGTTTAGGGCCTTTCTAAATTAATTGGACTTAATTATGCCTTGTTTTTGATGTTGTAAGGTGTATCTTTACACTTTCACATTAATCTAAGGCTTTATTAATTGATTGAGGTGGATTTTACTTAATTGGCCCTTTAATTCAAATCCAAGCGTAATTAAATGTAAAATCCAAGGGATAAAATATGACATTCATAAATTCCATTACACAACACTTAAATTTAGAAGATGTGTGTCCTAGGTATGTGACTCAGGACCCATTCACCATAGGAAAAATGGGTCCTCACTTAGACCTAGGACCTTGATTTTATATAATATTTCACCTTGAGCAATGTATGTCCTAGGTCCTAGGTAAGTGACCTAGGATCCATTCACCCTATGACGATTGGGTCCTCACTTAGACCTAGGACCCCTCTTTGAAATATGTTTTTGACGATATTTTAATGATTTGAAATCTACAATTCAATATCGGCTTGTGATATTTGAATTTTGAGAATTAATCTTAAGATATGTATAAATAAGAGGTCATTTCATTATGTTTCACCTAAGCAATTTTATGAGACTAAGAGTACTTTCATGAGAGCATTGATAAAACATTCAAGATAATTTTCAAGGCATTCAAGGGTAGATTATTGAAGATTATTGCAAAAATCAAGATTCATTTCATCATGTCAAAGGTGTATTGCATCATGCATGTTGTTGAGCTAATATGGTGATGTAGTATTCAAGATCTATTCAAGCATATCGAAGGAATTGTTAAACATCAAGTATCATGATCAAGATCTACATTCATTGAGGCCACTTCATGCTAGTTTGTAAATTTGTTATCCAAGGTTTCAAATAAGGTTTGGTGAGTTGTTACATATTTTTGTTCATTCATCATTCCTTTAGGCTTTTCTACTTTATTTTTGTAACACCTCGTCATGGAACCCAGAGAACAACACAATGCAACAAAAAAACCAAATGATTTTTTTTAAACATTTAATATCACATGTGACAGAGTAACATATACAAGGATGTTCTCAGGGTTCCACAATAACACTACTAAAATAAACACTAAAAGAATAACTCATCATACAACCATATACAAGGAACATAACATTATGTCATATCCCGATTACATTATCATAAAGAGGTTTAATTACAAATTCAAGATACAACAAATGAGATTATGACAAATATTGATACATCCAGAATAATAATACAATAAAGTCTTATGTAATCATCATGAGTGAATATAATATAGAAGAAGAACAAGTACACCTGTCTATCTCATTCACAAGCACGCTCAACGTCCAACTACATGAACAAAGTGAATCCAAGAACCTGTCAAGACCAATCTAGTTTCAAACTGCATCACCTACAAGGGGACCCAATGGAGGAAAAGGCACATTCCTCCCAACCATGTGGTACTCGAAAGCCAGCCCCTATGATAGGAGATAGTATCAAGTCCACAAGTCATACAAACATAAAAGAAGATAGAACATACATCACATGGCTGACATACACATGACAACATACTGGCATCAAAACCAAATGATAACGAAAAAACTCCTAGAGTCAACAACATAACCACAAGTCACTCTACACAAGAGACCACCAACATGTACAAGGATATGAGTGTCATCACACAATTGTTCTAGTTTACCTTGGTGAATCTTCTTAGATTAACGACCCTCGTCCTAAGTTACCTTGACAATCTCTACTGATTCCTGACCCCTAAACAAACTTATGTGGAATCAGAACACTTCTTAAGAAGACAAAGTGAATGACTAAGCTATTCTAGGCCATCTAAACCTACCCTTAATTTAAATGAGCATTAAGGTATGAGGCAAGGTAAAGAAATCATTCGAGTTGTTAAATGAATACTACCCAACCCCTAATACATTAAGTTTATAGTTTTCACTAGATTATCTACTTTCGATAGGTTACCTTGGTAACCTCTTTAGGGTTCTAGCCCCTAATGAAAGCCACTCCTATATACAAATCATACTACTGAAAATGACAAGAATAGCCAACATGCACACAAACAACATATCACATATAACCTTTATATTCATGTTGACAACATGTAACATATAGAATACCTCAATAAGAAAATACATCGTGCATGACAAAGACCAAAAGTCAAGTCGTGCAAAGAACAACGATAAACGAGCATCCCACGCTTTTCAATACAAATCGCTTTCCTCCTAACCTCTGGAAGAAATAAAAACTCAAACACAAAAGTACACCCTTTAATCAAAACTGTTTACTTGTTCCCACTAAAAATTCAAATTTCATAAAAGAACATGAAAGTAAAGTGGTTTTACGTGACATTCATTTCATATTTACCATTAAATCATTAAAATTAAAGGTAATTACTTATAGTATACACAACTCTCTTTTATCTCAATACAAATTTACCGATCTTTTCCAAAAACATTATTTCTTGATTTACACAATTAAATGAAAATACACAAAAGATAGAATTTCCTTTCACAACACATCCATGTATATCCATATAGATACATTCATAAATATACACACGTATGAAATTATTTATCTAACCTTTAATATACAATGCTGTTGATGAATCTACATGATAATATACCACAATAGTTTTAATATGTTTATCACTGATACTAATTATATACATATTATATATTCACATATACATATATAATTAAAGAATTAGTATGATAAGCATGGGTCCTGAAGGAGAAATAGTATTTTACATGCAACTATGAGTCTATCTACAGATTCTATTCTAATCCACAGATACGAGTCAAAGCGAGTTTCATGCATAATAAAAGATGTGAAATTAGAGATAATTCATGTTTTAACTTAAAGACATATTTGAACAGGTATATTCCTAAAGATTACTAAGCAAGATAGGCACAACCGCACGTTTCATGAACAAACCAAAAGTTGGCATAAGAAACCATCTTGGTTTATATAAATCCACAGACCGACAAATCAATATACACATACATCGACATCGACATACTAAAACTGACTGAAATTATTACCAAGTGCGTCAATTAGCAAGCACAATAATTGGTTAGAGGAAATCGATAAAGAATGATTTGCTGAAACATGAAATTTACTAAATCAGTTTGCATGCCTCAACTAACTGGTAACTGGAGTTATCATAAAAATTAAAGTCATTGATCATATTTAACCACTGATGCAAAAATCTAAGAAATAGTGGATGACTATGAAGAAACCGTGAGGGCAAGTGCATGACCGATCTTACATGTGCAAGGAAAAGAGATGGTGGTAAAAGATACTGAATCCTATCATAAAAAAGAGACGCACAAATTTGCAGAGTGAGCTTGGAAAATTAAGGCAGTAGGGTATAAGCCAGATTCAAGACATTTACCTAACGCAGTGAAAGAGAAGGAACAATAATACTACATTACCACCATTGTGAGGAGCTAGCCATATCGTTAGGTTTACTAAATATGGTCCCCGACACAACAATTAGAGTTGTTAAGAACCTTTGATCATTCTCTATTCATCGTGGTGAATCAATATTCATCTCCAAGATTGTTGCAAGGGAAATTTTTTAAAATTCCTATGCAAAGGTAAAACACACAATTGGAATAACAAGGCACTTCTAGCAACACTGTGCTAGTTGTAACCTAGTAATTTTGCAACCTATGTTCCATACAAGGAACGTTTGCATGGAAGTGGCTAGGTGTAGTGAGGTTCTAAAAGATATACAACCTACAACAATAGGGAAAAGGAAAAGATGCATGCTAATATGATTATAAAGGCAAAACAAAAAAAAAAACTTTTTCAACAGTACATCGAGTTCTATTCAAGAATATAGAAAAATAAACACAAACATTATTAGGTTAATAATCAATGATGCTGAAGACGAGGACGAGAAATCAGAACCATGACTAAAAAAATGAAAAAGAATTCAGGCATCAAACAACAATACAAAATCTAAACGAATAAACACGATAACCCAAACGAGTTCACTGTATGATAAATATAAGTTGTAGGATTTTTTTTGAAAAGGATAAGCAATAATCCTAAAATCTTAACTCATCTCAAATGGGTTTTCTAAATTGCTTACTATTCTCTTTTATTTTCTCTGATATATATTTTTTTAAAACTAGATTAGTAACGTTTTCATTTTCTGTTGTTTGTGCAGATTATGAAGCATTCAGGTTCAACATGAAATAGATCAAATCTAATGACATCATTTAAAATTTTTGAGTTCAAAAACAAAAAAAACAAAAATACAGAAGAAAACCTGGTGCTCTTCCTCGAATTCTTATGAAGGGTGAAGCCAAGCATAGAATTTCAATCTTAGAAATTTTCCCAACATGAGCAAGGCCTCAGAATTCACAATCTTCAATGTTTTTCCAAACAAACACATAGAGAAACATAAAAGCTTCTTCTCCAAAATATTTCCGTGAAAACAAATTTCGGCCAAAAACCAATTGCCGTGTGCACAAATTGCATAACCTTTTATTTTATTCAGTTTCAAATAAATTGTAATCACAAAACTTAACTGATAGTTTTCATGCAAGCGAAATTGATCAAACATATCAAATTAAAAATTAACTCAGGAAAACACTCTGTTTTCGAATCTCGTTTACAGATATTTTGCAAAACTTATTGAAAAAAAATATTTTAAAATATTTATTTTAATAACGTTTAAGTTGCACAATAAAAAAACAATAATATTAAATTAATATTCTATTTTAATAGTGTCCGTGTATACATTAATTCTTGCTTACACATAGGTTGACCTAAGCCTACTTAGGAATTTATTGTTGTATGACTCATTGACATAAACTAGATATTTTCTAGATATTTTCCTCATATTTTGCCCACTTAGTTTATAGACTATAGAGGTGTCGATACACCTCATTCTTGGATATTTATCCTTTATAAGGAGACCCTTGACTATCTAATAAGATGAGAGGAGCTTATGCATTAACTGTGCTTGATTATATCTTCTTTGTGATCATTGGTTCTTTCAAATAGTTTTAATTAATCAAATATTTTAAATATTTAATCAAAAATTTAATTTATAATGTAATTATCTAATCTAACATTACAATTAAATCACAATAGAATCAAATGCTATTGATAAAATCATTTATCTAATTTAAACAAGTCAATCTCTAACATGACAAACATACAAACGACATGATAGAATTAGAAACAAAATGACAGAACAAATGAGAAACACAAATGGTTAAAACAAATGGGTACTCATTCTATCAAGAATGATGGCTTAAGATAGAGGACCTAACGCTCTTTGAATTCAACAAGTTTTCCATTGGGTCTTGGCACGCTTAGACCTGATCAAGCAGGTGGAGTCGATTCCTATACCTACAAATATGCATAAAATGACACTATCAAACATATCAACATATATCAACAAACTCACCATGAAGAAGATTCATAGTGTAGTAGGGTACTCACAAGCGAGTAATGCTACACCGTCTCTTTCACCAAGACTAACATGCATCATGATAACCTGCTTGAGACAGAGGACCTAACACTATCTCTGAATTCAACAAGTTTTCCATTGGGTCTTGGCACACTTAGACCTGACCAAGTAGGTGGAGTCGATGCTTGTACCTGCAAATCTGCATAAAACAACATTGTCAAACATATCAACATATATCAGCAAACAAACCATTAGAAGAGTCATAGCGTAGCAGGGCACTCACGAGCGAGTAATGCTACACTATCTCCTTCACCAAGATTGACATGTATCATTATAACATAAACATCAATTATATGATGATAACCTCATTAACACTCAAAAACAACATAAACCATAACACACAAATTTCTATCATAATGTCATCATAAGAACATAACCAAATGATCACGATGTCAAATGTATCATCTACAGAGTGTAACAAATAGCATAACATCAACAACATAACTGAAATAATGTCATATGGTATCAAACATAGCAAAACGACTAACAAAAGGTCATAAGCAAACATAAACAAATTGTATCAACTAGAGGGACACTACATCCTCCCCCCTAGGATAAGGATTAATCTTGGAAGCCTGCAAAAAATTAAGGATATATCTCCCTCATGCATGCCGCATCCTCCCAAGTAGCTAATGCCTTGTCACTAGGATCCCACTGGATCGTCACATGATCAATGTCTCGACCCTTGAGGGCGAGCCTCCTATGTTGAAGAACGTTCACAGGCTCCAAAGCCAACTACCCATCCTCTGCCTGTAATGCTTTCCAGTCGAGCATGTGTGAAATATCAAGATGATAAGGTCTAAAAAAAAATACATGGAATACATCATGAATGTGCGACAAAATGGTTTTTAAAGCAAGATGGTACGCTATAGGACCAATCCTCTCCAGAATCGCGAATGGTTCAATGAAACAAGGCGTGAGCTTAGAGCCTTTTCCATAATGGCTTAGACTCTTTCGTGGATGCACCAGAAGAAATACCCTATCGCCAACTAAAAACTGATGATCCACGTGATGAGCATTGGCATATTTCTTTTTCCTGTCCTACACCACCACCAAGTGCTCTTTGATATGATCAACCTACTGCTCCATATCCAGAAGCATCTCAGGTCCAAGAAGAACTCTATCCTCAAGTCAATCCCAACTCAACTTAGTTTGGCAAGGACGTCCATACAATGCCTGAAAAGGAGGAATACCTATGGAACTATGATACCCATTATTATAGGTGAACTCCCCCAAGTAGAGATAATCTTCCCAACACATCTCCTGATCCATAAAATACATTCTAAGCATATCCTCAAGAATTTGGTTTACCCTCTCGGTCTGTCCGTTGGTCTCAAGGTGATAAGCTGAATTGAAGTTCAACTGAGTACCTAAGGCATGCTATAAGGATGTCCACAATGCTGATTTAAATACAAGATCTCTATCTGGAATGATTTTGCGTGGGATTTTGTGCAAATGGACAATATCCTCCATGAATATCTTTTCCATAGATGAGGCATTATAAGATGATCGAACCAGAGAGAAATGTGCTACCTTAGTCAACCTGTCAACTGTAACCATGATAGCATCATGTCGACGAGACGACATAGGTAACCCAATAATGAAATCTACCAATATGATATCCCACTTCCATTTAGGAACAAGATGTGGCTACAATAGGCCTGTGGGATGTTGGTGCTCGACCTTAACTCTCTGGCACTCAAGACATCTCGAAACAAAATCAATGATGTCATGCTTCATCCCAGGCCAAAAGTACAACTTTTGAAGATCTGCATGCATCTTCTTGACACTAGGATGAGTTGAATAAGGTGCTTGATGTTTCTCTGACATAACCAAAGTGTGAAGACTGTTCACAAGTGGCACATAGATACAACCCAAATTCCACAACAAACCATATGACTTGAGAGTATATCCTGTGAATCTACCATCCAAGGGTCTATCTGATCCCAAATCCATCTTCACCTCTTGATATAGTCTTTCTGTAGGAAGTGATGCCAAGATTTGACTCCTCAAATAAACTCCAAGAGACATGGCAGAAAGCTCATGCCTTTTTTGGCGACTAAGAGCATCAACCACTATGTTCTCCTTCCCCTGGATAAAATTCACCTCAAAATCATACTCGCATAAGAACTCCATCCACCATCTTTGCCTAGCATTAAGATTAGGCTGTGTGAAAATGTACTGCAAACTATGGTGATCATTGTGAAGTTCAAATCGGTGACCCAACAAGAAATTCCTCCACTAAACCAAAGCATGAACAACTATAGCTAGCTCCAAATCATGAGTAGGATAGTTCAGCTTGTGATCCTTGAGTTTGCAAGACTCATAAGTGATCACATGACTTTCCTACATCAGAACGACTCCTAATCCCTCCAAAGATGCATCAATACAAACAACAAAGTCCTTAGTAGGATCAAGAATGGATAAGATGGGCGCACTCATCAAATTTTCCTTGAGTGTTTGAAAAGCCAACTAACACTGATCTAACCAAATGAATTTCTTCCCTTTCCTCTGAAGAGAAGTAATAGGATGAGCAATCCTGGAAAACCCTTGAACAAACTATCTATAATAACCGACAAGACCCATAAAATTGTGAACCTATGGTACATTGGTAGGCATGGGCCAATCAATGATGGCTTGGATCTTCGAAGGATCCACTACAATACCCTCTCCAGAGATAACATGACCAAGGTATTTCACCTCAGTTTGGAAGAACTCACACTTCAAAAATTCACAAACAACTGATTCTCTCTCAAGCACTACAATACTTGTCTCATATGCTCTTCATGCTCCTTCATATATCTCAAATAGATCAAAATATTGTTGAGAAACACAATAAAAAAATGATCAAGGTATGTTTAAAAGACACCGTTCATCAAAATCATGAAAGCGGATGGTGCATTCGTTAACCCAAATGGTACCACTACAAACTCGTAGTGCTCGTAATGAGTTCAAAATGTCATTTTGTGAATATACGCTTCAGAAATGCACAACTGATGGTAACCCAATTTCAGATCAATCTTAGAAAATACATTAGCTCCCTTGATCTGATCAAAGAGATCATCATTTCTAGGCAAAGGATATCGATTCTTAACTGTCACTTTATTCAATTAATGATAATCAATACACAATTTGAGAGATCTGTCCTTTTTCACGAAGATGATAGGTGCTCCTCAAAGAGAAACACTTGGATGAATAAAACCCTTAGCCAAAAGTTCCTCTAACTGCAAATAAAGCTCTTCTAGTTCCTATGTGGTCATTCTGTATGGAGCTCGAGATATAGGCTCTACTCCAGGAACTAGATTGATTCTAAATTCTATATCACGTTTCAGTGGCATACCCAAAATATCACTGGGAAATACATCTATGAATTCCCTAAGAACACGGTAATCATCAAGAGATACCTCTCAACTCTCCCCTACCTCCAAGTCATTAACTATTTCTGCAAACAACTGACAACTCGGTCACATGCATCACCTTAATTGCATAGCAGATATAATCCATAAGAAGATGAGTCTCTACACACCGACTATTCCAACTTCTACACCAAAAGCATCTAAACAATAAACTGTCTTCCATCGACAATCAATCGTTGCACTATGGGATTCTATCCAGTCCATACCCAAAACAATGTTATATGAACCAAGAGGTGTAACTCAAAGATCTACTAAGGTGAATATCGATCCAATACAAAGTACACAATTGCAAACAAGAGATTTAATTGCTACCTTCTTCCCAGAGGCCAATTCTACCTGCCACCTAACACCTTGCTTCACTACCATGAGTCCACATCGCTCAACAATAGATGGAGAAATAAATGAATCAGATGCTCCAGAATAAAAAAGAATAGAAACACTAACACCTTGTAACTGACCTAAAGCCTCAACCATAATATTCTGATGATCTGCTTGAGGGTTATCTAGTGTAGCAAAATCTCTATGAGAATGACTTACATCTCCAACTGTCAGCTCTGAAGCTGTGGGTTGGTAACCAAAACTTGATGTACCTCTCATCAGACACTACCTCACAATATGAACCTAATGACCACATGAAAAGAAACCAATACCCCTGCTAAAACCTCTACCACCCGAAGGTGCATTTGACTACTAGAAACTGCTTTTGCTAATCATAGACTATGTAGTCTATGCTGGCTGATCCTGATGGTTGCACTTATTATGCCACCAATTATGATTCTTCCCAGACTATGAACCGTTACCCAACTGGAATTGATAACTGTTATTCTTCAGTGGGTAACGCTGCTGCTATTGCTGACCACCCTTAGCAGGTGCCTGTTGGTTTTGAGAGGAACCTCTTGTCTAAGTCAGACCACCATGCAGACCAAAACCTGTAGTAGGTGCACTACCTGTCTGAACACCTATATGTCCACCCAAAGCCATAGATAGATTCTCCTCCATAATTTGTGTCTTCTCCAGAACCACCTCCATTGTCTTCGACTCGAAGACTCAAACTCCTTTGTTGATACGAGTGTTCAAGCCCCTGATGAAATGTTGTACCAACATAGCCTCGTCGTCCACTATCCCTGCATACTATTTGAGCTCCTAGAATCAAAACTCAAACTGCTCGACTGACATAGCCATTTGACGTAGGTCATAGAACTCATTTACACGATGTTGTCTCCAATGCTCTGAAACACTCCAAGAACATATACATTGATACAAAACCAATGTCCAAATGGATCTTCTACTCCTCCAATCACCACCATGTAGAGGAAAATCCTCTAAGATGCATAATGGTGCATCTAGATTTGGTATTGCTACCATAAGGATGCATAGAAAAACACCATCCCAAGTCTAACAACTAAGTTTCTGCTTCCAGACCACCACCGATACTGTCAAATGTGGGAGGGCATGCCCTCAACAAATCTATCATATGCCCTGCAACAATGACATCCTACTCCATAGTCTCCACAACCCTCCTAGGTGATCTATCTTGCTCTCTATCCACTTCCTATTCAGTCTCCCATCTAGGACCAAGATGAGAAATAACTTTCTCAAGTAAAGGACACAACAGATCTCCCTCTGAACTTGGCTGATTCATATTCTTTTCATCATTCACCTGATTAACTTGAGGATTCGGCTGCTCAACATGCTCACTCTCATGCAAAATCTGAGGAGGAGTATCTTGGTGATTAGCCACACGAAAACCACCACGACCTCATCCACGACCTCTATTGTGATGTCTAGGCATGATCCTACACAAAACCAATGACGAGTCTCAGTTTAAAGATGCAAAGAAAACAAGAAAACACACACTACAAAGTCTAACATCTACCTAGATAACCCAATAGGCTCACAAGAACCAAAGTACCTAGTGTTAGATCCTTGTGCTCTGATACCAAGCTGTAACACCATGTCATGGAACCCAAAGAACCAAATGATTTAAAAAAAAATAAATTAATCACATGTGACAAAGTAACATATACAAGGATGCTCTCGGGGTTCCAAATCAACACTACTCAAATAAAAACTAAAAGAATAACTCATCATACAACCATATACAAGGAACATAAGATTATGTCATATCTCGATTACATTATCATAAAGAGGTTTAATTACAAGTTCAAGATACAAAAAAAAGATTGTGAAAAATCTCGATACATCCAGAATCATAATACAATAAAGTCTCATGTAATCACCATGAATGAATACAATGTAAAAGAAGAACAAGTACAACTGTCTATCTTGTTCACAAGCACATTTAACATCCAACTCCATGAACAAAGCGAATCCATGAATCTATCAAGAACAATCTAGTTTCAAAATGCATCACTTGCAAGGGGACCCAATGGAGGAAAAGGCAAGTTCCTCCCAACCATGTGGTACTTGAAAGCCCACCCCCCATGCTAGGAGATCTAGTATCAGGTCCACAAGTCATATAGACATACAATAAGATAGAGCATACATCACATGGATGACATACACATGACAACATAATAACATAAAAACCAAATGAAAATGAAAAAACTCCCAGAGGCAACAACATAACCACAAGTGAATCTACACAAGATACCACCAACATGTACAAGGATAGGAGTGTCATCACATAGTTGTTCTAGGTTACCTTGGTGAATCTTCCTAGATTACTGACCGTCGTCCTGAGTTACCCTGGCAATCTCTATTGATTCTCTGCCCCTAAATGAACATATGTGGAATCGAAACACTTCTCAAGAAGACAAAGTGAATGACTAAGCCATTCCGGGCCATCTCAACCTACCCTTAATCTAAATGAGCATTAAGGTATGAGGTGAGGCAAATCAATTATTTGAGTTGCTAAATGAATACTACCCAACCCCTAATACATTAAGTTTATAGTTTTCATTGGATTATATACTTTTGATAGGTTACCCTGGTAAAATCTTTAGGGTTCCAACCCCTAACGAAAGCCACTCCTCCTATATACAAAACATACTACTGACAATGACAAGAATAGGCAACATTCACACAAATAAAATCTCATATATACCCTTTATAATCATGATGACACCATGTAACATATAAAATACCTCAATAAGAAAATACATCGTGCATGGAAAAGACCAAAAGTCAAGTCGTGCAAAGAACGACGATAAACAAGCATCCCATGATTTTCAATACAAATAAATTTTCTCCTAATGTCTGGAAGAAATAAAAACTCAAACACAAAAGTACACCCTTTAATCAAAATTGTTTACTTGTTCCCACTAAATATTCAAATTCCATAAAAAGAACATGAAATTAAAGTGGTTTTACGCAACATTCATTTCATATTTACCATTAAATCATCAAAATCAAAGGTAATTCCTTATAATATACACAACTCTTTTTTATCTCAATATAAATTTACCAATCTTTTCCAAAAAACATTATTTCTTGATTTACACAATTAAATGAAAATACACAAAAGACAAAATTTCCTTTCACAATACATCCATGTATATCCATATATAGACATTCATAAATATACACATGTATGAAATTATTTGTCTAACCTTTAATATAGAATCCTGTTGATGAATGCACATAATAATATACCACAATGGTTTTAATATATTTATCACTAATACTAATTATATACATATTATATAGTCACATATACATATATAATTGAAGAATCAATATGATAAGCATTTGTCCCAAAGGAGAAGCATTATTTTACATGCAACTACGATTCTATCTATAGATTTTTTTCTAATCCACAGATATCAGTGAAAGTGAGTTTCGTGCATAATAAAAGATGTGAAATTTGAGATAATTCATGTTTTAACTTAAACACATATCTCAACAGGTATATTCCTAAAGAATATTGAGCAAGACAAGCACATCCACACATTTCATGAACAAACCAAAAGTTGGCATAAGAAACCATCTTAGTTTATATAAAACCACATACGGACTAATCAATATACACATACATCAACATCAACATACCAAAACTAACCGAAATTATTACTAAGTGTGCCAATTAGCAAGCACAATAATTGGTCAGAGGAAATCAATAAAGAATTATTGTTGAAACATGTAATTTACTAAATTGGTTTGCATGCCTCAACTAACTGGTAGCTGGAGTTAACATAAAAATTAAGGTCATTTATCATTTTTAACCATTGATGCAAAAATATGAGAAATAGTGGATGCCTATGAAGAAACTGTGAGAGTAGTGCATGAACGATCTTGCATGTGCAAGGAAAAGAGATGGCTGTAAAAGATATTGAACCCTATCATAACAAAGAGACACAAAAATTTGCAAAGTGAGCTTGGAAAATGAAGGCATCGGGGTATAAGCCAGATTCAAGACATTTACCTAACATTATGAAAGAGAGGGAACATTATTACTAACTGTCACCATTGTGAGGAGCTAGCCATACCGTTAGGTTTACTAAACATGGCCCATGACACAACAATTAGAGCTGTTAAGATCCTCTGATCATTCTCGAACTGCCTTGGTGAATCAATATTCATCTCCAAGATTGTTGCAAGGGAAATTTTTTAGAATTCCTACACAAAGGTAAACCACACAATTGGCATAACAAGGTACTTCCAACAACACTACACTAGTTGTAACCTAGTAATGCTACAACCTATGTTCCATACAAGGAATGTTTACATGGAAGTGGCCAGGTGTAGTGAGGTTCTAAAAGACATACAACCTACAAGGATAGGGAAAAGGAAAAGATGCATGCTAATATGATCATAAAGACAAAAAATACATTTTCAACAGTACATTGAGTGCTATTCAAGAATATAGAAAAATAAACACAAACATTGCCAAGTTAATAATCAACGATGCCGAAGATGAGGATGAGAAATCAAAACCACGACTAAACAAATGAAGAAGAATTCAGACATCAAATGATAGTACAAAATCCGAATGAATAGCCACAATAACCCAAACGAGTTCACCGTATGATAAATATAAGTTTCAGGCAATGTTTTGAAAAGGAGAAGCAATAATCATAAAATCTCAATTCATCTCAAATGGGTTTTCTATATTGCTTACTATTCTCTTTTATTTTCTCTAATATATATATTTTAAGCTAGATTAGTAATGTTTTCATTTTCTGTTGTTTGTGCAAATTACGAATCATTCAGGTTCAACATGAAATAGATCAAATCTAATGACATCATTTAAAAGTTTTGAATTCAAAAACAATAAAAAAATACAGAAACAAACCTGGTGCTCTTCCTCAAATTTTGACGAAGGGTGAAGCCAAGCACAAAATTTTGATCTCAGAAACTTTTCCAACATGAGCAAGGTGTCAGAATTCACAATCTTCAATTTTTTTCCAAACAAACACACAAGGAAACAAAAAACCTTCTTTTCCAAAATATTGCTATGAAAACAAATTTCAACCAAAAACCAATTGTCGTGTGCACAAATTGCATAACCTTCTCTTTTATTCAATTTGAATTAAATTGCAATCATGAAACTTAACTGATAGTTTGCATGCAAGCGAAATTGATCAAGTAGATTAAATTAAACATTAACTCAAGAAAACACTCTCTCTTTTCGAATCTCGTTTACAGATATTTTGTAAAACATATTGAAAACATCTCTTTTAAAAATATCTATTTTAATAACATTTAAGTTGCACAATCAAAAAATAATAATATTAAATTAATATTCTATTTTCATAGTTTTAATCAATTAAATATTTTAAATATTTAATCAAACTTTTTTTATAATGTAATCAAACATAATTATCTAATCTAACATTGCAATTAAATCACAATAGAATCAAATGCTATTGATAAAATCATTTATCTAATTTAAACAAGTCAATCTCTAACATGACAAACATACAGACGACATGACAAAATTAAAAACGACATGACAAAATGGACGACAAACATAAATAGTTAAAAAATAGGTACTCATTCTATGAAGAATGATGGCTTGAGACAAAGGACCTAACACTATCTCTGAATTCAACAAGTTTTCCATTGGGTCTTGGCACACTTAGACCTGACCAAGCAGGTGGAGTCGATGCTTGTACCTGCAAATCTGCATAAAACAACATTGTCAAACATATCAACATATATCAGCAAAAAAACCATAAGAAGAGTCATAGCGTAGCAGGGTACTCACGAGCGAGTAATGCTACACTGTCTCCTTCACCAAGACTGACATGCATCATTATAACATAAACATCAATTATATGATGATAACCTCATTAACACTCAAAAACAACATAAACCATAACACACAAATTTCTATCATAATGTCATCATAAGAACATAACCAGATGATCACGATGTGAAATGTATCATCTACAAAGTATAAAAACTAGTATAACATCAACATAATTGAAATAATGTCATATAGTATCAAAAGTAGCTAAATGACTAATAAACGGTCATAAGAAAACAATTTTTTTTTGTATCAACTAGAGGGAGACTACAATTTCAAGGTTTAATTACCAAAATGTGGTTTGACCAAGGCAAACCCCCATTCACCAACCAAACAACATTTTTCTCTCTTTTATATGTGATTGGAAATTTTAGGTTGAAGATCCTCTAAAGAGAAAAATTGGAGAAAGTTGTAAGGTTTTCATAGTTGAAAGAAAATTTGTCAAATCATGGAAATTGACCTATAAGATTTATTTCTAGCTACCCGACAGTGAACACCTAGAATCTGGAAGTGCAGATTGAGCAGAATAGAATCCAAAAAGTATTTTCCAAAAACGCTAGCTAGGACCCATTCACCATAGGATGAATGAGTCCTCAACGAGCTTCAAAAGGTGACTTTTGGTGAAAGGTACACATTTTTTTCCCTTTCTAGGTTTTCATTTTGATTACTGTTTTAGTAAGATTTGATTACTATTCTTCATTTGCATTTTATGGCTTGCATTTTGGAGTTTGTTTGATGGTCTTAAAATTTATCCCCAAAGTTATCTTTAGTTCATACCCCCATCCTTAGACAAATATGAATTTTGATGATTCATACCCTAATTTAACTCAAATTGTGGTTGTTAGTCACTTCATGGTTTGGACCTCATTTCCTTGAATGAAATAGGTTCTTTGTTATCAATTCATTGCGGTGATCTAGCTTTTTACAATCCAAATCTATTTTTGTATGTTTCAGTTATCTATGATGATAGACTATTGTTAGGTCCCATTACTTTAGAAGATAAAAGATTCAATATGTCGACCGAGCAGTGTTCAAGGCTATTTGCAATAGAAGAAGACTTGACTATCTCCCTTAGATTTTTTTAACTTTTTTTTAAGAGTTGCTAACATTAATTCCTAACTTAAGACCATCTAACTATCTAATTGGAAAACAATTTATCTTAAAGAAAGTTAAAGAGTATATTAAACTAGAAAGCATAAAATGACTAATCTAGAAAACATGATAACTAAATGAGAAAGCATGGAAACAACTAAACTGAAAAGCGTGTAAACTACATAAGTAGCAAAACTTGTAAATAAACTATCAAACATTTAATTAATAACAAAAAATAGTGATTCGTAACAATTATCACACTATGGAAATGACATACAGTGAGTGCTTAGGAACTTCAGACTCTACGACCATAGTATTAATGACTTCTACAAAATTAACATGGAAAAACAACTTTACTCATAATTGTTATTGATGTAATAAAGACAAAAAAAAGGAAAATACTCATCTATTTAATCTATTCTCCCTCAAGTGGCGATGTCACGGGTTCCTACGTTCATCCTTAGGTCGCATATACAACCGATTCAAAAAATATTCCATTAAAAATAATTTCCATCCATAATTCAACAACTCAGAGATTGAAATGCAATGGTCTTTTTATTCATATATATTCAGAAAGCATGTCGACAACATAACATTACTATTATGTGTTTTTTCCTGCTTCTCAAGATTACATATTTATAGAAAACTTCTAACTAAGTCCTATATTTCAGATGGCTTAGATTACCATTGAAAAAGTAGATAACAGATTTTAAACAAACTTTTATGTCTTTAAAAGGTCATTACATAGATATTAAAGAGGCTCGAGTTGAGCCATGAAGTCTTTAAACTTTTTAAAACATAACATAAATTAAACTAATAAAAACTATGATTTCGGTCCATCATACTAAAGTTCTGGAGCATGCCTCCAACACACATATTTAATC